>VZTA01022401.1:563698-576718 GCA_013398855.1 Mohoua ochrocephala
AGCACCCCCCCCCCACACCCCTTTTTTTTTTTATTTTTTTTGAAATTCCCATGCCTCAGTTGGGTTTTACAGCCTGGTTTGAAAATGAAGCCACATTCCCAAGTTCTGCCACCCATCTCTTGGAGCCCCTGTGTAAAGGGCACAAGTTATTCCACCTTAAAAAGAAAAGGGAAAAAAAAAAAGGCGCAAAACCCACGCTGTGCAGAGAGGGAGAGAGTTACAGCAAGTGGGCCCCCCGCTTTTCTCCAAGGGGGAATGTAAGCAGATCCTGCCTGAAACTGCTTCGCTCAGCAGTTTTCAGCTTGTTTTAATTGGCCTGGCCTGAAAGAATTCTGAATGCTGTACCTGTGCCAATGAAAATGCAAATGTTCCCCCGAGCCGAGGCTCGCAGGGCCTGTCCCCAGCTCGGGGAGGGGGCACGGACACAGGGACGGGGTGGGAAACGGGGAGGCCTTGTCCTAACTCAGCCTCGGGAAACAAAGGGCTTTGGAAAATGGAGTATGAGCAGGGAAAAATGCTGGGTTACCTGCTGGAGGTCCGGCAAATCCAGGAGCTTTGTGTTGCCTGGCACTGGGCTGGGAGATCCTTTTGTTATCTCTTTCTGTTCTGGTTTAGCTGGGCAGTTTTCCTGTCAGAAACATGCCCTGGGCGTCCCTGCAGCCCCTGGGGATGGTGCCATGGGGTGTCCTGGGAGAGCCTTTTGTTCTCTCTTTCTGTTCTGGCTTAGCTGGGCAGTTTTCCTGTCAGAAACATGCCCTGGGCGTCCCTGCAGCCCCTGGGGATGGTGCCATGGGGTGTCCTGGGAGAGCGGAGCTCACAAACCCATCCCAGACTCCCACAGCCTGCAGGGAGGAGCAGGGTGGGCTCTGGGAGGGACCAGTTCCCATTTCACTCCGCTGGATAGGAACTGCCACGGGTTTGGGGTGTGTTTGTAGGGGCACAGGTCAGGATCCTCCCCTTGCAGCCCCCTATCCCCTTTTTATGCTGTTTATTCCCTTGGGATGCTGGCCCTACACAGGGTTGTCCTTCACTGAACCCCAGAACGGTTCGGGTTGGAAGGGACCTTAAAGATCCTCTCCTTCCAGCCCCTGCCAGGGGCAGGGACACCTCCCACTATCCCAGGCTGCTCCAACCTGGCCTGGGACACTTCCAGGGATCCAGGGGCAGCCACAGCTGCTCTGGGCACCCTGTTCCATGCCAAAACTTACTTTTTTTATGCTGTGCATCTCCATGGAGAAGCTGCATGAACCCCCCCCAAAACCCCGACAAACACCAAACCAAACTAAGCCAGCAACAACTCCTTTGAAAGGACTGAGTTTTGTGTATTTCCTGTGGTTTTATGTCCCCCATGTGGGGCTGGGTTCTAATATTCCTCCCGTGAAGTTTTCCGTGTGCTGGGCATCCCTCAGGGTGACCATTCTTAGTGCAGATAACTCCACAATACAAATATTACAGATTAAAAGCACGTTTTTAGGCACCCATAAACCATCCCTCCTCCTAAAGGACACATCCTCAAGTTCCGGAATGAAAGAATAAGAAAAATTACCTGGCTCAGCTTCTTTTTCTGCCTCATGTCAAATAACAGCCCAGCTGTGAATTGGGAAAAGAATTAATTTTCAATAACTGGTTGATCAATTCTTTTCTGTCTTTGCAACTCCCTATCTAGTAATGAATATGCATCCTCTGCATTTCCAGAGAAATATCCAGCATCTTAGGGTATTTAAAATTAGATCTGTATACATTTACAGAGTAATGATTATTCTGAATTTCATCCGAGGCAATTAAAAAAGCATCATGATGACATTTAAGGTGATATTTTTCTCCCCTATGTTAAATAATTATAAATAATAATAATGATTAAACAAATTATTCTGTTCCTCCCCGTCTGGATCAACCTTTAGGTTAATAATCTAAATCATTAAAATTCATCTGTCTCTCCAAGGATTGAGTAGTTAAAAAAAATTGGAGGAACCTTTCTGCAGAAGGGTGATTGATAATTACCAAAGCAAAGATGTTTTGTGGGTGAAAAATGGGGCAGCTCAGCAGATTGATTGGGTTTGATCCTGCTCAGGTTGAGGTGATGTTTTCAGCAAGTAAACACAGCCCAGTTTTATCAGCTGCCATCCTCTTTGGGGATGATGCAGGGTCAAGTCCAAGCCAGCTTCCTACCAGGCAGAGCCGTGGAGTGACCTCAGGTCACTGAGGGTCACTTTTGGAGATTATCTGTAAATTATAATAGGAGTTAGGCCCTTATACCTGTAATTCTTTATTATTTTTCCTCATACTGCCTCTGTGAATGAGATTTCTCTTAACTGTTTTCAACCATTTAAAACCCAGCTGTGGAGGCTCTGGCAGTGTCCATCATTTCCTCTGCTTTGGGGTTGGTTGATTTACCCCCAGAGCTGCCTAAATCTCCTTATTTAGGATTTAAAGCACCAAAACAATGAGTTGAGAAGGGAAAGTCAGCTTTTAGGACCCAACTCTTAGGAAATCCAGCTTTTAGGAGACTGTAGCTGAACGAGGAGTAGGGATTGACCTCTCAGCCTCTTTACCTGTAGACATTGCAACGATAATGTAGGGAAAAAACCCCAAATTTTTACCTTTTCTATTGAGCAGAGCAAGGCAGGAGGATTCCCTGAAAGGTGTTTGGGCTCTTTTGGACACTTCCCTGGATAATCAGAGACTCCCCTGCCCACGAGGAGCCAAGGCAGGATGGATTTCCAGTGAGGGATGGGAAGATCAGGCTTTCCCCATGGGCTTTATTGGACTGTGCTTTGCTCCACCTCTTTGCAGACTTTCTCAGGAGTTATCTGGGTTCATCCATCTTCCCCCCTCCCTCTGGGCTATTAAATCTTTTCCCACCCTGCTACAACCAAGCCTTTATGTTGTCTTTATAAATGGCACTTTTTTGTTGTTGTTGAATGCGACTGAGGTTTGCAGGAAAACACCTCCCCTTTAAAGGAGTTGGGACCAAATGGATTCCCTAAATCCAGAATATGGAATAAGGGTATATGAACACCCCCTGGAAAGGAATTGGGACCAAATAGTTCCCTATGTAAAGAATATAGATTGAGGATATAGAATAAGGATATATGAACAGCCCTTTTCAAAGGAATTGGGACCACTTGGATTCCCTAAATACAAAATATAGAATAAGGATGGATGAACACCCATTTTCAGAGACATTGGGGCCAAATGGATTCCTTAAATACAAAATATAGAATAAGGATGGATGAACACCCATTTTCAGAGACATTGGGGCCAAATGGATTCCCGAAATACAAAATATAGAATAAGGATGTAGAATAAGGATATATCTATACCCCCTTCAGAGAAATCGGGACCAAATGGATTCCCTAAATAAAGAATATGGAGTAAGGATATAAAATAAGGGTGTATAAACAACCCCTTTGGAGAAATTGGAGCCAAATGGATTCCCTATATACAGAATATGGAATAAAGATGTAGAATAAGGATATATAAACACCCCTTTCAAAGGAAACGGGACCAAATAGATTCCCTAAATACAGAATATGGAATACGGATATATAACCACCCCCTTCAGAGGAATCAGAACCAAACAGATTCCCTAAATACAGAATATGAAATAAGGGTATGTAAACCCCCCTTCAAAGGAATCAGGACCAATTAAATTCCCTTTGTCTGGAATATAGACTAAAGATATACAGAATATAGACAAAATATGGGGGCTTATGGAGTTCATTGTGATTTCACTGCACGCAGACCCTGGATGTTGGTAACTCTCCTCTGTCTCCCTCTCTTTTCCCTATTTTCCCCCTTTAACCACGTTTTTATACTCCCATCTCCCATCTCCTCCCTCCCCTGTCTCCTCAGCACCTCGGTGCTGTTGTCCCAGCTCCCTCTGGAAATGTGGGGATTCTCCCGAGCCCGGCCCAGCGTGCAGCCCCTGCTGCTGCAGACAGACAGACAGACAGACAGACAGACTGCCATTCCCTGGAGAACAGCCCTGCTCAGGAAATGTAGCTATTTCCGCTCTGCCTGCAGTCAGGAAATGAGGAGGAGGCAGCACTGGAGATATTTTTTGAATTTGACAGGATTTTTTTTTTCCTCGCTTTGGAGCAAGGAATGCTCAGCCTGGCTGGGCCTGCAGCAGGGGGGGTGTGCTGGAAGCCACGGAGGGGGTGTCGGATTTTGGGGTCGGGACTGATTTTGGGGTTGTGTCAGAGCCAGGTTAAGGTTTGGGATTTGAAAGCAGAAAAATGGGATCAAATGACCCAAAGATTCGAAGCCAAAATAGTAAACATGACCTCATAAAGCGTCTCTGCTTTCCCTTGCTGACGTCCTCATTTGCTTGTTTGACTTTAAACCAATTTTTGGGGGGGGTTGTTTTTTGTTTCAGTGTTTGTTTTGACACAGAATTAAATGATTTCAATTAAAATTTAATCATTTTAATTCTGTTCAGAATCCAGAGCAGCACCTTTTGGGTGCTGCATGTGTGGAAATTCCCATCTGATCCCACTGCCCTGAAAAGGGATTCAGCTCCCACACTCTAACATTGGCCCACTTTTACATTAATTTTAAATAGACTTTCTTCAAATTAATCTCATGAGATTGTAAAGCAGTCGAGGGTGCTTTAGTTTTAATGGAAGATGTGTGGCTAATCCCCTAGATTGTTTTTAAAATCTCCTTCTTATTAGTGGGAATATCCTGGAAATTCCTGCTGCGAGTAGTGCTTGAAACACTGAAAGTGTTTCCAATGGAAAATGGAGAAATAGTAACGGTGATCATTTAGTGGTGTTTGAGAAATGTGTTGGTTCTAGAGTTAAACACAGGATAATCCTTGCAAAATATTTCAAATTTAGCTATTTTCAGAAAGAGGCCCAGGCTTTCTCTGAAGGAAGGTTTTTCGTCTTTTCTTCATAAAAAAATACATTTGAACAGGATTTGCTATTTCATCGAAATATTGACTAATTTAAAAATGCAATATGTATTTGCTAGGGATGGATTAAAAGGATTCTGTGTCGACCTTGGATTTTTCTTTAATATATGAAAAAATAAGAGTAAAGCTATGGTCAAAACTATGTCGAGGTAAAAAGCAAAAAGTTGTTTCTAATGAGAGATAAAACATGTGTTTGGAAGTTTTTATATGGAGTTTTACAGGATTTAAAGGTTTTTCCTGGTGTTATTCCCCGCAAAAATGTTGTTGCACCATTATCCTGATTTTTCCCAGGGTGTTTCCACCACGGTTCCCTTGAATCTTGTGGGATTACGGCTGAAATATGAGCTCCACTTGTTGATGTTTTGGAACCGGCGTTCCAAAGGAGAGGCCAAAATCCTGCCATCACCTTGGGAAGGGCCTCTGCCCTAAGTGTGGCTAGTCCAAGGGTTCCTACAGCAAACCTTTCCCAAGGTAGGGATGCGTGGAGCAGCTGCACCTGCACCCCAAAGCAGCCAGATGTTGTGTCTGTACCCCTGGAGGCGCACCTGTGGTGTTTAGGGGATAGAGACGTGTGTTTAAAATTCCAAACCGGGATCCAAGCTGGATTTTTGTGCTGGGGAGCTGCAGATCCTCGGTGTTTTTCCTGCAACCCCAGAATCTGCTTTGCTGTGCCATGCAGTGGTTCGCTTCCCACAGGTGGAATCATGGAGTGGTTTGGGCTGGAAAAGACCTTAAAGATCCTCATTCTGTGTTTAGGTTGGCAGAGGAAGTTGAGTGTGCTCCTGGTGCAGCTCAAAGAGCAGCAGAGCCGTGGATTGCAGGTCTGGAGAGACAAAAAAGGAGGGAGAAAAAGGGAAATGATTTTCTCGTAGTCATCCAGAAGGAAAAGAGGCAAAGATAAATCCGACCTGCGCTGCAAAGCTCGTTCCCTCAGCACCCACTGCCTCCCAAGCCTTGTCCCAGATCCCTGATATTCCCCCTGAGTTCCGCCGCGGCCAAGGAAACGCAAATATTGTTCCTCGCGTGCGGAGAGCTGCTCACGTCCCCATCAGACATCCATCTCAGCCCTGTTCGCGCCATCCATCACCCAAGTGGGTGTCTGAGGGCTCAGTTAGGCACTCGGGATTTGGGCTGGTGCCTGCAAGAGGAGCGTCCAGCGTGTTTGGGTTGGGTTTTCTATAGCGGAGCACAAATAACATTTGCTCACGAGGCAGAGCGGGGACGCGGTGCCAGAAATAGAGGCTCCCGACAATCCTACAGGATGTTGCTGTGGTGTTATCATATGATTCATCCACTATGAGGCTGAACAATTGGTAACCTCAAGACACTCTCACTTTCACGCCCTCTGACACACATTCCACTGAGGACAAATATCCTCTGCATGAGTAAAACCTTAGGACTGGGGGTTTTTTAACTCATAAAGGTCACTTTGTGAGTGTTCAGATGTTCAGTTTTAGCTTTGCTGCCCAGTCCTTGAGCGTGGGGAGGGTTTTCTGTGAGCGCTGTGACGTGCTGGCTCAGAAAATCTTTTTTGGATGCTGATCACAGTGATGGCTGTGGAGAGGGACTCCAAAAAGCCCATGGTGGAAACCACTGAAATCAATTACAAAGAGAAAAAATTTGGCCCAGATGTTGTGATACAACTGAGCTGAAGGCAGGAGGGAGTTGGGCTGAGGAACAGATCCAGGAAAGCTGGAAAAGACATGGCCAGAGGCATTCAGGGCCTTTCAGGAGGGTTCTTCTCATGAAAAACTTCTTGCTTGGTGGCAACAATGACACCTGGTACCAGGTGAGTAGCTGGATTGGGAGACTTTCAGTTTCAAACTTGCACATCCTTGCACATCCCCCACCATGGAGAGCAGCTGGATAATGGACGAGCTTCCATGCAACCCCTTCTATTGGAAGCGTTTTGTTATTTTGCCGTGGTTGAGGGCCACCACTGGCTGTGCACTTGGTGATTAATTGGATTTAATTAACTCCTGGACCCCCCTTTCCGAGCTTGGCTCTTGCTGGTGGTCGCCCCTCCAGGTCTGGGCTCTTTTCCCTTGCGAGCTCGCAGCACTAGATGGCAGTGTAATGGCAAAAACCTGCCCTGCCGGGGAGGAAAAGTCAAATTTCACCCCCAAAACCACCCGGGATGAAATTTAAAATTTGAATGCAAAACAACCAGACCTTAAAAATGCCTCTCCAAGCTCCTTAAATTCCCGTAACGGGCTCTGGGAAGAACCAGGACAAGATCTCCGCTGACGACCCAGAGGCACAGGAGCGATGCCAATTTATGCCACCCACGGATTTGGCCCACAGCAATATCACAGCCAAATTTGTATAGAATATTTGGTCAGGAGATTTGGGTGAGGTCTAAAATGCAGAAGCACCAAAACAAACAAACAAACATGGTATTTTCCTTCAAAATGCAACTCATGGTTCCTCGCCAGGATAGTGTTTGGAGTTGCTTTGCAGCCCCAGAGGTTGTGGTGCAATAAATTAAGCTGCGGGTCATCTGATTTCAGATCCCTGCAGGATTCGATCCCCATTTTGTGTCCCCAAAAGGGGATTTAAGTGGTGCACAGGTTTGGTGTTAAACAGTTTGGTTTTCTGTAGGGAAAATTCCATGCCGTGGAAGCACATGGGGTACGTGCATTCACGTCTGTTTTCTGAGGTCTGGATTAGCGCCCTCATTTATGACCAAGCCTTTAAAAAAGGAGGAAAATGTCACAGTATAGAAAAATAAATAGGGTAAAAATAAATGGCAGAAAGACCACGCTAAACGTGGCCCTTTCTGGACGTCACCAAGACAGCCTCTGGCCCGGAGTGAGATCTGAAGGTCTTTGTTAGGAAACATTATTGCTGAGATTTTCACTGTTTGGATTTCCTGTTTTCCTCACTTCTGGACCCTTTAACTTTTGTAATCTAAGCAGGGTCAGGTCTGGTCATCTGTGGGGAAACAGGCTGGCTGTGAACAACAAGTGCTGCTGTAGGTGAATGCTGGGGAGGCGCTGGAGCCAGCCAGAATCCTCAGCACAGGCTGCTCTGACCTCCTGGACACCGCTGGCCAAAAGACTTCCCTGTCTGAGCTGCATCTGTCTGGATGAAAAATACCCAGCCTTGGTTTTGAAACGTTGAGTGATGGAAACCCACCCACTGTCCTTCAGGAGCGCTGGCAGAGGGGAATTGCCGTTGGCTGATAAAAATGAGTGTCTTGGTTTTGGTCAAAACCTACTTAGGTTTAATGTCCTTGTCACTGCGTGTGGTTCTACCTGTCTGTATCTGTCATGGAAATTTTTTATACAAGTCTTTGGTGCCCTTAGATAATGAGATGCTCCAAGAGATGCTCCAAGAGCCATCATCTCCCAGATAAGATGTGAAATTCTGATGGGAACCAACTGATCTCTCTCAAAAACCGTAACATTTTTAGGATGTGCCAAAATCCGTTCGGGTCTGACCATCCACAAACTCCCCAGGCAGTATCAGTGTCATAAATTAGCAGTCCCGGGCTGGAGTGGGGATCTCTCTTTGTGTCTCCATTGGCTGGACACTGGGACGATTTCCCCTGCAATAATTAAAGCAAATTCAGCCCTAGAAGGGATGAAATGAAAGCGGTTTAAAGGTGCAGGACTGAAAAGAAAGGTTTAAAAGTCCCACCCACTTGTTGGCAAGGGATTATAACCCCATTGTGGTAGGGGCTGTTATGTTGTTGTGTAAGATTATTTGTCACTGTGCGGTGTTTAACAGTTTCTCTGGGTGATGAAAACTGTACAACGTGGCCAGGTACCAGGTGAGCCTGGGAGTACATCTGTCAGTTTTGTGGGGAGTCTGAAGGGACCGCTGCCAAGGTGTGCTGAGCTCATTTTTCCTCCTGCACATGCTTTTGGTGTAAGATAAACTTGGTCCTGTGTCACCATCCCTGGGGTAAGACCAGGAATTCTGCTGAGTACCGTCAGCATCCCTCTTCTGCTTTCCACCGTTCAGTTTCCTACTTCAAACACTGATTTTGGCCAGTTGGCTCTGCCCTGGAAGGTGATCTTCACATGGCTAAAATGTTTCCTTCCCTTCCTGATTATCCATGGTCCATTTTCTCACAGTTACCCGTTGGCTTTTCTCAGGGTCACTGTGGCACAGCTCGTCTGTGACTTCTTTGTGACAGTGAAATCTTTCCAGCCACGACTGGCATTAAGTTCAGCAGGGAAGGCTTTCAGAGGGTTGGATTTGTCCCAGGACCTCCACTCAACATTTTGGTTTTCACCTTTAAATCCATAGGTATAACTGATGAAGGTATTTAGGGGTTTCTCTTCTCAGTTATGGGGCTGTCTTGAAGGAAGGCAGAGAAATCACCTGGGGTTATGTCAGTGTTGTTCATGTGTTTGTAAGAGGAGATTTGGGTCCATGGGTTGCTGGATGGACCACGTGTGGCTCCATTCAGGTTGTCAGGAATCTGAAGGTGTCAGGGCACAGCGAATTCTGTGCGGAGCAAGAAGCCCCAGGGTGCTGCTGTGGGATCTCCGCTGTGTTCCCAGTGCTCGAACAGGACGGTGCTCCCATCCCTCCTCCTCCCGAGCAGGTGGACTGGGCAGCAGCCCCAGCTCTCCCACTCCTTGACCTCCCAGCAGCGCTGCTGCAACAGGACGTGGTGATTTACAAGGCCAAGGGCCAGCAGGAAATTCCGACCTCCGCCCCCCGGAGCACGGAGGAAGCCGGAGGAGCTCCGTGACTCAGAGCGGCGCCTGAGTCACCGCGGCCGCGGTTCCTGCGCCGCTGCTCGGCTCCTGACCCTGCCGAGCCCTGCTCCCCATGCCCCAATTCCAGCTGGCGTTCGCTCGCACCGGGGTTATTGGAAGAGGAAATGCCTGGTGAAAAAGGCCCGATTCGGTTAACGCTATTCTTTAATAAACAACTTATGGCAGGTGCCTGGCAGCTTATGATAATTAACGGGGTATTTATTGGGATCAGAAAACACACGGAGCTGAACAAGTCTCTCGTCTGTCCTTGGCTCGCTGCAGTGGGATGGGGTCATTGGCTGTCTGGCTGCAGATAATAAATCAAAGGGCTGGAGAAACTGCAGGAGAGAGGGCATGAACTGCCCAAACATTCGGCTCATTGTGGCAGCGAAGGCGAAACTTTCCCAGCCACATTTTCACTTATCTCCAACCCAGTTATTCCCTGCAGGCGGCTGAGTTGTCTGAGTAAATAGAGGTCGCTTTACCTTGCCCAAACAATGACTTTGCTATAGTGGGTGCCAGCTCTGGAGCAGCCACGGAGTGAGCTTTAAAGGCTGGTCGGGAGCGGGGCTGCCAGGGCGAGCGGACCAGCCAGCCTGGTGTGCTTGGGGCAGGGTTTGGGACGCTTAGGGAGATGCTGCCGTGGTGGGATCAGCTGATCCCGGGCTTGGAGTGGGGATGGAGCATGCAATCGAGCAGAGTGGCTGAGGAGGAAGCGGCCTGGAGCTGGGGGAGTGGAGAAGGGATGACTTTCCTCTGATGTCAAAAATCCCATCATTCAGTGCTCGCCGTGAAAAAGGCGAGAGGAGAAGAATGTGGAGAGAGAGAGAGAGGAAAGGGAGAAGAAGTGAAGGGAAAGGACATGCTCGTTTTTCTCCCGAATCTTGTAGGCTAAGCTTGTCCACCCTAGCAGGATGGAGAAATAAGCCTGATCCTGAGTGCCAAGTCCTGCAGAGCCTTGCAAGCCCCAGGGATTGTTCCCAACCCCATCCCGATCTGGACTTGGTTAGTACTGCCTTGATGTGAATAATCAGGGAGATAAAAATTGTCAAGAAACTTACAGCAGTTTCCACAGGGCTCTCTGCCTTAGCTTTTATTTCTGGCAGTTTGAGTTTCCTGATCACTGTCTGTGTGTTCGTGCCTGATCTTCACAGGATTTCTGCAGGGCTGGGAGAGAGCACCAGGGCTGGATGGAAGTGAAGAAGCAACAGAGCTGGAGCTGCCCTGGAGCTCTCTCCAGGTTCCTAATCCTTCCTTCCGAGGGGCTGAATTCAAAAAGGTGCCAGGTTTTGTCCTTCATGCATTTCGCTGTGTGCCGTTGCCTGTAATTAGTTTCTCAACTGAAAAAGCTTTCTCGAGTGGAAAAAAAAAAAACAAAAAAAAAAAACCCAAAAAAAAAGGAAAGGAAAGGGGGAAAAAAACAAAAAGCAAAACCAACCCCCCACATTTTTGGCAATGGGTTGTTTTTCTAAGCAATTAATTAAGCGCTGATTTTAAAAGAATTTGAATGAATCCTTCCACTCTGTGTCAAGCATGGATTTTGTATTAATCACTTCACTACTCGCTGGCTGAATAAGGACTGAAAAAAGATGCAGAGAGTAAAAATTTCCCCAGGAAATGAATCAGACGAGGAACCTATGCCTCACCTCGCCTCCTCCAAATGAAGAAAGAGAGGATTTTGTCAATGGTGGGTCAGTTTATAAACGTGTCCTTTGCAGGGTGAGTCAGAGCGAGTGATCCATTTCACAGCAATGCAGCCACAGATGCAGCTGAAACCCAGCACTGAACAGCTCAAGATAAACAGAGACGAATCCTCGTGCCCATAACAGTCATGAGAATGAAAATGCAACCTGTCAGATCTGCTGGTGTGCCAGCCAGCTCGTGCTGCGTTCGAAACCAGTGTCAGAATTCCCTCTGGCTTCCATGGGAGCAGGGTAATCCCTTGGGACCTGGTCTCGTGATTCCCGTTTGCTGATAAGGAGGGAATGTGGATTTTTTATGAGATGATGCTGCTGTGGGCACCTCCAGCTCCCTGCAGTGGAGCTTTAAGGATAGGGGACAACATTTCAGTGGGATCCAGTGTCCAGTCAAATGTGGGCATCACCCCTTTGTGATAAAAATCGGGAGCGAGTGGGAAGCGCCGCTGTCTCCGGACTTGGCTGCAATTCGTTACGAGTTTGGAGTTTTCCAAAATGCTGGACAAATATTTATGTTTTCTTCCCCCAAGCACCAGCCTTTGTTAGTGTTAGAGCTGTTAAGGGATGTGCAAAAACTGTTGTCGTTAAGGCACCACCAAGATTTGTTGTTGGTGTTTTGGTTGTGGGCGTGATAATGAGATTTAGCTGAGAATCTGAGCTGAAATATGAAAATTTTAATAGTTTTCCTTGGTGGCGCTCTCCCCAGTGTTTCCTGAGACTAAACCTTGTTAAATGTGTCAGTCCTTGTGCGTTTGGGGTTGTTTTAGTGGGTTTTCTGTAGCTTTCCAGGCTGTAAAGGTGTTTAGGCGAGAGGAGGAAATATTTGGTGAGTCAGTGGTGAGATCACAATTTACTGCTGGACCATTGATCCATCCATTGGTGTCCTGAAGTGGGATAAGAGGAATGGCTGAGATGCTGCAGGTCTTTCTTCAGGATAATGGTCATCCTCGGAAAGATCTGTGTATTAAACCTGTTCCTAGATTTGAATGTGTGTTTATCAGTGCAGTTTTTCAGCCTCTTGGCTCAAAGACCATCCCAGTTTGCAAATATCAGCAAAGCGACAGCACTGGGGCAAAAAAAAGCTTGGGAAGGGGGTGGAGAATGGCAGACCTGGAGTCAAATTTAAATTTTCCGAGTCCCCGGCCAACACTTTACCCGCGAGTCCTCTTCTCTTTAGGGTTAAACGTTTCCTCTTAGAAAAAGAGCCAGAGGCTCTTGATTATCCATGCAAAACAGGCCGGGGCTTTGATTTGTAAGGTTTTGTCTGCCACACTTTTAAACGGATGAAGCTTAATTTAGCAAAATTTGACGGTGGAGACGCAGCCCCACTTTCCCTCTCCTATCCCGAGGCACCATTCCCCACCCTTCCCCTTCCCTCCTCCCAAAAAAAAAAGCCTCGTGCTTTGAAGGGAGCACATTTGGGGGATCGGTGCGGGGAACAATTAAAGCAATGATCTGTGTGCTTCAAGGAGAAAAGCGAGTGCGGTAGCTGTGCTTTGACAGGTCTTTGGAGGATTTCAAGGAAGTTACACCCACTTCATTCATGATAATCGGCTGTTTAACGCCGAGCAGTTCAGTGTTATGAATGAAAAGGGAGCGTGTTTTGGCTTGCAGAACAACTCGCAAATCTAATGCTTCACTCGTCAAATAACCAGCCACGTTCACAAAAAAAAAAAAAAAAAAAAAA
>VZTA01022401.1:576780-589355 GCA_013398855.1 Mohoua ochrocephala
AAAAAGGAAAAAAGGAAAAAAAAAAATCTGACTTCATTCTTGAAATTAATGGATGCGAGGTTTAATGGGGAGAAAAATCCCACACCTAAAGCTGCATCTTCTTTTTCTGTAGGGATCCAAAAACCTTTTACCTCCCTTTGCCATATTTGTAACTCTTTGTGGCTGGACAAGTTGGGGGAGAAAATGCAGCCTCTGATGGACTTTGATGCAGTTAAAGCCAGGTCCCGGTGGCTTTTTGTGCGTTTGATCAGAATCTGCTGAATCGTTGGATTTCACATCATTTTGGGGGCAAAAAGAAAACAGGAGGGATGAGGGCATTAGGGGTCTGTGGAAGGAATAAGTTTTGATTTGGATGGATTGCAGAGGCTCTGTGGGCTCTGTGCTGTGCCTGAGCAGACTCATTGATTAGGAATACATGGAATTATTTTTGGATATTGAGGCTGGATTTGTGGAATATCATAATTTCCTGGAGCTGCCCTGTGCCAGGTGCCTTCATCCCTTCTGGTTGATAGACTCCTGAGAGTTTTGGATGACTCCTGGGAGGTTGTTGGAGGCCAGTGCTGGTTAGGATACGTTCAATTAAAGGCAAAAACTGTTTGAGGGACTCTTTCTACCTTTCCTTATTCCCAGTTCTTTGGGAATAAAATGGCTTTTTGGAGGAGCAACGTGCGCATCCATCCCACTGCCTCCTCCAGCAGGCAGGGAAGGGATCTGCCTGTGCCTGGGCAGGAAGGAATGCAGCTCCTTTGATCCCATAAACACCCACAGGTGGTTGCAAAACGTTTGTCATGGAGCTGAGCTGAATGTTTATTAATTGGAGTTTAGGAAGAAACGTGTGTAATCATTTCCCCTGCTGCTTCTCATCTGGATTCGGGGTAAAAGTGCCAGCTGGGATGGTTTTAATTCGAGCAGTATTTGACAAAGCATTAAGTGGTGCATACATCGAGGGTTCCGCTGTGTTTGTGGAGCTGACCTCTCCCTGAAAAGGGGGAGTTTTGCTCGGAGGAAGCCAAAAAAATCAATTGGAGAAAACACAATTCCATCTGATGATCTTCCATCTTTGTTCAGCAGCTGGGAGCCTCTGGTGGAAGGTGGGAAAACAAGTTTTCCTCCTCCTTTTAACGCTAAAATGATTCCCAGAGCAGTGTTTGGCTCCAGGCAGGATCTCACTGGAGCCCTTTCCATGAAAAGTGGGGGGGGAAAGGGCAGTTTGGGGGAAAAAAGGGATGTTTGGGCAAAAAGGGCTGAAGGCAAAGGTGGGCGAGATGGAACCTGGGATGGGAGGGAGGGTGGGCATCGCTTCTTCATTTCCTACACAATAAATTAACGCCCTTCTTTCTTCTTTTCCTCCACAGAACTGTGTTGGGGGGAACCGGGAACTGATCAGATCCTTTTTTATTTCCACTCATTTTCAGGGTGAGTGAATCCTCTTGTCTCCGCTCCTGCTCTCGTGTCCTGCGCAGCTCCAAAGTGTGACTTAAGGTTCAGAGGAAAATCTCTCTTTTCCTAATCTTTGCTCTGATAACACAGAGCTTAATTTAGCAGCAGTGAGGCAGAACATTTGGATTTTGTCATCCATTTCCAAAACTATTGTTGGCTCCTTATTCCTTTGTTTCCACACACCAGCACCCCCAACTCGTTTCAGATTTACATTTTCTTGGAGGTGCCAAAAGATAAGTTAATGCCAACTTGATGATTAATTAGCTAATACTTTCCTTTGCCCTGAGATGGAAAGCCTTTATCTGAGTCACCTATTAATTATTATTTTATTTATTGCTGCATGGGTACATTTGAAGGGATTCAAGTTCTGCCCTCCTGAGAAATTTGGGCATGAATTTGTAGGAACAGGATGAAAGAAAGCCAAAGAAACCTTCGGCTTGTTATCAGAAAATACGTCTTAATGTTGAGATCAGGGTACTTTTTTAATCTGTATTTTGCAAGCCCCGAGCAATATCAGAGTCTCATTGTCCAAATCACTGGAAATACGGAGTTCTGAGGCTTTCCAGCATCCTCAGAGATGCAAAAATCAATAAAAAGCTTGGTTTTCCAGAGGCTGTGGGAATGGCTTAGCTATTCCTAAGCTCGGCCTACTTGCCTGAGCTTGGAAAAGTTGTGGGAAAAACACACCTGGGGCACTTCCAGTGTGGAAGTTTCCAGGAGCTCGGCACTGGTGCACATCCTTTCTTTTGGGACCTGGGAAGAGGCTGCAGACATCCCCTCCCAGGTCAGAGCCTTTCCAGTGGGATATCTGGAATTCAAGATGGAGTTCAGGCCGAGGGAATCGTTATTCAAAGTGCCATAAATGCAGGAACGCAGGAGCAGGAACGTAAGTTTAATTTAATAATGATTAAAAAAGGGGGAAACTCGGGTTGCACAATGATGATGAATTTATTGGTGCTGAGTTTGGTTACCTCATTCTCCTGAAATCACGATTAGGAATGAGGTAAGCGCATATTTTATGGCACTTGTGAGAACCCTGCCTGTGGGCAGGAATTCGTGCTGTAATGGGAGAGGTGCTGCACATCCCAGGGAAAATTCCCAGCAGGAAGAAACAGGAGGACACCACGCAGCAGGAAGTGCTGAAGAATTCCCGGAGCTCTGTGCACAAAGGTGAACCACGCAGGCCATCAGTTTGTAAAGGGCTTCACCTTTGGGGTTTGAAACACCTCTGTGAGCACTGAAATCCAGCTCTGTCCCTCCTTCCCCACTCCTGGGTGTCCTAAAAGAGGTGACACAGGTCTAACCGATGTCCCCAAGTGCCACTGCAGGGTAAATATTCAATAACACCTGTGGGTGGAGATACCACGATAATATGGCCTGTGAACCATTGTGTGCTCATGGAATTACCATCCCAGCTTTGTCCTGCTGAAATCCAGCTCCAAATGCCTTTTTTTGTGCTTCGATTAAGCCCTGGGCAGGGATGTGTTGGCACCTGTTAATCTGCTGAACTCGTTGGTGCCTAAATTAGACGTGCACCAAGTTTTCAGAAGTCCTAAAGCTCACCCTTGACTTCGGTGGGGTTGATCTGTTCCTGGGGGTGTGAATAATGGGCTGTTTTTTAAGGGGGAGGGAGGAAGGGGGGGTCACTGGGAGAGCTGGGAAGTTAAGAGAGAAAAATCTGCACCAAAAGGGAATCTTTTCCCCTCACACCATTTTTTTTTTCTTCAGGCTTAACATAAAATGTTTGCCTTGAGCCTTCCCGAAGCAAAATAGGACAGGGATGGTTCAAGGGGGAATGGCTTCAAACTGAGAGTGGGTTTAGATTGGATATTAGGAAAAAATTCTTCCCGGTGAGGGTGGTGAATGGATGGAATAGGTTTCCCAGAGAAGCCATGGCTGCCCCTGGATCCCTGGCAGTGTCCAAGGCCAGGTTGGATGGGGCTTGGAGCAGCCTGGGACAGTGGAAGGTGTCCCTGCCCATGGCATGGAACTAGAAGAGCTTTAAGGTCCCTTCCAATCCCAACCATTCTGGGATTTTATGGAAATGCAGAGCTCTGAGGGCTGGGTTTGGCAGGGTGGAGGAGGAGTGGGAGGCAGCAGCAGCAGCAGCTCCTTTCCCTCGCGTGTCTCAGCAGTTGTGTGGTCACCTCAGATGTGGGACAGCCTGGTCTGGTTACCTCCCTTCCTCCAGGAAATCTGAACCCCATCCAGCCTGCAGGAATGTGTGCTGAATTCCAGCCTGCATTAATGCTGCTCTGCTTTGCATGAATAACCAAGTATTGACAGAAGCAGGGTCTTAGGGCGGGTATTCCCCTTCCTGCCTCCTGCAGTGGCTCTAGGAAGGCTCGGACTGGTGAATTGTTTAATTTCACTCCCTATTTTTAATGAGATTGTAGCTTTGAGGGCTGGTTGGGCATTTTAATTGCTGATTCTTTAATGCAGGAGCAGGGAGCAGAGCCCAGGTTTCCCCTTTGCCAGGTGAGTGCCAAAGGCAGCGTATCAGTGAGCAATTTTCGGTGCACTAAATCCATTTTTTTCCACTGAAAATGCGAAAATTCCGTCTTTCTTTCCCCACAACTTCAGCAGGAATTGTGGTGAGTCAGGACACGAGGAAGCAGCTGGCAGCTGGGTGTTTAAGGCACTGAGAGCCTGGATGGGCAGCACATCCTTCTCCATTTCCTTGGTCTTTTCCCACTGCTCTGCTGCAGAAATGGATCTGCTTCCAGGACTTTCCGTGTGATTTGCCATGGTCACTGCATTTTATGCACAGGGCTGGGTGGGACACGGATGGCAGCACACTGACTTGAGCCTGGCACTCTGGGAATTAACTCTCTTGGGCACCTGAGATCCCCAAATTTCTGTGCAAGGAATCTGAGCCATTTTCTGGAGCAAGCCCGAGATCACTGGGGCAGATTTCTCACTGGGTGAATTTTACCTGCAAGAGTTGCGGCCCCTGTGAGGGTTTTATGGCCCTTGTGAGCTGCAGAAAAGGTGAGGGCAGTGCACTGAGAGCAAATCTCTCTCTTACACATCCAAAGGGAATTCCCAGCCGAGGCAAAAGAGCATTTGTGGAGCAGTTTCCTAATTTAGAGCAGTTGCTGGATGTTTCAGTGTTGTGCCAGTGGACCAATGTCCAGCTCTAAATTTGGAGGGCATTAAGCTTCGCCCCTGGGCTCTGTGTCCTGATGGCTTGGCATGGGGGGGGTGCTTCTCCTGGATTATGGAGCAGCTGGGAAAAGCAGGGATTAGAGCCAGTGGAGGTAACAAAAAGCAAATGTCATGTGAGGCTGAGGCTGGGGGGAAGCCACAGGGGTGCTCGGGGTGAGCCGTGTCTTGCACAGAGACCTCAGCTCGTGGATGGTCAGGAAGCTGCAGAGAGAAGTGAAAACAGGGTGAGGAATGAAGTGAAAACAGAGGAACGAGGAGCAAAGTGTCCAAAAAGTTTGGAACCAGCTGGTGGAGGAAGATGATGTCCCACAGATAGATGGGGTTCAGTCAATGTGTTCCTCCCAGAGACATTTTAGCTTTTCAGAGGGGTCTTTGTCCAGGAGGGAGAGGTGGAAATAGCAGCTCTGGGTCCTGCCTCTCCCTGCTTTCCTGGGGATTTTCCTCTCTTTCTCCAGCTCCGTGCTCTTCCCAAGGCCTCTCCCCTTTCCCCCCCAGCCTGTGCTCTTGCCTGGAGATCCAGGCTCTTTCTCCAGGCCCTGCTCCGTGGCTTGGGCTCAGCTGAGCAGGCTGCAGTGGTCCTGAGCATCGTTATTAATCCATTTCCACATCAGAGGGAGCAGAGCTCCGTGCTGCAGCAGCTATGGAGGCACACACATCACCACGCTTGGAGCCCCTGAGCGAGGCCTGTGGCTGCAGAAGCTGGACAGGCCTCACCATTATTAGCATTTTAATGGCATCAGAGAGGAGGTTTGGAGGCTGCGGTGGCTTTGGAAGCTCGGCATTGCTGGCACGTTTGCAGCAGGAGCAGGCTCGGCTCCTGATGTTTATTATATGGCCCATCAGGCCGTGCCCTGATCCTGCTCACTCATCCATGCTGGGAACAGCTTATCCATGGTGCTCAGGGAATGGCACGCCAAAATCCTCTTGTAGCCCATCAGCAGGGCTGTCAGAGCACCTCACAAGGCTATAAAAGGAACAAAACTGTATCAGTATCTGTGGTTCCTGTTCCTTTCCGAGGAGCAGGGGGTGCTTGCTGTGATTAAATTGTCGGGGCTTTGTAGGAGGTTGAGGACTGAATAAAGGGACTTTGTCGTGGGGGATGAGCTGCCAGGAGAGATTCCCCAGGGAAGTTCTTCCTCTGAGATGTCACATACCTGTGCTCTGGGTCAGGAGTACAGCACTGCCCAATAGACCATGATGTCTTAAGTGGCCACCTAAAACACAGAGACCAGACAAGAATGAAGAGAATACAAGGAGGGATTTATTTGAAGGCCTTCAAAGGCTCACCCTGGGCAGTCCAGAGGCTCCACCCCAGATGGACCCTGGGTCACGAGTTCTTCACACTTTGATAAGTGTGGTTCATTTGCATCTCAGGGTTCATTCTCCAGTGATCACCTCAGTCCATGATGGAATTACCCCAAGTTTGCCCCCCTTGAGAGGCTTTGAGTTGACACATTTGGGGCCCGGTGTCCTTGGAGTGGAACCTGCAGAGGTTTGTTGTGTGTGAGCAGCAGGAGAGAGCAGCAGCTCCCAGGGCACAAGGAACTGCAGAGTCACACACCAGGCAGGGCAGGGTTTGAGAAATAGAAAAGTTAAAACCTAAGGCATCAGCCAGGACCTCCATGTTTTCAGCAAGTTGTATGTGGTTTGGTTTTGGGGTTTTTTTTGTCCCATTCCTTCCCTGTGCTTGAGGCAGAGGAAATAGGATGCGAGTGCCACATGTGGTTTATGTTTTTTGGTGAAATAGTCTGTCCTGGCTGTAGCTCTGAACTATCCACATGCAGTGGGTGGTGCATTAAACCTTGTGCTTTGCTTGCTTTGTACAATCCCAGAATGGTTTGGGTGGGAAGGGACCTTAAAGCTCATCCAGTTCCACCCTGATGCCTTCCACTATCCCAGCTTGCTCCAAGCCTGGCCCTACCTGGCCTTGAGGACTTCCAGGGATGGGGAGTTGTGATCTGGGGGGTTTCTCAGTGAGTTTTCCAGTGTCCTGACAGGTCTGGAGAGGATAAGGAGTCAGGTATGGGTGTGGGACAACACCTTCACTGATAACATCTCCTGTCCAGCTGTCTTTGAAATGCGACACAGACGTTCCAGCCTCTGCCTGAAGCCCAGAATTAAGGCAGGAGGGACTCCGTGTTTCCTTGAGCCCCTCGTTGTGTTCCTGGCAATGCTCCGCTCGTTTCCATCCCTATTTTCTGTTCTCTCTGCAATCCATTCGCTCTGCCCTTTCCTCCCTCACTCAGCACACTCCCGGCACAATGGGTTCCTTTCTGCGGTGAATCCCCTGCTCCATGCAAACATTTGCTGGCTCCTCTCTTCGGGATGCCTTTCAATGGGAAGGAGAGAGGGGAAAGTATTCCTTGTTCCCAGTGCAAACCGGCCCTGGCAGCCTGGGTTATTTTGTCGGACGTGTGGCTTTAAGTGACGCCTTTGCCATCTGTTCCGTCTGCTAATTATGAATGCAAAACAAACGGAGCCCACAATTGCTTCATTTAGAATAAGAGAGATGGCAGTGACCAAAATAGTTTTATTTTGGTGTCAGATGCTCTTTTTATTCCTCCTGTCTCTCCCTAATCTAAAGCAGGTCTGGAGCACTTCTCCCTCTCCCAGTTTGCAGCAGTGGATGTTGCTCTGACAAACGGGACCAACTTCTACGTGTTCAGCCTTTAGGGCCTTTAAGGGACATTCCCACATGAGCAAGAGGAGGGAAAAGCTGCATTTCTTGAACTGTGTGAGGGCTGATTTCAGCTTTTATGTTTTCAATTCAGCTGTGCTGGTCTTAGATCTGCAAAGGCAGACATCAGGGTACCTCCCGAGAGTTTGCCAGCAGCGTGTGAAGCACTTCCTCAGCCTGTTCCACCCCTCTTTCCTCTCACCAGAGACGAGTTTTGTAGCCAGCCTGGGATGGGATGGTGGGAAGGAATGATGCTCTCTTCTGTGGCTGTGTCCAGCAGCCCAGGAGATGCATTTTTTTGGCTTTTGATTGGGAGTGAATCATCCCAAAGGTTGGTGGTCCATCTCCTGTGGCGACTGGGCTGTAAGGAGCCCCCTCCATGTGTTCATTGGATGCTGTTTAACGTTCCCAAAATTGCTTCTGACTTACTCCAAGCCATGGCAGATCATGGAGGTGTCCCTGGCAGCACAGCCACGGATCGAGGTGATCTGGACCCTCTCTCACTCCTCCTTCTTTCCCTCCCCAGCCATCGCTCTTGCTGGGTTAATCAACATATTTAATTCTATTTTTTGTCTGAGTCTGTTGAAGGTCAATGGGCTGGCAGTGTTTTTATACCTACTAAAAAGCAATGTTCTGGACAGTAGAAGACCTCCCTCTTTCCTCCCCACAAATTCCCAAGAAAACCTGTCAGTTTGTGCTTAAACATTCTTTTGAAATTCTCCTCACTACTATCCAGTTTTCCTAAAGTTCCCATTATTCCATTTTTTTCCCGTTTGGAAAGGAGTGGCGGGGGACGCTCTCCCAATGAGAAATTGTATCTGGAAAGTTCTCCCTCCCCGTTTTCAGCTCCCAGCAAACTGCCCTAGCCCAGCTGAGGCAGAAATACGTGGAGGGCTCTGTCATGAAATGCCCAAATCCGAGATTAAACCCAGCATGGGCTGAGATCCAGAACACAGGTCCCAAACTGGGCTGGGTTCTTCCAACCCTGAGCAGCCAGATCAGGATCCTGCCCCAGCCTGGAGGCCGCCTGTGCTATAAAAATGACAGAAAATGCTTCAGGAGGTTCCAGCATGAGGGTTAAAGGTTCTGTTGGTGTCCCAGGCCTGAAGGATGATGTCGTGGTTTAAGCATTTGGACTGGAACCAAGAGATGTGAGAGAAATTCCAGGCCCTGCTGTGCACTTCCTCTGTCAGCTCCTGGAAATCTCTGCTGGTCCCCTTGCTCCCACCCTCTGCCTGTGACACGTCATGCTCTGCTCTCACCATTTCAGTAGTGAAGTTAACTGATAACCCAGGTAATTTTCTGAAATCCTTAACTCTAGGGTTAAAACAGGGCTCCATCCCCGTGTGCCTACAAGGGAGAAACGGTTGAAAGTTGGAAAGTAAGGACAAAAAGCTCAGAAAGTTTGAAGGACGTGAATTAATGCCCTTTCCTCAGCCTGGTGACAGTGAGGAATGGCCTGGATCAGTGATGAGGGGTGGCAACACCAGGAAATGAAGGGAGGGTAGATTTTTCCCTGGCTTTGGTGAGATTCCCAAAGAATGAGTGTCCATGAGCAATGCTGAAAGAATCAATGCAAACAAGAATCAGTTTTGTACCTCCAGAGCTGTATTTTAGTCAAGTTCTGGTCATTGAAATCCACTTAATTGAAGAAGTTCTTTGCAAATGTGACAATCTGATGGATGAAGGTTTGTCCCCCTGGTACCTGGCATGTCAGGAGGGAAGGGAAGAAGGAAGGGCAGTTTCTGGACACTTTTTTTAGGTGTGTCAACATCTGTTTTCTGCTAAATTAATTTGTACTTGAGGGTTGGTGTGTCTAGAACAGCTTACGGAATCAGCTGCCCTGCTTTGGTGTTAAAAGTTTGCCTTTGGTCTCTTTGTCACAGCTTTAATTTCAAACTGGAAGAAGGAAGATTGGCTTTTCTCTGTGGGATTTCTAGATCGGGGCAATTAGAGGTCAAAATTTCTTGCTAGAAAGCCTTGACAGGTGTGAAAAATTTAATCCAAACCATTCCTAACACGTGATTCTCTTCACCACTTGATGCACTTCGCCTGCTCTGGGACAGCGAGCCAGCTTTTATTCCAAATATCAGCAGTCTTAGGTCGAATTTGGGCTGTTGCTTGTCAGGAATGGAAATTCTGCGTATCCTGGTGGTGGTTTCATGGCACATCTGAGTGTTTGCAGTTTCAGGCATCGCTCCTGCTCTGCCTGAGGTTGAGCCCAGAGCTGGAGAATTCGGGTCTCATGCTTCTTTGCCCGTATTGTGGTACCTGTAACAAAAAAGGCGTGTTTTGCCTGTTGTAGAAAGAAAAAAATCTCATTTTCTTGGCTGTCACTGGGGTGATGAGGCAATAAAAACCCCCAGCAGCAGCAGCAAGGTGGATCCATGAGGGAAACTGCAGAAGGAAAGAGGCTCCCTGAATTAAATGACCCGAGCTACATTTACATCACGTTATAGGAACCCTTCAGTGGGGTTTTCTCCTTCTTTTTTGGGGGTTTGTCTACTCTGTGGATATTTCTTTCCCCCCAGATAACTTGGGATTGCTTTTCCTTTCATTGGGATGCACCGGCTCGTTCCAAGTGGCAGGTATCATCCCAAAAATATTTGCTCCAGGGGAAGCAACTCTCAGCCCCCCTGCAAGGATTTTATCTCTCCTTTAAATTACCCCGTTCAAACGCACAGATAATGACACTTGTAATGATGATAAAATGGGAGCGTGGCTGCACGGAGTAACGTTTAAAAATAATGATACACCTCTAACTAGGTCTTATAAATGGAAATCTTAAATAGCTGCAGGGAAACAGATGCTTTGAGGGACTTGTGGATAAAAATAGTGGCTTCCAATTGGCAACCAAAACAAAAATGTAGCCCCACTCAGTCAACCTCAGCACTAGAAATCCCTCTGAAAACCTCAGGGCCCAGGAGTGGGAAGGTGTGAAAAGCACCTGGTGCTGCACCTGCAGTGGGGTTTAGCATCTTTTTGCCTCTTCTCTTTTTCATCACAGAATCATGGAATGGTTTGGGTGGGAAGGGACCTTAAAGCTCATCCAGTTCCACCCTGGCACCTTCCCCTATCCCAGGGTGCTCCCAGCCCCATCCAGCCTGGCCTTGGACACTCCCAGGGATGGGGCAGCCACAGCTCCTCTGGGCACCCTGTGCCAGGGCCTCAACCCCACGTTTTTAGGTTTGGGACGGGAACACCAGCCAGTACAAAGGAACTGAGCAGGCTAAGGAAAGGGGAATGTTTATTTTGTGTGCTTTCATTTAACTCAGAGAAGCACTGGAATGTGAGAAAATAATGTTTTTGTGATGATTTCTGTTCTTCCCTTGACTGTTAGGGCAAAAGCCAAATCTCAGGTGAACAGTTTTAACCTGTTGATTTGATGTTTTTCTTTTAGGTGGCTCCTCCCAAGCAAAGACAAGCAGTCAGGTGAGTCAAATGTTCCCCTTTCCAGTAGATCTATGGAAGAAAAATGAGGAATAATGAGTGGACTAGACTGCTCTGAGGCTGAGCACAAGGAATTCCTTCTCCTGTGCTTTTGTCCTGGGTAGAAAGCAAAGATGATGCTCCTTAGGGAACTTCGGGTTCCCGTTCTGGAATGTGCTGCCTTCAGACAATCCCTCACTCAGAGGATCCCAGAACGGTCTGGGTTTGAAGGGACTTTAAACCCCACCTCGTTCCAGCCCCCTGCCATGGGAAGACTTTCCCTTAGACCAGGTGGCTCAGTGGGAGCTAAAAGTGGGATAATGCTCCAAGGCCCAGCCCATGAAATTGGCTTTTCCCGTGTGCGCTGCTGTTGGATTTGTAGATTCCCGGATTCCTCGTGTGAGGATGGAAATCCTCGTCTCACGCAATGTGGGGCACAAAAGGAGCAGAAAAAGCAGGTGTTGAATGGTCCCACAGAGCTGTCCATCAGCGGGAGAGGATTTGAGATGGGGAGAGAGGGAAGGAGGGCTTAAAGAAAGAGATGGATTCCCTGCACCCAAATCAAGGAACAGGGAAAAAAAATCAAACCACCGAGTTTAATTCTGTCCCAGACAAGGTCAGCAGGCACCACGCACAAACAGCTCAGGCTTTGATTCGATCTGCCCCTTCCCAAAAGTGGAAGGTGAAAATATTACATCCGAGTGTCTGCTTTGGGAACAGGCACTGAAGGGGGGAGGAAGGAAGGTTGTTTAATATGTATATGTGACCCCAGTGTGCCGGCAGAGAACGAGCCCGAGTGTCTGGTGGCAGCGAGTGGGTCGGACATTGTTAGATCTGGCAGGGATTCAGACATCTGCCAGGGAACGGGGATTTTGTCAGGAGAAGTGGGAGAGAGAAAGAGAGAGAGAGAGAGAGAGAGGGGAGCGGGAGAGACGCAGCGAGAGCCTCGCAGCGTTCTATATCTGCCTGGATAACACTTCCTCTTTAAAATTCCCTTACTAAGCTCGGCTCCTATATTTTATATTCAGCAGCGAGGTCCCCGCCCCCCCAGCCCTCCCCACCCACCGCCACCCTGGCTGCCTTTAACTTGTTAAGTTTGAAAGATGATCCATACACACGCTCTGCTCTGCCAGGCAGCCCGTTTAAGGCCAAGATTAATGCAGTGCATTGGTGCAATCGTGCCGCAGTGGTGCGTGATCGGAATACGAGATGGAATATGGGGGGAAAGGCCAGAAATGTGCCTGGATTCCCAGTTTACACAAGTCTCCTTAGCAACTTGTCTGATTATTTTATTTTTTTTTTCTTTCCTTTTTTTTTTCTCTCCATACATGTGCATGCAGCAGCGCTGTCCCAAATCTCCAGCGAATAAAACACTCCCTGAGTTTTTAAAACCGCTTCGGTCGATGGTCTTGTTGTTGTTTTGCCTTTTCCTTTTGTTAAATTAGTGGCTTCATTTTTTTTTTGTTTTTTTTTTTTTTTCCCCTCCCTCTGGAGAGAGTCTCCTCCTGTACCCTCCGAAAGGGTGGCAGAGGGGCTGGGGGTGGGGGCACTGTGATAGGTTTCATTGTGACTTCCCGAGAGTTGGTTCCTTTCCAGTTGTTCACATCTCAGCATGTGGAATTATTGTGCTTTCTCCCGATTTGCCACAGAATTGGCAGTAGCCTGACATTGTTACTCATTGGAATTGCATTTGGAGCCGGGCTGTTGTTTTTTGGTTTTTTTTTTTTTAATTTTTTTCCTTTTTTTTCTTATTTATTTATTTATTTTAATCACCCGCGTCTTCTATTATTTCATAACAATCCCTTTGATTTTGCAAACAATATATTTAACAGTCTGTAAAATGGAGGAGAGGAGGAAAAAA
>VZTA01022401.1:591882-621013 GCA_013398855.1 Mohoua ochrocephala
GGGGTGGGGTGGGGTGGGGTGGGAGGACGTGTGCAGGACGGGAATCCTTTTGTCAGGAGGCCGCTCCCCAACTCAGCCTCCCTGCACCCCCTGGATGAAATCCTCCGTGGGGAGGAACAGCGTTAAGTGGGTTAAAAATCGAGGTGGTGGTGCCGAGAGGGGGGGAGAAGAATCAACCTCCACCTCTGCCGTGGTTGCTGGTGGGTCTGGCTGGTTTTAGGTTTTGTTCTTGCCTGGTCTCCCAGCGGATCCCGAGCGTGAGGTGGGGAAACGCCGGGATGGCGAGCGCCGGCCCGTCCCCCCCAATATTGGGAATATTTCTGTGGGTGTCGTTGTGGTTACATCACAGCGCGCTCCTTCCTCGTCTCCATTCTTGTGCAAAATTCAAATAATTCCCCCCCCTCCCCGATAGCAGCTGTGCATGGGGGTTTTTTTTTTTAAGTCGCTCTTTAACGTTGCGAAAGGAACAATAAAATGAAAGGCAAAACCGGCATCTTAAAACTTGGCAAGTGAAAGCAGCTTGGACTGGCAGCCAAGAATCCTGCTGTGGTGCAAAAAGAATAGCATCCACGGAGCCACCACAATCCGGGGTTTCTCCTCTTTTAACAATCGCGTCGGCACAGAGAAATAATTATTCCTTGTATCAGTGTTAAAAGAGTCAACAAGCTTAAAAAAGCTTGCTTGGTGAACCTTCTCCAAAGCAGGTAACGATGCTCCTCTTTGATTCTGCTTTCTCCAGCTGGAATTTTGGGATAAGGATCTAGAGATGAGGACTAATCACTTTCAGGAGTTGGTGCGTGTTACTAACTGCCAGGGAAGGCGTTTGCTGGGGCGGCCTCCCCGTTTCTTTATTTTCCTGAATGGCTTTGGTGGGAATAGGACTGGCAAACTTCTGGAGTGCTTGTGTTACAAGGAATGTTTTATTTCCACGGGTTTAACTCCTCGTGCGGGGGGAGGGCCTGAGTGGGTTGATCCAAGGTGGGACACGAAAAATAATCATCCAGAAAAAAAAAAAAAAAAATTAAAAATGAAGCTATTGGGAGGGGGGAGTAATTTCTCTCGTAGGATCTTGGCTGTTCCTTTTGCTCCTAAAGCTGTAGCCTCTGGGTGTAGGAAAACAGCATCCATTCCTTGAAAATATGCCATGAAAATATCCATAAATATTTTGTCTTCCAGAATACGTTCCCGAGGAGTTGGGCCTAGCAATATGGCAGCGCACGTTCCATAGGAAATCCTGCAAAATGCTGCTGCTGCTGAGGTAATTTGGATTCTCAGTCAGTCTCTCCCTTTTCCTTCTAATTCCTTAAAATTATTTCAAGCACAGAAATCCTTAAAGAGATGGTCTTTAAACCTAGGGTAGAGTGCATATGTGTGTATGTATGTGTGTATATATATATATTTTTATAGGCCTAGTTACACTGGGGTTAAAACCGGGGGGAAAAGAATGGGAATTATTTCGCAGTTGTGTTTCTTATTTGCCTGATTTTCGGGACAGAAGGACGAAATGGCTGCAAACAGCTTTTTGCTCAGGCACACAATGCATTCCGTAGTGATCGATTTTCCTGGACAGGGCATTTCTGCTTTGTGGTTTGCAAGAAAACCACCCACAGCCCAAACCCCAATGTTAGGTCTTTAGAGATTTTATTTCTACGTATTTCCCTCTAGATTCCTTTGGCTATAAATCTCTAAAATCCCAGCTTTGTATTGAGTCGTTACTGAGAAAAATATATTGTATTTTTGGCTGTCCCACGTACCAAAGCCTCGTTGATCCCGTGATCACTGATATTATAAAACAAATAATGAAGCAAAGTGTGCTCAGTATAAGGACACAACAAACCTTTATATAAATCCCTTAATGCACAGGTTGAAACTTTTTATTTGTAATCTTAGTGTTCGAGGCAAATACAGGGTGATGCTGATTGATTTGTTTGCCCCTGATGGATTTTCTGCCACTGTGTGTATGTTCATCAGGTTTTCACAAGGTACAATAGCTGGGTGATTAATCAATGAGGGGAAACGTTTCCAACCCCAGATCTTGGCTAATCCGTGGCGCTCTTTCAGTCCCCCTGAATATATTGGATACAAGTGAAATTCCTGTTTCAAAAGCAGTGCTCATTAAAAAAATAATAATTAAAAATCCCTGTCTTTCAACAAACAAAACTGTTGGTTTGCTGCTGCGTTTATCAGTTTGCTGTCCTAAAGGTTGTCCATGAGTTTGTTTTGCAAAAGGAGCAGGTTGGTTCCTGGATATTTGTAATTTACAGCACACAGGTGCCGTGGAATGACACCCCTGTGCCCCATTCCTCCAGAGCTCTCAGGAATGCAGAGGGGGACAATCAGATTTATAGTGGGGATTTATTTGGAGTTTTTCCAGGGATGGCTCTTGCTGCTTTTCCCCCTTTTCTCCCGTTTGTCCTCCCAAGTGAAGCTCTGGCAGTGGATCCCAACTCTCCTTCTTCCCTTTTGTGCTGGAAAAGCCAATCAGGTAGCAAGGGGGTGGGAGGTGCAGCAGGGATCAGCCCTGCTTCAGGCAGGGAGAAAAGGGTGGGTTTCCCACCAAATCCCAGCTTTCCTCGAGCATGTGCTGGGCTCCTCGAAGGTCTGGCTCAGGGTGTTCCCTCCGGGCAGAGCTGGGGACACATGTCCTGTGCAAAGGCCACCCAAATGTTACAGCTCGGTTTCTCTCGTGGATTTGAACTGCCCCAGGGAAAGGAGATTAGCCCAGGAATCAATGGGAAAGAAAGAAAAAAAAGAGTTTTGGAGCTAGATAAAGTGAGGAGAAGTATAACCTCCCTGTGGCTATTTCAGGGAGATCATCTCATATGAAAAAATCAAATATTGCTCTGCCATAGACATTCAAATTAGCTCGTTTCATATACATAACTCAATGTAAAGAATATTAGGGTTAAAATGAATATGCTGAAATATAAAGCAAATATTCTGCCTTGTAGAGACTGAGGGCAGAATTCCCTGCCACAGGAAGAAACCCTGGTGCACACAGCAACAACTGACTCCTAATACTGCACCTATGAGACCCTGATAGACAACCTGGATTTTAAGCTCAGGTTCCCTGCAATAAATGAGCTTTGTATTGGAGGGCTGGGGTTATTTTTGGCCGGGTAACATTTGTTGTGTTCCATTTGCAGCTCTGTTCCCAAGGAGGGCACAAATCCGTGTGCTCCCTGCCCCGCTCCAGCCTTGACCACTGCAAGGACAGAGCTTTCTCCACCCCAAATTCCAGCAGGAGAGCCATCCCGGTTTTTCAGAGATGCTACAGCATGAATTTGAGCTGCCGAAAACTTTGGGAAAAGCTGGACTCTTTTTTAAGGTGAGTGTCAGCGTAGGAATCTAAACTCGGAGGATGGATTTAGATAAACTTTGGGCAGATGGTGAAAGTTTAACATCTACTGCTGGGTGCAACAGGAGTTTCTCGCCACCCAGTGATTCCAAATAAAGGAAAATTGTATTTTATAATTGCATGTTTACCAGGCTGGAAAGGTTGAAGTGATTTATTTTAAGAACCTGCACCAAAATAAAAAAAAAAAAAAAAAAGGGGAGAATTTTCTAACAGCATCCAAATAGCAAAATTCTTTTCCGAGTGGTGCCTGTTTGATTTTACAGAGGATAATATTAACTTGCATTAACGCAGTTTGTCTCCTGAAGGAAGAGAAGCAAAAAGTTGGTGGCACTTTGAGCAAGAGTTGATCTCGGTGATTTTCTCCACCAGCTCCATGTGGAGCTCACAGCCAGGCTGCTTTCCAGCCTGATTCCCCACCAGTAAAATGGGAAATATTCATTACGCAGGGAAGAAAACTTGGAGACCTCAGGGGAAGGAGGGGACGCCTCTTGCTTGCAGTGGCAAAACTTTGCTTTTCAGGCTTTATTAGAAAAATCTTAAAGAACATCTATATTTGTCTGTGTGGAAGAAATGCAAAGAGTTGGGGTTAGGGGGAATTTCCAGCTTGTTTAGCAGAGTGAAAGGGTTTTTGTTTTTTGCCTTTAAAAATAGAATTAATGTAGAACCCCAGCCCAGTAATGACTTCTCTGAAAGTTAAAACAACTCTCACGCAGTTGTTTCTTTTGCCTGCTTCGGCCAGGCTGCCAGAATGGAAACAGGACAGCTTTTTGCAGGGTGGGGGGGATGGCTGTGTATTGTAATTCTGTTTATATCCCAAAATTTTGCTGTTGGATCATTTCCTATCCTGTTTTAGTGATGTACCTCCAATGCTGCTTGTTAATTAAATTCCTGTTAACCTCAGTCCCGTGTAATCACCAGAAATTCTGTCCAGCAAAGTGCTTGTGAGGAAGAAACACAGATCAGCTTTATTTCGGTTGGTTTAAATTTTTATTTTTTTTAATTTTGCTGATTTTCTTGCAAAGGCTCACATGGGAGTGCAGGAAACTGTGGCTTTATGTCATAATAAAGTCAATAATCAACTCTGCCCCCCACCCTCCGAGGAGGGGCTTGAAGGTGCTGAGAGAACGAAGGCTCCTCGCTCTAACTGGGAAATTCCATCTGCAGGAATGCTTTTCCTCTTCCCATTCCCTCCAAAAGTGACCCCCAGCCCTTGCAGTGACCGCAGAGATCCCTGCCTGGTGCCACGAACCCGTAGATCCGAACTTGTGCTCATATTCCACACAAGCTTGTATCTATAGGTCTGTGTCTGGCTGGCAAGTGCACGCTGGGGTGCTGCTGCAGCTCACCTCAAAATACTCTGCGCTCTTTCCACCTTTCCTCCTTTTTTCCCCTTCCTCCCTCCCTCCCTCCTTTGTTTTTTTAATTTTTTAAAAAATTTATTTTAATTTAGAGGACTATAAAAGCAGAGCTGCAAATCTCGCCCTGCAATTACCAGCTCGGCTTTCAGCTCTGGGCAGGGTTCAGATCTCCCCGTGCAAAGGGTGGTTTGCTTGCTTGTGCTGAGGAAAAGGGGATGGAGGGGGGAGTTTATTTGATGTCAGGCTGAAGAAATTAAATCCCACCCATGTCCTGCCCTGCTCTGGTGACGGGGATGTGATAGGGAATGTTCTTGTGTTGTTCAATTCTGAAACAGAGAAAATAATTTCATTTCTAAAGTAACGTGGATCATTTCTTTCTTTGCTTAGTCCAGCAATCTGTGAGAGGAACAATCCCTTCTCCTCCTTTATATCCAGGAACTTGGAATCCCTTCTCTGACACAGGAGGGGCTTGGCCCTCCAACTCCTCTTCTCTCTCAAAAATCAGTTTATTACAGAATCCCATTCCTTCCAATTTCATGCTATTTGTGTCTTTTAAAATAGTTTTTAAGAGAAAATAATCGTGCTGGAAAGTCCAAAAGAAGTGGCAGGGCAGGAAAAAGCCATGGCAGCAGGCAGTGCAAACCCTGCTGTGGAAAAGTAACCTTTAAAGTTGGGAGAGTGGAACAATTATTTTTGAAGAAGTCATTTTTTAAAACCCCAATGTACAGATTCTATATGAAAATAATTAGGCTGTAAACTCAAAATAAAGTCTGACTATTTCTTTCCAGCAGCTTTCAGTGTTAATTCCACCAAAGATTTGCTCTGCATTTCCACTTTTAAATTTCTCTGGGTTTGAACTTGGCTGCTTTGACACACGCTGCTGTAGGCCAAAAAAGTTTTTTTTTCCCCCTCTTTGCTGAATTTCCAGGGTTTTCTATGTGTTTTGTATTTATTATAGAAGCATAAAATGATGTCAGAGAAGTCCAACCACTCTTCTTTCTCCCTGTGAGCTGAAACTAGCTTTAAAAAAAGGGGAAAAATTGCATTTTGGCCTCCTGTGTGATGTAAAGTTGGGTTTAAAAGCTGGTGCTCAATATTCCCCAAATGTTTGGATAGGAAATCAAGGAATAAAAGCTGATGAGTGGTTTCCAGCAGGAATTCTGTTCCTGGGCTTTTCTGTTGTGGGATTCTAGCCAGAACAGGGACGTGGAGTCAAACTCTCCTTCGGGATTTTGAGAGTGGATGTTGTTCCATCCATGGTGGGATGAGCAGAGGCTCACCATGGAAGCAGGATGAGATTGCATCTGATTGTGGCAGTAAAAAAATGGTTTTCCCTGGGGGTCTGTGAATATTCTGTGTTGGTTTGGGGTTGGTTTTTTAGATGCTGTGAATGTTCACCCCGTTGGATTCCCACGTGCTGGCTCCAGGGGAAGGAGCTCCAAGGAGGAGTGAGCTGATCAAACCCAATAAAATCCTTATTTCTGTAGGGTGGTCTCTCCTCTGTAAAGCCATTTGTGGTGGAATAGGCTGAGAAAAGCCTGGAATTTGTCATGGACGTTCTGGCACTTCAGGTGACATTGCTTGGGGAGTGCCAAAAGACCCCTGACGGGGGAATTGGGTCAGATATGTCCCAAAACGAGGTACCACAGTTTGGTTTGATATTTTTTTTGATTAGGAAATCAATACTTGAATCATAGAACAGGAAAGAAGAAACAGATATTTTTCTTCTTCTTCTCTGTAAAATATTTTAGTGCAATTTCTCACTGAATATGTTGGGACCTGCTAATCAATTGCCAATTTTTTTTCCCCTCCTTTTGGAGAGAGGCTTGGTCTAAACACAGCTGGATGCTTAGAAAGAAACCCTTAGAGAAGTGGCAGCAGAAGTGGGGTGAGCCGCAGGCCCTGTGCTGCTGGGAGGAGAAGCAGGGAGTTATTTCTGGGGCTGAGCGTGTTTGCTAATTGCTCCTGGTTTCCTGGGGTGAGTTTGGGGGTGCTGTGGCCTCAGCTTTGTGGGGCAGCTTAAAGGAAGCCTCTTGCAGGCTCTCGGCTTGTGCAGGGAGGATGCCAAGGAGGGCACCTCTGGCAGTGCCACCAGCACAGCTTCTCTGAGCTCAGATTATCCAATAAACCCAATAAAACCTGTTCTTAGTGAGTTTTAAAAGGCATTTCAGTTTGTCTCCTGTTAAACTGCCCCCCTGTTCTTTTTTAGCTGCAGCCTCCCATGGTCTCCCCCCGCCCCTTTGTTTTCCAGCCTTTTGAAAAGCATTTCATTGTGTTTCCAGCCTTAATTTGTATTTCTTTTCTGCTGCTTGTGTTCCACTGCACTTCATTAAGTTCTCGAGTGAAACTGGAGTCTGACAAAATGATGTGAAGAACCTTGAAATGTGTCTTCCTTTTAGGATGGAGGAGAATAATTGGAGCCTGTGGAGCTCCTACCTGTACGTTCCTTACAAGGCTTTTTATATTATTATTATTATTGTTTTCCCCTCACTTTGTGGGTAAGGAGCTTGCATTTCTGCAGCAGCTTTGATCCAGATGCCATCCCCAGTGCACAGAGATCCCTTCATCTGTCACTGATGCACAGAGACTGCTGAGGCTCAGAGCCCTTCACCCACTTGGAGGCTGCAGGGGGACTTAAAGGCGTAGAAGGCCCTGCTGGAATCAAACCAGAGCACCTGGACATAGGAATTACCCCCAAATGTCCCAATATCCTCTCCAAAAATCGGTGCCTTGATTAAAATGCAGCCTCTTTGATGCCTTAAGTGGCCACCTAAAACACAGAGACCAGACAAGAATTAAGAGAATACAAGGAGGGAATTATTTGAAGGCCTTCAAAGGCTCACCCTGGGCAGTGCAGAGGCTCCACCCCAGATGGACCCTGGCTCACGGGTTCTTCACCCTTTGATAAGTTTGGTTCATTTGCATCTCAGGGTTCATTCTCCAATGATCACCTCAGTTCATGATGGAATTACCCCGAGTTTGCCCCCCTTGAGAGGCTTTGAGTTGACACATTTGGGGCCCGGTGTCCTTGGAGTGGGAACCTGCAGAGGTTTGTTGTGTGTGAGCAGCAGGAGAGAACAGCAGCTCCCAGGGCACAAGGAACTGCAGAGTCACACACCAGGCAGGGCAGGGTTTGAAAAATAGAAAAGTTAAAACCTAAGGCATCACCTTTCTCTGGCAATGGGCAGAGTGGCTGCTTTAGAGGTAAAAAAACCCCTCCTGTGTGGCTGCGTCTGCATCTGGGGAAGCTTTGCTGTGCTTGTGTTTCCCTTGGCCAGAGTTAGAGTTGAAAGCAGCAGAAGTTCTTCTCTGAGGAAGCAAAGCTTTCCCAGACCTCCTCTTCTTTTTAATATTTGGTAAATCTTTTTTTTTCCCCTCTCAAAAGATGGTGACCATTTCTCACTCCTGTTGCTGCCTGAGAGCACCTGTAAGGTCTCCTGCAGACAAGGATGTCTTGTGGTCCCCACTGGGGGATGAAAAAGGAATTTATTTGTGTGTTCCCTCCTTTCCCAGCCTGGTGAGGAGCACAGGGAGCCCTTGTCAGCAGAGGAGCACACAATAGCACCCGGGTAATTAGAACAACCATATGCAGTGGCAAATGGGATTCGTGATAAGCAGAATGGAATTGTGTACCCTGGAATTTGAACCGTATCCAAATACTCTTATTCAGATAATCAAATCTGGTTAAACTCTTAAAAGGCAGATAAATTTCAGTATTCTGGTTATTTCAGTAATCTGATTTCCCCCCCCCCCACCTCTCTTTTTGTTTGTTTGCTTCTAATCAGTAAGGGAGAGAATAAGGGAGAAAATAAGGAGCGGGTGTTTTTAAGGGAGGAATCCAAGACTGGGACACCTGTCCTTGAGCCAGGCAGGCTCCATGGCTTGGGAGCATTGCAGGAGCAGCACTCCCTGAGCTGGAAGTGCTCCAGCTGGGCTGGGGAGCCTTTGGTTGTGCTTGTGCAGGTTCATGGTGAAATCCAGCCCCAGCAATCCCCCCTGGAAGTGGCACCAGGTTTTGGTTCAGCTTCCTGGCCATCACCTGTCAGTTCTTCCACTTTTCAGGGTGCAGGTGTGAAACCAGCCTTGGCTCCGGGTCCAGGTCATGCTGTGCAGGGTCTCGGCCACAAAGCAGGCCTGGGATAAGCTGAAAAAACCCCATAAAAATGTTTTGGGGTCATTTAGAGTCGTCAGCACGTAATACTTGTGCCACTTTCCCCCCTTAGATCGAGCACAGGGTGTTTAGATTTTGTTGTCTCACCCAGAACTGATGCTCCAGCTCCTCTCAAAAGCCACATTTGGTTCAGGAGTGAGAGCCTGGACACCTTTCCCCTAGAAAGGCCCAGAGATTGGAATGGAATATTGAGCAAACCATCAGATTGCTGCAACCCTGGCTAAAAGTTGAGGCACGGTTTTTGTAATGTGTTGAAAAATTTTGGAGAGCTTTCAAAATATTTACTTGCTCTGGATTTCAGCTGAGCCCAGATGAGGCTTCTTTTCCTACTTTGCAGCCTCTTGGACTTCCAGCCCTTTTTAGTGTGTTTGCCAGACTTCTAGGAGAGCTCTCTGAGCTGGAGTAAACCTTTGAACCTCTTGAGGTTCCTCATTACAACCTGATTCTAGTAAAGTTTCACCAAATAAAGCTGAAAGGGTGAGGTGACCAGCAGGAATCAGGTCAGCATTTCCAGCGTGAAACCCCCTCCTGTCTGAGGTTTATGAAAATCAGCTGGGGGAAAAAAAAAAAAAAATCACTCCAGGCTGAAATTTGGCAAACAGGATTTGAGCCCTCCAACTGGAACGATGTCATTTGTGGGTTTTGTATTTATTTTTTGCTCAATGACTTAAGGAAACACATTTGCTTTGGGAGTATTTTCTGCTTTCCCACCCCCTCCTTGGCAAGCCTTGCCTGGGATCTGAGAGGGAAGGTGGGTTCTTCCTTCTTCTGCATCATTCACAGCCCGAAAGATTCAGAGCCAAACCTCAGCTGATGATTTTCCTGATTATAATAAGACAAAATTCAGCTTCCTTGACCATCTGCAGTGGAATCCTCTTCAAAGGTAGTAGGTCTGTAAATGCACATAAAGTGTGATTTAGGGCAGGGGATTAATGCTTGAGGCACCTGTTTTATGTCAGTATTTGGGAATATTCTGCCCTCTGAGCCCCTGCTTTTCTGTGTGTCTGAATTGCTGCTTTTACACTGAAGAGTGTTTGAAAAGAACGGGGTATTCTAGCCAGGCAGTTCTCAAAAATCAGCTCTGGGTTGGGGTTCTCACCTCACTCTTGGGGAAATGAAATAGGAAATGTGGGTAGGGGAAGCAGGTTTGTGAATTTTTCTCTCACCTGAAGCCTGTGAGGGAACAGGCAATAAAACCAGTGATGAGTGAGAACTTCCCAGTCCAGACTAAAGCTCGGTCCTGGTGTCTCCCGAGGTCCGTGGCACGGGCTGGTGGTAACTTCAGAGCTGGAAAGCCTGGATTTGTCTGGGAAGAGCTGCTCCGGTGGCATTCTCTCTCTCTCTGTTTGAAAACAAATATCCACTGGATGTGAATGCCATCGTTTCTGTGGTAGGACAGCAGCTGGATTCACGTTTCCCTCAGCAATCAGAGAGTTACACCGAGTGAAAAGACACAATTTTTTAATTACACTGTTGCTTTAAAATAAGGCTGGCTGGGCTGGGCCGGAGATTCCCTTTTGTCCCCAGAAGTGTGAAATCATTTCTGGGATTCCGAAACAGCAAGAGGCCTAAAAGGGGTCCCAAACAAAAGGCACTGGGGCCCCATGAGCCGGTGTAGGGACACAGAGCTCCACCCGTTCTCCCTGTCCCACTGCTTAACAGGAACTTCCTGACATCGATAACGTATCGTAATTGAACATTGTCATTAGATTACAGATTCGCCCTAATTGCGTAATTAGGTATGATTGTGCTAATTGGGTAAAGACATAATTGACAAAAATCACCCGAAAACAAACAGGGAGCTCGGTGCCACCGCGAGGAAGTGTCACAAGTGCTGTGCCTGCCTCCTGCTCCGCTCGCGGGGAGCTCCCCAGAGCCAGGCGTGGAGAGGGGACACGAGGGGACACAAAGAGCGGCGATGAGACCGCCCCTGTTCTAATATTTGATCTCAATTCCTAAACTCTGCGCTTCCTGTCGTTATTAGCAGCAGATATTCTGTCTGACAGCATGACTTGAATGCCTGGCACTTTCTCCTGCTGGAAATTGCAGTTCCTCTGGGATGCAGATACGCTTTCAGCTGTCCAAGCTGTGAGGGAACAAAACACCTGTAGTGGGTGCAGAAGCCATAAATGGGGAAAATTTGTCAGGATCATTTGTGCAGCAGGATGGGGAGGTGCCTAAAAGCTGGCCAGAGGGTGAGTTAGGTGTCAAACCCTGGGACAGAAACTGCTCCGGTGTTTGGAAAGTTCTTGATGTCTCTTTGTGGGGAGATGGAAGAGCAGCAGGGAGAGGTGAAGAGTCATTGGCGTTGGCCATCCTGAGAAAAATTTAGGTTATTTTGGCCTGAGTCTAAAGTAAGGAATTTATTATTGTAATTTATCCGTGAAAAGACCTTTGCTGAGTTGAGGATACAAATGAAACAAAACCCTCTACCTCTCTCTACCTTCCAGTATAGAGCGAATTTTGAAGAGTTTTGGGATTTTTTTTGCTCAGCTCCTCTTATAAATACCTGGTGTGCAATGGGTGCCTGTGTCAGTGTCAATGTTAACAGCACCTTCTCATGAAACCGAGCAGATAGAGGTAATAATTTATAAATTTGCAGTTATGGAATGTTAGATATTACAAGACTGAGATGCAGAAAAATACTTGCAAGGGTAAGTTGTGGAAAGTGAGTGGTTTAGGTGTGTGATAATGAAATGGGTTCGTTTATAGCTGCAAAATATGGAACAGGTTGTTTTTGGAAGTCTGAATGGGAATTTGACTCCTCTGTGACCCAGAGATTGGGTAGGATTTGGGATTTTCCACCAGCACACAGGTTCACTGGCTTCCATAGAGATACTTGAGCTAAATAATTGGATTTCATGTTGGAGCAAAGCTGTTCAGTGCACGGAAATGATGATGCTGCGTCGAGGAGTTGGGTCCAGGATGCTTTCAGACAAGGATAAAGCTCTTGGTCGGAGTACAGGGCCAGAAATTCGTGATTTCTTTGTCCAGAGCTGTGGTTTGGTCCCTGCTCTAACTAATCAAATAGTTAACAGTGACTCTGCTCTGTGCTGTTAACTAAAATATGTTGGATTTCCACTCTTTGGTCAAAGTAAACTTTACCGAATATGGAGTCGTTAGAAATTGGGATACCATCAACATCGTGGGCATTCAGACATTGCAGAAAGATTGTCTGGCATTTTTTCCAGCACGTTCTCCTGCCGCTGCAGGCTGAATTCTGAACAGTGATTCTGTTTCCCATCTTCCTTCCTTATTTCCTGCCAGGCTTGGGATGTAAAGGCAGGGCAGTGCCTTTTCCATCGTCAGCAGTGCTGCTTTATCCTGGGAAAATAGAGCACCACGTGCATTCAGCAGAGCACAGCTTTCATTCCTGGGCTTTGATTCCCTTGTAATCCCCTTCCAGCACGGAGCTGCTGTGCCAGGGGCTGGATTCACCTGAGAGGCAGCATCCCAGCCCTGCTCCAGCCCCACCAGCACGTTCGGAGGTGCTGATCCCTCCCTGTTTGTAAAGCTCTAATAAACAGGCAGCCTGCTGCTTCAAGGGATACCTTGGTGGGTGCTGGGAGTGAGTCACAAGGGTGAAATCCTGCTCATCTGGCTGGGAATGAATACAAGTTAAAAACGTGTGGCTCGTGAAGGGAACGCGGCTGGCTGCTGAGGGAGGCTCGGTGGTGCTTTTGCAGAATGGTTAATTTTTGGACCCTTTGGTGCGAGGGTAAAATTCACCTCGAGCTTTTTACCCCTTCTGCAGTTCTCCTCCCAGCCCCACTCCTGCAATCACCCTTCAGACATCCGGGAGCCAAGGGAACGTGTTCGAGGTCAGCGTGGTGTGTTCAGAAAGGAAAAGACTTGTCAGGACAAATTTCACCCTAAGCCTTCTCTAAATGCTTTTTTTTTAAAAAAAAAAAAAGTCTGTGTATGTTCTGAATCTGCTGTGGAGGGGGAACACCATTATTTTGGCCAGGGAAATAATTCCACCTCGTGTGATCTTGTCCAAATCCAGCAGGAATAACCCTGGCTTGTTGTGTCTTATCACATGTCCATTGTGGGGAGCTGAATTTGGGGTTGGTGTCTTTCCCCCAGCAGTTTATTCCCTTTAAATTATCCCACCGAGGATTTGGAGGCCTTTTTTTTTTGTAACTAGAAGCCCCTGAGGTTATGAATTTTTGACTGCATGCATCCAGGTTGAGGTAGTAGGTTGTATAGTTTAGAATTACACCAAGGGAGATAACTGTACAACCTCCTAGCTTTCCTTGGGTCTTGCACACACCGGCGTGAGGAGCGACCGTAAATCCTCAGCACTCTTTGCTCTGGACACGTGGAACAGGAAAGAGCAGGTAAGACAAGCTGGAAAGCCTTTTTACTTCCTCCTGCCTCTGTAGAATTATAGAAATGTTCATTTTATCAGCGTTTTTCTACTTGTTGGTGCTGTGTTACTGAGTTTTTAGCAAATCCAGTGACGTTTGTCTTCCTTCATCAGCCCTGGAGCAGCGCAGTGTTAACATTCCCAAAAAGCACCGTGGCAGCCTCTCAGTGTTCTTGCCTTCGTGGTCAGCAATCAGAAGTCTCCAAAGGTAAAAATATCCTGGATTTTTTCCCCTTTCCATTAGTCTTTGACTGGCTCAGTTAATTCTGCATTGAGAGTTAAACAAAGCTGATGCTTCCAGATAAAGCCTGTGAGGGCTTTGGTGAAACTCCCTAAATCTACGGAGCCCTCAGGAGAGCTGTTCCTGGGGAATATCCAGTAGGGAATACACTCCGCTACAATGGGGATTTTTGGGGGTTTTTGTACATTAAAGTTGGGTGTTTCAGAGGATGATGCATCCAGCAGAGCTGGTTTGCTTCTCCCTCACAGCAGTTTGGATGAAGGAGCTGTGGAACACCCCAAATGTTGTGGAGAAGCTGTGGGACCAAAAACCCCACATTTCTGATGTGTTTTACATGTCTAAAATGCAGGGAGTTGGGAACACCCAGTTTACCCAACTGCTCCTGAAATCCATGGTTTTATGTGCCTGAATACTGGAGACCTGAAAAACCCTTGAAACTCTCCTAAAGCTGGAACAGAAAAGTGAACATTTTGATGTTGGCAGCGTTCAGGGTTCAGGTCCTCTGGGGGCCTGGGTGAACGTGGTGGCCGCAACCCTTGGTCAGGGCCCAGGACCTGAACTTAGATCTTTTCACTCTCTCTATGAGTAATTCTGGCAAGGCTTCCTGAGTTCCCAGAAACAAGAGGCTCTGTCTCTTACTAAACTTGTTAAGTTAGTGAATAAAAATAAAGAGCAGGCACCGGGTTAATTTCATCGGGTTAATCTAAAGGTGTGAACATGATAATGATATTGCAAGGTATCTGAATAACCCAGAAAATTGGGGTTTTTTCCCTGGTAAAATGGCTCTTAAAAACTTGAATATCTGCAAATCCCCGTTTGCTGAATGCAAAGAGAAGCTGTGGGGGTTACTCAGGGCTCACTTATGAGTTATTCCAAGAGTGGATTAGTGGGATTTTATCCCATCTTGGTTTCAAAGAGGTTACAGATATCACTGCCATAGTTTATAGCTCTGCAGCTCCTCAGGACAAGGAAAGGATCTGGGAGAACACAACGCTGCCTCTGTGTTTCAGGAAGGCACATGCCCCTGACACATGCAGGTAGTTAAAAAATGAGGAATCTTTTTGGCACGTTCCAGGCACTACCTTATTTCCCCCCCATAAATCTTTTCGCAGATGGAAGTGCAAATTTTCAGCTGCATTGATTCCCATCCAGTGCAGAATTTTTTTTCCATGAGGGTTGGGTTTTTTAACCTGTTTGGGACTTCTCTAGGGGCAGCTTTGTGAATAGTCCCAAATAAGAACAGGCTCTTCTTTTTTTTTTAATTTGGTGGTAACATTTCGGATTTGCTCCGCACACTTACAAGAAAACTTTGTGAGGTTCAAAATCAGTGATTATTTATAATAATCCTGTCAAACATAACTTTATGTTGATGCTGCGAGATGTAAATGAAAAGTTCTATCCCGCTCCAAAACCCAAGGAATCGTCATTAAAAAGGAGAATGGTCAGTGGTGAGCATAATTCAATGTGCATATTTTTCCTCTGAACAAAACAGCATTCCAGCTCTCCCCCTGATGAGAGGAATGTATTGTCAATTAATTAGACTCCCATCATATGTCCTCGGATGCCCTTCTATCATATGCCTTCCATATGTCCCTATGTCATATGCCTTCCATATGCCCTCTATGTAATTAAGCTCCTATCATATGGCTTCCATCATATGCCATTTAAGTAGATTTCCAGGAGAATGTGGCAGTGTTACAGTTATGGACCTTTAGCAACGAGGAAAGGAACAACTCAGGAGCTGTAAATGAGGAGAGGAGGAAGCAAAAAGGAAGGTGGCTTGCCCTGAGCGGTGCCTTTAATTGCCAATTTTGTTTCTCTCAGCTTGAGCAGCGAAGGCACAAAAGTGCCCTGTTTTCCTTGGTTCCCATTCCCAGCCAGGGAGATAGCAACTGTTTTTCAGGGAATGTTTCCACTGGAATGTGAAATGAAAAAGAAACAACCCACCTCCCAGAAAAGTGTTTGTCCTGCGATAGCGAAATGTAAACTCTGTCCTCAGTTTGGGTCCCTTAACACGAACTGAAGGACCAGGAACAGCCTGGTGAGGGAATTCGTGGAGAGGAGACGGCACACTCCACTTCCATCCCTGTTCTCCCTCATGGACCATGGATGTGGAGGGCATTGAGCTTTTCTTGGCATGGAGAGGGCTGGGGAGATAATGCACAAGCAAATGTGGTGAGATAGAGTCCAAATTTACTGTGACTTATTAGGGGTAAGGACCAAAAATAGGCACTGATGCTTATATGTGTAATGAAGAAAATTGCAAAAATCCAAGGAATTATGAGGTCTTGGAATGGTTTCCAATGAAAGGACAGCTCGTTTGCCTCATGTACTGTTGTGTCTTCCTTCTTCCCAACAACTTCTGAGACTCTTTTCTAATCCCAATCAGACCCGACAGAAGAGCAGTGACTTCCGAGGGTGTTCTGCTCCAGCTTTGCAGGAATTGCAGAAATCCCAGCCATGCACCCAGAAATCCCAGCCACGTATCCAGAAATCCCAGCCATGCACCCAGAAATCCCAGCCATGCACCCAGAAATCCCAGCCACGTATCCAGCCATCAGGAAGGAGGCTGAAAGGACAAAGAGAAGGTAAAATAGTCATTTGTGCTGAGATCTCTCAGTTAAAAAATTCAGAGCAGTTTGCAGCATATCCCAGTTTACCTGGATCAAATGACAGCAGTTCAGACTCCCACTGGCTGGGAACCAGTGTGTCCCTAAAAACTTTGTATTCCAGCTGCTAGAGAATGGTAAAACCCGATATTTGGATGTGCTGTGCCTAGATTAAGTTCAGTATTGACCAAAAAATCATCCTGTGTTTGCTGTGTAGGCATTCGGCACTGTTTGCAATCCAGGTGCATTCCTGAGAGACAGGTGACAGCTCTTGCTCTGGCTTAATCCTTAATTTTCAACTCAGTCCTCATTTAAATCACACGCAGAAAATACAACCAGCCCATCTGAAAGCTTCAGGTCATCAGGGAAATGATTTGGGAAATATTTCGTGGTCTTGCACCATCATTAGTTTGCCACAGTTGTAAAGTGCATATTAAGGGAAGCTTTTAAGCCTCTTGTAGAGCACCACTGAAATTATCTGCCCAGAATTGCTACTCAAGTGTTGTAGCCTGCAATATTTTATTCATCTGGCTTTCTGGGCAGCAAGAAAATCCTCACAGCAGTGCTCATGGCAGATTTTCTTTTGCTTCCCTGTTCTCACCTGGCTCTGATGCTTGTGGAGGATGAAACTTCCACCATTCGAGGGATTTTTTTCCTTCTTTTTTTTTTTTTTAACCCGTGAGTTCCATCTCTTTCCACACCCAGCTGAAACTCTGCTGCCACCCTCCTCAATCAGATGCATTAAGTACAGTCAAATTTGTACATAAAAGTTCTGTAAGAGCTGGGATGAGACGGAGTGGAATGCCAGAATGACTCACTGTTGAATGAATAAGGCCCTAAGTGTTCTATTGATGCCGTTTCTAAATCTGTGGAAAACGTATAGAATTCGTGTCATAACTGGAGTTCCAAGCACAGCAACCTTGGGAGCTAAAGGATGATGATGATGATGGGGTTCTGCACGAATTAATCTGGGTTCTAACACGCTCCTGCCTGAAAGCTGCTCAGACAGTTAAAAATAAGACAATTTCCTTCCCCAGCCTCAGAGCCCAGAGCTCAGCAATGCCGCTCCTCACGCCTTTGGGAATGCCAGGAGAGGGAAGTTCTCTGTGTGTGCGTGTGTGCTGGAGTTTAAAAGTATAAAATTTTAATCTATAAGGGACACAGATGTCCTTTCAGTGAGATGGGGACATTGATTGCAGTGCTCAGAGCAATTGGAAAGCGAAAGGATGAGCTGGTGTGGACCAGCTCAATATCTGGAAATGAACAGTCTGAGGCCACAGCACAGATGGCAACACACATCTCTCTCTTTTAACCAACTTCTTCCTTCTCATTCCCACTTTTCCCTCTTCGTAGCTTGGGGGTTTAGATGTGAAACCAAGTTCGACATTTCCAGTGTGAGTTTTTGGGATGAGTTCTGTGTCCACTCGGGCTTCAGTCGGGGACAAAGTCATAATTGTGCTGTTGGACTAGCAGGGTTTAAGCAATAAAAGCAAACTGGAACAGAAGAGAAATCTCACGTCTGGAAATTTCCCATAGCAGAGGAAGATCCAAAGTATTTGGGAATACACCCCGCCCTTTCTTTTTCTTTGCTCTTTAAATAAGACAAAACTCTTGGCTGCCCTGACTCTGCTGGTGCTCCAGGCAGTCCCACTTGCATATATTTAGATTTATGCATTCAAAATACAAAATGTATTCTCCCCGAGCAAATAATCTGTGCACGCCATAGGGTGAAATTATCCTCTTTGTGCAATGTCATGGCCCTGTTTCCTGGTGAAATAAGTTCAAGAATCAGGTTTCTGGGGCAGACGTGGAAAGAAATTGAAATTCTTCCTTCTGTCTTATAAGCAGTGGCTCCTCCTCCTCATCACCTCCACTCCAGACCCTTTTTAAGAATCGTTGGATTCTTGATGGGCAACCAGACTTTGCTGCTTGTTTTTCTTATATCCAGTAGATTTATAACTCAAGCCATGAATTTTAGTTTCTGTTAACATTTTAGGCCTTGTTCCTCTTATAAAACTGGAGGGGATAAACCCCTCCTCAACATTAATGTGAAATTTTGGGGTCCAAAGACACTAAGGCAGCACAGGAGCCGTTCCACCAAATCTGAGAGGACAAAAAGTGGCTGAAAAGGTGCCAGCAAACAGGTCCCAAGCAGAGAGAAACCTGGAATGGATGCACTGAACCCTTCCCATCAGAAAGGATAAAACCAAATGGATGTTCTGAGGAAAAGAAAGGATGAGAAGGTAGGCTGGGAATCTCTCCGTTTCACAAAGTGAGTGCAAGGAGACGTGTGGTGAAATTAAATAGTGACAAATTGAAACTGTTTTATAAAGCAATTCTTTTTTCCACCAGTATTTAATTAAAAAAAGGAACCTAATTGCTTTTAGAAGTTAATGGAACTTTGCAAGTCTAGAACGGACGAGATACTTTTGTTTTTAAGAACCACACATAGAATTACGGGCGTTCTTTGCAATAACTTTGGAACTGAGCTTAGACTCCTTAAGGTTTGGGATGAAGTGCAGCAACTCAAGAGCAGGGAAAATGCAGTGGGAAGGGCAGATTTGGGCTGTCCAGAGCTGCTAGTGCTTGTCACTGTTGGGGGAGGAACGTTGGGGAAGCCTGGAGCGTGGCCCAGTCCGTGTATGGCTCCACTGGCAAAGAGAAGTGAAGGGGTGATGGATGTTTGCCCTTCTCTTGGGCTCACAGGCTGCACAACTGCAGTGCTGCAGCATTAATGGTAATTATTCAAATGTGTGGGCCACTGAGTAATTCCTATCCAGTGGAAAGGAGAGCAGAGGAAGGAGAGTGACTTATCCAAGGCCAGGCAGAGCATCGTTGGAGGGCTGGCTACAAAATCCAGGTCAGTCAGGCCACAGAGCTGCGCCTAAACATGGGCTGGGGGTCTTTTCCCTCCTCGAGAAATGAATTTCTTGGAAGCCTGGCATTACCAGGAGCAATAACAGTTTCAGAAGCAGTGAGGGTCACACCTGGCTCTGCTTTCACACCCCCTTTTCAGTGTGAGGTCACTCCCAGGCGATCCTGGCCGGAGATTTGTGGTTGCAGCAGCTCAGGTTGGTGCGAGATTTGGGGTCACCACAGTCCCTGGTGAGTGCAGGCAGCCCCTTTGTGTTCCTCAGCTTAAGTGAGATTTAAGGAATTGCTGCAAACAGCAGGTCAAACCCATTCCCGGATTAATGGCACTGATGTGGCTTTAGTGAGAAGTTTGTTTTGCTTGTGTTTGAAGTGGCCTCTCATCTCCTCTGACAACAAACAGCAGCCGTGGCACCCGAGAGTGGCTCGCAGGAGTGGTGTTTGCAGTCTGGCAGATGCCACAGCTCCCCTTGGCTTTGCATTTCCTGCAAAGGAGCCCGCGGGATGTGGAGGGTGAGACTGTAAAAAAAAAAAGTGAGGAAGAGTAGGGAAAACAGGAAGGAAATTGGAAGGGAAGAAGGGAAGGCTCCGCTGCTCTCTGCTGCAGGTCTACAGCTAATTTTAGAGAGCCCTTCCCTTTTGAAGTGGGTAAAGAACTTATTTTCTAAGAGCCCTGAGATGGTTCAGTCGTGTGCTTGTCTTCATTTGCATGTGAGAATAATTATTGAATGAGGAGTTAACCAGGGTAGGTGTTAATGGAAAAGATACAATCAGTGTCCAGTGCATTCCATGGTAGTAAAGATGTAGTGAGGCTGCTGAATCAGGGCTGTTTGGAGGCTCTAGATTGAAGTAATTGGTCAGTAATATTATATTTATTTTTATATTAATAATACAGAACACACTAATTTTACAATATAAGAAAATATAGTTTCTAATGTATAATATTATAAATACAGTATTTATAATATTGCATCAGTTTTTATATTTAGTTTATTACTCAGCTCTCAGCAACAGGGAACTCTCAATCCATGCTCAAGTCAAGGGTTAAACGTTTAATCTATAAATTAGTGCTGGGAATCAAGGAAGCCTGCTTGACAGGCTGAAATCACAGGGAGGTTTTCTTCCCTGTAAGAAAAAACCTCTCCAAATTATTTAAAGCCTCTTTCTCTGGGCCGGTGTTTGCTCTTGGTCAGGAGTGACTTTGTTCACTCGGGATTTTCCTCTTTGAAAGGAGCTGGCTCCTGGGCTCAGTTGCAAAGGAAATGCTGCCAGTTGCCATTCCCATGGATCCTGCTCTGAGTTTTGGTTATAGAATCGATGGCATTTGGTCACCTCCCTGTCCCTAAGTCAGCTCACAGTCAAGCTGTGGCGGTGGCACTCAGCCTGTCTTTAACAGCACTGCCTGGAGCCCCAGGGGTGGTGAGTTCTGCTGTAAATTCACTTTTTTTTTGCTTCTAACACGCCACAGGTCTGAAACCTCAACGGGTTCAGAATCCCAGGATGGTTTGGATTGGAAGGGACCTTAAAATAATTTAATTCCACCCCCTGCCATGCACAGGGACACCTTCCCCCATCCCAGGGTGCTCCAAGCCCCGTCCAACCTGGCCTTGCACGCTTCCAGGGATCCAGGGGCAGCCACAGCTTCTCTGGGCAGCCTGTGCCAGGGCCTCCCCACCCTCCCAGCCAGGAATTCCTTCCCAAAATCCCATCTAACCCTCCTTTCTGTCAGTCTGAAGCCATTTCTGGAATAATAGCAAGCACAAAACCAATCTCTCCTTTGCCTGGGTAGCTGAGGGAGGTTTAAAAGCCCCAAACAGGACAGAATTCCCTTGGGAAGCTCCGGGATTGTAAAGCAGCTCCCTCCCTGCCTCCTGCCACATTGCATCACATCTGAACGGGGCTTTTGCATTATATATTAGCAGAGATTTGTCCTCAGATACCCTCCTCTGGAGAAGACCATTTTTAAATCTTTAATAGGGCATTAGAGCAATTTGCCTGTGATTTAGTTCTAAGTGGGCAAGGAGAGTGGTGACAAACGAAGCCGGGAGGCCCTGAATTTCTTTGAATATTCCATGTTTTCCTGGAACTGTGGGGAAGAGGCTGCCAGAGAGGTCTTGGCAGGTTTTCTAGGTGGCTGGCCAAGTCTGAAGCAAACGTGGATGGTGAACAGGCTAATGCGGCTCTGGTTCCAAGCTCAGACGTATAGAACATACGTTTTTATTTAAGAAATCCCACCACATGGAGGAGCAAATGTAGTGCTAATATATCTTCCTGAAGGAAAATGACAAGGGGAAAAACAGTGTCATCTTGCCACGATAAAATAAAGGTTCTTTTGCCCTTGCTTTTTAGGGACTCGGGCTGTCAGCTGAAGGAAATGAAATCCAGTGGCTTTCCCACGAGGGCCCCTTATTAATCAGGAATGGCTTATAGAGCAATAGTTTGTGTCTGAGGGAAGAGGCAGAAGTTGTTCAAAGAATGGATTTCCGTTGCCAGATTGACTTTTTGTTGTTGCCATGCGAGTAATTAAAACTGGCAATTAAGCAGGAAAGTGATCAAATAATCACTTGGGAGCTGCTGCTGCAGTTGGCTCCGCGTGGACAAGCAGCTCCAGCAAGGAGCAGGGACCACCCATGCGGGTCAAGTGGTGAGAATCAGGGGCCGTGACTGAATTATCCCAGGGAAAGGTGGGTTTGGGAGGGGTTCCTCTGGGAGTTGGTGTTTCCTGTGGGAAAGACGAGTTTGGATTTCCTGGAGGCACCAGGTGAATTAACGTTGTCATTTGAATCTTGTCCCCTGTTTGTGTGCGGCTCGTGGGGCTTGTCTTGTTTTGTATTGATGGGGCAAAGGCTGTGCACAGCCTCTACCTTTCAGAGAGAAACCATTTATTTTTCTTGATTCAGCCCTTGGTGCAGGCCCAGAAGTTCTGCTGTGGACTCCCTGTGGGGTCTGGGATGAGTCACTTATTTTCCTTTGGTTCTATTCCCTGCCTATAAAATAGAGGTCCTTGTTCCTCCTCAGGAGAGTTGCAAAGGCAGAGGAACTGATCCTGTGTGAGCTGTTCGGAGACGCTCGCACTGGAATTGCAAGGATCACACTGGGAAGGAATGTTTCTGATGGACCATCTCTGTGCTGACACCTTTTTTAGCTTTACAGGGTTAACATGGATAAGATTGATCATCTAAAACTACTTTTATGCAGTTGATTCGAGACCGTTGTTACAACACATGAAAAATCCTAAGTAACGTGATTTATTATTGTAGTAAATAAGCTGAAATTCAGATTTTTCTGCCCGTTTTCTTCACGTTGCATCTCATGGAAGTGTTAACGCTGTCTTTTTGCGTTATAGCCAGGAGGAGCTGTGGGTTTAGGGTGGAGCAGAGCCTGCAGTGAAGCGATGCAGGAGTGCAGAAGGGCACCGGGAGCTGCGCCTGCCTCCTGCTGCTATTTCTGGCACACAGAGACTGAGCGGTGTCTGCTGGGCCCAGCGTAAGTCCTGACATTCATTCTGTCTGTCACATCCCTCTCCAGACGTGGCTCCCTGATTTTTAATCCACTCCCAGCACCAGTGGAGTGGCTGGACACGAGCTGGGGTGTGAAGCTCTCTGTGTCCGGTTCCACCGCAGACAAAATTCCCAGCCTGGAGAGCCCAGACCTTTGATTTCTTCAGCACCCGAATATCTCAGCATCCTGGAGTCTCCCCTGTGAGGAGAGATCCCTTTTCCCCAGGAGTTTGCAGTCTGGGTGGATAAAGCAGGCAGGAAAGAGGAAGGGATGGAGAGACCCCGGGTCTCACTGAGCGCATGGAGCAGCAGGGCTGGGAATGGGCTGGGAATCCTCACTGCTGATTTGGGATTGCTCTGGCTGGATCTGTGCCAGCTCCTGCCTGTCCCTGTGCAGGGAGCGGTGCCTTGCACCCACCACCAGCTGGAGAAAATATTTTGGTGTCCTACCCTTGGGTTTCATTCTTGAGCAGTGGCTGGAACCTGTATTTTTTTCTTGCAAGAAATGTGTTATGGGGGGTTTTTTTCTTCTTTGAATTATGTCAACCGTAGTAGTAGAAAACCTGGGAAAGATCTCTTTGTTTTACCTTTTAAGCAATTCCACCCTCTCTTAGTGCTGGTGAGAAGGGTGATGAGTCTGAAAGGAGGTCTGGGGGATGTTGAAGAATTCCTGCGCTTTGAGGTTCCTCAGGTCCCTCTGATCTCTCAGGGCTCTTCCCAGACATTAATCAAGCCTAGGGTCCCAACTCCTTTCTTAGGTGCAATAGTTGTTATCAATTTGTGTTGTTGTTCTGTAGGGAAGGATTGAAAATTGTCCACAGTGAATTCCTGGAGGAGATGGGAATGGATCTGTGGACTGCAGGCCTCCACTCTGGGAATTACCATCCCTCTTTCCATAGTGACCCCAGCACTCCTTTCCTACTGAAATACAATTCATTTTAGCTCCTCTCTTAGTCTCATGGATCTCTAATTTAATTTTTCCACTTTTCCTGCCAGCTCAGATTCCCAAAATGTCCCTAAACTTTCTGCAAGTTGAATTGAGGTTCAGCAGTTTAAACTTCAGTCAAACAGCCTCAACTGTTTTTATTTTTTTTAATTTTAGGTATTATTTTTACTGGCTTTTCAAAAGAGAAAGATTTGATTGAGGGACATCACCTTTTCATGCAATGATTCCATTGGAATATGAATGAAAGTTTAAAAAAGCATTGAATGTTGACCAGACATGTTTTGTGACAGCCTTGTAGGTTAACATATTCATAGAGCTCCATCTCTTAGTAACGAATATATTTCAAAGTTTGCCAGATTTCAGTGTGAAACGTCAAATCTTAAGAAATTATACCCCCAAACCAAGTTAGATTTATCTGAAATAAGAGTGAGATTCTTGGAGCTTTTGTTATGTTCTGAATTAATCAAGTCTTAAACTTTTGGTGGCCCTGAACCCACGTGAAATCCGAGGGGTTTGGGTGCTTCCTGTAAGATGGAATTGGCAAATCACGCCAGAGTGATGTAATAATTCTTTGTGTGACTTCATCCACATAACTTTGAGCTTCACCTCGAGTTTCAGTTTGGTTAAATCCATTTTGTTTTAGGAGAACTCGGGATCGGGGCAGGCAAAACACAAATTCTGTGTGCAGCGTTCCCACTTCTCTGATTTTGGATCAATCGGTCTTTGTAACCTTTCTCTCCAAATCCCTCTTGTGACGCTGGCTGACCTTTTGTTGAATTCTTCCCTTCTCCCTAATCCTGGGTTTCAGTAAGTGCAGAGTCCCAGGGCCTTTCCCATTGCCTCATTTTCCTTTTCCCTTGCCTTGCTCACCTTGGGATCTAATCATTTTATGGCTTTCTCACCTTTATTATTTCAGTTTTTCCCCATTATCCAGGGATGGGTGGACTTGGAGCTCAAGGAGAACCTGTCAGCAGAACTGGGGGGTGGGAGGAAAATGCCACCAACCACTTTTTAGTGCTCGGGGGAGGCAATACCTGTTGGTTTGGAGGGGAAAGCTGCTGGGTGAAAAGGATTTGGTGGTGGTGAAATGGGACTGACATGATTTTGAACCACACTCCGTTCTCTCTGTTGAATACCAGGGGATCAGATGAGGGTGACAAAAGCAATCTGCGCACTGCGGCTTCTTCCAAGGACTCACAACCCTCCAGGGACATGGTAAGTGTTGTCCTGATGGTTCTGGATTTTTACAGAATATGGATTTTATCAGTGATTTGCTGTGGAATTGGTCTGCAAAACAGTGAGGCTCAAATTAGAAGCTTTTGGTTGTCAAGAGCACCGTTCTGGAAATGTCCAAATCATGACAACTTTGCCCGGTTTTGCTTTCCATGGCTGTGCCCCACACTCTGAATTTTACCTTTCCTCACATCATTTGAATTCTGAATTTCTTTCAGTGAATGCTTTTTACTCCCCCGAAGACATTTTGTTAATCTGGAAACTGCTCTCACATATGCTGTCCTTACAGCTGAGCTGTAACCATTATTTTAAAGATATCTCCTAAATGATCTCTGGACACTTTGCCCAGAGTGAAGTTATTGACTCGTCTCAAAAAGGCCTCAAGGTTTTATAGTCAATGCTGAAGTCCCTAAAGCTTCCTCCCTGGCTGAACATCCCTTCTCCTGTGTTTCTTCCCCTTTGAATTGCTAATTCCAATTGATCTGAGGAAAAAAAAATTGCAATAGTTTGTATTTGCTGCGCTTTCTGCTACAACAGCACCTACCAAGGTCTCTCCTTCCTTTGATCCTGTCTCCGTGATTAAATTCATTCTTCCTTTCTGTTTTCCAGCTTCTCTCTGCAAACTTTCTTTCACTCCATTTCTGCAAGAATTTCCTGCAAACCATGTCCCTGAGAGGATTAGTGGAGGGGATACCAATTTTATTTATATTTATTTATAAATGGACTGCAGAGACTTGGCCCCTTTTTAAATATGAGAACAATTTTCAGGCCTCTTTCAGTTGTGGTTATTTCACTCCAAAAAAAAAAAAAAACCCAACCCAAACCCAACAAACCACAGAACAATAGAGAAATATGAGAAGCTGTGGAAACCCCTCAAACTTTCTCTGTTTAAATTTTGAATTCCTGGTGGTCACAGGGCCAGGTGATGCTGCCAGTTGTGGGTTTTTTGTGTGGTGCCTGGCCCAGAGCAGCGAGTTGAGTTAAACGCAAAGCTGGGATCAAATCAAATAGAATGACACCTCTATTTTTTTTTTTATTTGTGCCAGCCTGGAGGCCTTTAACATTTTGGAATTTGAGTCTTTGCGAAACAGGGTTGCTGGACTCCAGTAAATGAAGTGTCCGGATGCCGGTGGTGATTCATAAAAGCAATTAAAAGAGGAAAGTGCTTTTCCTCTGAGCGTAATGTCTTGGTTGGAGGATGTCCCTAAGTGAGTGTGAAGTGCTCGGGCAGTGGTCAGGGGATGGGGGCTCTTGTGTTCCAGGGCATGGATCTGTTTCCAGCAAACACTTCTGTATCACGTGGCGTGGCTGATTAAAACTGAATTTTTTCTCACAGAGTCCCAGATCAGTTGGGGTGGGAAGGGAGCTCTGGAGATCTCCCAGTCCAACCTCCCTGCCCAGGCAGGGTCACCTGGAGCAGGTGGCACAGGGACACATCCAGGTGGGCTCGGGATGGCTCCAGAGAGGAGAATCCAAAACCTCCCTGGGCAGCTGTTCCAGGGCTCTGCCACCTCCATGGGAAGTGCTTCCTCAGGCTGAGGTGGAACTTGTTGAGTTTTACTTTCTGGCCATTGCTCCTCATCCTGTCACCAAAACCGGCCTGGCACCATCCTCTGACACCTGCCTTGGGGATATTTGTATGGATTTAACAGCTGAATCTTATTTAGTTTCTATTTCAATATAGTTCCCATTTCTTCCTTCTTAAATTTGAGGACAATCCTCCTGAGGGTGCAGTGTCTTCCATAGGAGAAATGTGGTTGTGGCAACATAAATATTGGCGGTGACGGGTAATTGAAATTCATCAAACGTGACTTTATTTTTCCCCCCCACCTGCAACTCCCTGGCATTTCTGACCTTCCCCGAACACGAACCACCTCATCTGTAGAGCTTTAAAGCGATTTTCCAGGAGCAGGACTGAGCTTGGTTAGAGCACGGTGGAGGCGGTTGTTGTACACGAGGATCCGTCAGCGCGGCCACGTTGCCTAAGCAAGAAGCAGACCCTGAGGCACTCCCTGCAAACTTCCTACACGGCTTCTCCAGCCTTCCCAACCGACCTGGTGGCTATTAGGGATGGTTATCAGGCACTTCCAGTCTCGCTGCCTTCTCCAAGGGGATTCCTCTCGCTTCTCTCGGAGCCTGCACAAATTGAAGTTGTGGCTTCCGTTGGCCTTGCCCTCCCATCCTGCCCTTGGCTATCCCATGCTAAGGGAAGCAAAAGAGTTTACTGATTTATCATGGATCATTAGGTGGAAGTAACTATTCTTAAAACATCAGTATGGATACAATAATTAGGGATGTGCTTTTGTTAACACCGCCAGCCTCTACCCTCTTGTACAGTACCCTTGGGTACTAAATAATTACCCACTTTGTGTGGTTATCTAGCTCACTAATTACCCACAAAAATTGGGGTCAGGTGTTAACTGCTTGAAATAAGTATCCTCCAAAGACTTGGGTAAAGTGTGTAAAGAAATTATGTGTTTGCTACAAAACTTTGGGAAAAAAAAAAATCAAACATTTTTTTATTGGGAAGGGAGATAAGGAGACAATGGATGTGAAATGTTCTGTGCGATGGCAAAATCTTGCCGTGGTGGTGAGGGACTCCAAAGGGAGTGAGAGGATGGTTGGCAGATACAGTCACTAATCCAGTCTACTTTTCCCAAAGATTAGATCCTTCAGTACCCAGGGTTTGATTCTTCCCCTATCTAGGCTGATGCCAATCAGGATTATGCCGGTATAAATAAGAAAATTTGTATCCGTGGATTCCCAGACTGACTTTGCTGCACGATCCCACCTCTTCCATCACCCAGGGACTTCTGCATTGCACCCAATAATTTAATTATGGATCGTATATTTATTTCCATGCGTTTATTTTAGCTGTCTCCGGCTCTGTGTGCATGCAGAATTTCATTCTGAGGCTGCTGCTCATAAAATGCAGTTTGCTTGGAGCAATAATTTGATTCCTGTGCTCAGGGAGTTACCCCAGTGAGTCAAAGATTTCTAGATAGCCCCACCCTCCCCAACTTCCCGAACACTCACACTGCAGCCACTTTCTCTTTGCCAGACCCACACAAGATGTCTAACTAGCCAAAATCCCAAGGGGCGATCCCAATCTCCCGCCTCCCCCGTTTCAGCCCCAGAAAACTGGGAAATGAAGCCACGGCAGCCCTAAAGCCCTTGAAATACCCGGCACGTGCAAGAGAGGGATGGTTAACAGCCCATCTTCCCAACCTGGTTTCTTGCATAGGTGCTCCCCGCCTTCAGTACAAAGGAAACAGATTTCGGGGGGAGCTGAGAAGGTGTTTCTGGAAATCCTTGGGTCTTTGGATGCCCGGATACCTTTAATTCCTGAGCGTCTGTGCAGTGCTCAGCGTAACAAAGAAACTGCCTGGATTTATTGCTGTATTTTGCGTGAGGTGCTTCCTCTCCTCCATAGCCAGAACCACCTCCTGTTCCTACAAACACCTTTTGAAGCCTGTGCGGATTCAGGTATTAGACATCGCCATCCCCAACGTTTGGGCAAACGGGTGGGGGGGTGGGGGGGGTGTCTGGGGAAGGCCCCAGGACGAGGCGTGAGCTCGGTTTTGGGGCTACCTGCGCCCCGCATTGTGCGGAGCATCTCTGGGAAAGGCAGGGCTCGGGCTCCTAAAGCACAATGCAGATTTAGTCGTCATCTTTGTCTCTCCCCCCGCGCCCCCCCCGCTCCACTCCCCGCTGATGTTAACTGTCTGTATTATTATTTATTGTTATCAGGGGATTTGGTTTGATCAATGAAGTGTATATGCGTCTGACGGACATTCGGGGAGGAAATGCTTGGAGAATGAGTAACATGTCTGCAGTGGAGGGTGTGTGTGAGGGAGAGAGGGAGCATCGGTACTAGAAACATTGACTGATGAGTTCATTTTAGAATCCAAGGGCATATAGCTGGTAAATTAGCACATATTGCAAATATAGTCTGGTGCGAGAGGCAGCAGTGCTGCCATTGAGCGCAGGGGTGGGTGTGGAGGGGAAGGGGGGGTCGAGGAGAGGAGATTGTCAGCTCTAAAGTCATCACGGGCATGAGCCAGGCAGTCTGCCTGCCTCACTGCAGACGTGGGGCGTGCGATTTCCACGGGCGGCTGCGGGCTGCGGCGTGGCGGAGGGGGGGAGCGGGGGGCACCCAGGAGAGCCAGCGCTGGATTTTATTGTTTTAAAATCCACAGCCAGCCGGAGGGATGCGAGGCGAAGGGCTGCAGCCCCTCCGCTTCCCCCTCTCCTTCCCCTTCAGCCCCTTGCAGCCCCTTAGGAAGGCGGAGGGGGGAGCGGGAGCGGCCGCCCGGAGGGTCCCGGGGCCGGTACCCGGCGGGGATGCGGCGGGGCCGGGGATGCGGCGGGGATGCGCCGGCGGGTTTCTCCCGGGAGCTTAAGAGATTATTGGGGAGGGGTGACCGGCAATGGTGTGTGTGTGTGTGTGTGTGTGTGTGAGAGTGTGCGGGGCT
>VZTA01022401.1:625375-650385 GCA_013398855.1 Mohoua ochrocephala
GAATTCTGCGCTCCCCCGACCCCGCTTTTCCAGGGGGAAAGGCGAGGTCCTGGCGAGGAGAAAAGGAGGGAATAGCGGCTGGAATAGAACAAGTCCCCCCCACCCCTTCCCTTCCCTTCCTTTCCCTTCCCTTCCTTTCCCTTCCCTTCCCTGCTTCCCACTCCAGAATTCCATGCACAGGGCAGGCAGGTTCAGGGGGATTCTCAGCCACGTTCGTGCCCGGGAGCTGCAGAAATGTCAGCGCTGTTAAAACTCAGTTACGTTATAAATACCCAGCCGGAATCGTTTCTTTTTGAGCAGATAGAACTCAATCCAGAACGATTCCTGCAGCTTTTTTTACCTTCTGCAGACAAAAGGAGGGATATTGCGGTTGGGGTTTATTTTTGCCTTATTCCCATGGCTCCAAGGCTTTCTTCTCTTAGTGTTACAGAGTTTTTCCAATAATAATTTCATCCGTTTCTATAATTTTATGTTTTCATTGGAATAAAACGAATCTGTGGACGAAAAGGCATTTTTTTCTCTTACGAGGAAAATGGAAGAGAAAATAAATATTAGGCATTAATTTAATCGATAAATAGAATAAGTGAGGCTTAATAAGGATTGAAGATCTTCTTCAGCACTAAAAGAAAAACCACCAGGCTGGAACAAGTTTCGATCAAAAGTATACCTAATATGCTGCCATTATATTTAATATACCGCATTGCTAAATATTCTGTGCAATATGTGATGCAAATAATTAAGAAGGAGAAAGATAAGCAAATGAGGCGTGGGATTTTTTTTTTTTAATAGAGTTCTTTTTTAAACCAAAAAATACCGTGAATTTTGCAAGGCTCTGGTGTCTGGGAGTTTTGTCTGAGCAGCAACTGTGGCTTTGAGCTCGGTGACTTTGACCTCGTTGTGGCTGAGTTGGAACTTGCTCTCCCAAGTTGAAAGGCGCAGGGGTTTGGTGGCAGGAAAAGGTGAAAAAAAAAAAAGGTCCAAGGCATTCTGCAGTTTTCCATTGTTGCTCTTTTCTTTCCAGGGGTTTAAAAGGACCTAAAGTTGCACAGTGCTGCAGCTGGGGAAAAAAAAAAAGGAGAATACTTTTACTGCCTTTCTTCCCTGAATCATTTCCAAGGTACTTAAGGATTTATTGGGCCAGATAGCAAATTGCAGTTGAGATGCTGTGTAGTGGCTAGTGCTGATTAGATGATTGATTAATTCCTGATCGATTTCTAATTCCGAATTTAAATCACATTATAAATGCTCGATATTAAAATGCAGTTTATGCCGAAACCTGATTGCAAGCTCTTGACAAAGTCGGTCAAAATGCCAGTTGGAAATACCACAATATTCCTGGTTTTTGTTGGATTTGTTAACCCTTTAATTCCTATGTAAGGAAGTGCTTGGCCATCCCTCAGTGCTTTAGAGCAGTGAAATGCTTGTTCAGAAGAGGTTTATGCACAATCCCTGGAATAACAGGAGACACCGTAATTCCCAGAGCATTGACTCCACGTTAATCTCTGACCGTTGCCGAACGATTTTGATGATTTTTTTTTTTTTTCCCTTTTTCCACCCAAATTTTGTTCCCTTCTCCGTGAGCAAGGAAGGGGGGAAGGCAGGCAGGGTTGAGGAGTTCAAGGCGTGGGTTTCCCAAAGGTACAATTCCAGTTCTGCACGAGGCTGGAGCTCGCCATGCTCGGGAGAGGAGCCTCGGTGCCAACTGTGCCGCATTCCTGCTGCCCTGCCTTTTTCCCAGGGCTCCCAAGGAAAGAGCATCCCAGTTCTTCCTCACTCTTGGGAACACACACATTGTTTCAATAATCCAGGCAATAAATGCTAATTAGTAATGCTTAAGGACCCTACCAGTCAGAGTAATTATCATAATTTACCTCTTCCTTGGTAAAAAAAAAAAACATTCCTTGCTGATTTTAATTTTTTTTTCTTTTCCGAACGGTATTTTCTCCCCTTTTCCCCCCTCTGGAAAGCATTCCTGGTTGGATTAGCAATAAATATATAGGTCCACTGTAGCTTTGAGACACGCTTTGTGTATGGCACAGGGAGCTGGAGCTGAGCACGTGTAAAGATTTTCCCACACGTAAAAATTTCTTTAAAACCTGAGATTTTTCCTTGGCCTCCCCTCTCCGCTCTCCCCTCCTTCCCCAGCACCACCAAAAACCACTTGCAGAGGGAGAACAAAGGAAATCAGGAACTCTAAAGGCATCATTAAGTATGAAGAGCAACAGCAAGACAGAGTGTGATATGACAACATATTTTATGGCACAAAAGTAGAGATAATTAAATAATTCAGTGGTATTCTTAGCTAATTAGCACAAAGATCTTTCAGAAGCCATCAAGAAAATGGATCTCATCAAACTTAATAATATGCTGGGTTTCCCAAAGATCCCGTGTTTTCCACTGTTGCTGCTGCTTCCCCACCTGATGCAGTAACACCAAAGGTTGCAAAGAGTTGCACAATTTAATTGGGCTCTTCCTCAAGATAATATTTTCCATGGAAGGGGATCAGGTATTTGGAGGAAATGAATATGCATGGCTGGAATTTTCAATATTAGTCAATAACAGAGAGAAGGATCGCAGCTTCGGGAAAGCCAGATCTGCTACGAGTGATCCATTTAAAAGATTAAATTATCAGCCAGGAGCCTCTCTTGGGTTGATTGGGATGGGGCTGACTCATTGGGATTTGGAGCTGGTGGATGAGTGCTGGAGTCCAAGATCTTTTTATAGAGTTAATTGAGGTCCTGAATTGGCTGATTTCAGCTCTTTTTTGGGCATTGAGAAATGTGTGGCCGAGTCCAGAGGAGGTGTGGGACCTCTGGTTTAACCTGGGCTCTCATGCCAAGGCCAAAGATTTGTCCCTTTTGCCACTGGACCGAACTGGGAAGAGCTCCATCATCATCTGTGGGGTTGTTTTAGGTCTTCTGTAGGATGGCTACAGCTCTCATGCCTTGCAAATGGTTTTTGTCCTTTGGATTAATGAGGTTTTTTTTTTACCTGGAATCAGTGACTGCTGATGTTCCTGAGCTCAGTCCAGGTTGGCAATCCACAGATCCCATCCGTGGACAAAGACCTGCAGGGCACTGATCCTGCTCCTGGAGAACTCGGCGAGGCACGTTCTCAGTAATTAGGTGCATCAAATATTGCTCAGAATATCTCGCTGTATGATTCAGAATCTCTCATCGTGCTCCTTTGATCTGAGTGCGTCCCCGAGTTCACGAGAGGCGTTCGCAAGCTCTCGTTCACTGCCTCTGTGTTTGATAGATTTGGGGTTCCTTTTCCCTCTGCCAAACAAAAGAATGCCTGAAAATTTGACTTTGCCAGCCAGTTAAAAATCTCCCGCTTTAACTGATGGAAGGGGATGTGCATCAGTCTTGGATTCAGCAATAATTCTTGTTTTTAGCCTGGGCCCAGACTGACCTTTGCTCCCATGTTACAGCTGTGGTGCATTTGGCTCCACGGGTACCCAGACGAGTAATGCAGTGGGGTAAGAGCTCACAGTCTGTGATTATTTCTTATGCATGGAAGGGGAAAACTTCCAGGCTTACCCTGAAATGGTCCCAAGAACGTGGAATCAGATTTTACCCTGGCAAAAAGAGGTGGAGACTCGTTTATACGAGGCAGAAGGAGGGAATAGGAGGGGAAAAGGCACCTAGAAGTGTTTTGCCCAAGGAAGCAAAGCACATCATGATATTTCTGTCTCCTGGTTTACAGGGCTGCTGTTCTTTAAGCACAAATTCTTCCTCTCTGGAACTTTCCTGGTTGGGAATGAGGTTCTGGCATGCCAGGAGCCCCTCTGGTGTACCCCACATGTAACAATGAAATCCATGGTACTTCTGTGAGCAAGTCACGCATTTTTTTTTCTCTTCTGTTTTTCTGTCGTTCACCCAATGCTCTGGCACTGTGTTTGAATATATGAGGGCATTACAACCAATTAAAAAAAAAAAAGATAATTTCCAAGATGAAAGAGGAATCTCTGCTTTCCGTGGTGAGCCTGCTGCAATTGTTTTTATTTAACAGCTCTTCCCACACTGCAGTCAATGAATCTCTAATCTCCTGGACTGAAATGTCTGACACTTCTAGAATCATTTATTTGCTGCCTCGACTCGCAGAGCTCCACCTACAGCAGTGTCTCAGCAGTGGGCTGGTGGTGTATTTGATATAAATGTCTGTTCTTTGGGGGGTGGGAGGGATGGAAGGATGAACACGGGCTCTGCTGTGCAATGTGTGCCTCTCACGCCACCCTTTAAGCGAGGGGCATCTCCAGCAGCAGCTGCTGAAGGATCTGAGGGACAAGGAGTGGATGAGCTCTGGCTGAGTTTATTCCTTGCTGCTGAACAAACTGAGTTTATTCCACGGCTGCTCCTGCCAAACACCGACACTGACCAAACCCTGGTGCTCTTTGCTGTTGCATCCCTCTGGAAGGTGGACGGAAGGGGTGCCCTGTGTGGCAAAGAGGAGGAGAAGCTCAGCTCCTGAGAGAAGTCTCCAAGCTGCTCCCTCTGGCTACTCCGAGAAGCTGAACTTTCCCTGGAAGCTGTGTCTGGTGCTCCCAGGCCATTACACACTTCTCACTTGACTGCCCTGCTGGGAGCTTCACTTTTAGGATGAATTATGCAAGAAATGCTGTGAAGCATCAGAAATGCTGAGGACCGAGAAGAGTCCTCCCAGTGTATGAACTCGCTTGTGGATAAAGTCTGGCACTCACCTGGATTCCAGCTCCTCCAGAAAAGGACACGAGGTGTGGAAAGGATCACAAATTAATCAGTGGACTTTGGTTTTGCTTTGGTGTGCTTGTATCATGTCTGAACGTGCAAAGAACTTGGTTATCCACAAGGAATCCAGTAAATGGCACCTCTGTAAATCAGTTACTTCAAGTGTGTTTGTCTCATTTGCTCACCCCTTTCTCCCCTTCCCACTGGGGCTTTCCGAGCACCTCCTTCCCTGGATGGAGTGGTTGGGGCTGGGTTCTTCCTGGGGTTTGGATACCAGCTTGGGAACAGGGTTGGTGGGCTCGTGGAGCACCTCACACAAAACAATTGCCTTTTAACTGGATTGTGTTCTCACTCCACCAGTGTCTGCCTGTTGCATCTCAATGTTGAAGGCCCAAATAGGAGAATAAAATCCTGAAATCTGTATTCCTCTTCCCCCTGTTTCATGGATAATTCGGAAATAACAGCACAGCTTTGGTATAATTCCTGTTCTCCTTCATCCCCCTTTGCTCTTTTTCACATGGCCTGACCTCCTGTGTGTAGTTTTGGGGGATAATGTGGATTTTGGAAGATGCTGCGGCAACACTGGAGCAGAAGGGCAAGCCCTGGTTTTGAATTAGTGGGGTCCTGCTTGCTGTCTTTACATCAGCATCCAGTTCCTTTTGGAATATATGAACAGAAGACTTAAGAATAGCGATCAAAACGCAGTAAAAACACAACAGTTTGGTACGATTGCTCCAAGTATTTAATAAGGAGCTGAAGTGCCCATATTCCTCAGGCAGCCAAATGCTCCTTTTCCTCACAGTCATGGCACACGAGCTGGCATTGCAGAGGCAAATAAAATTGCTCCTGTTTTCTTTCCCCACCCTCTGTTTTAGGGTCTTTTAGGAAGGATTTTCCCCAGATTCCAGCCCAGCAGCAAAGCACAACCTCTGTCTGTTGTGTGGAGGACTCTGTGCTGGTGTGAATTCTCTGGGAGATGAGAGGCAGGAGGAGACTCCATAGCACAACCAAAGCTTCCAGCAGTTATTTCTCCTGAGGGACCTCTCCCAGTCCAAACATGACACTGCAGTGGGACAGTGGGGGAGGTGTTTCCACATTTATCTTTTCAGCTGAGATATGAAACCCAAGGTCCCCTCTGTTGTTCAGGGACAGATGTCGAGGGAGAAGTTTTGTTCCTTTGGCACACACTGTGTGAAACCTTCCCTTCTTTTTTTCCCCCTTGCTTCTTTAAAAAAAAAAAAAAAAAAAAATCCCATTTTTGGTTTCAGTACCCCAAAAAGAGACAACAATGCTGTTGGAGCTATCTTCTCATCTCAGAAATAAAGCAAAGACAAAATATTCTGGGAAGTGTTTGGTCCTCTGCAGGTTGGAATGGACGAGGCTGTTGGAAAACAACCCAGGGCTCAGTGTTCTAAAACATATGGAGCAATAGCTGAGTGTGTTGTGTTCACACGGGATGGCACCTCATTATTTAGTAATGCAGCAACTTCTGCAGCAACCTCCATCTGTGGAGCTCCAGCCACGTTCTGCAGAGGCCTGAATTAATTCTCTTAAAGGCAATTAAACAAATGCCTTTGTGAGGTGGGTATGGAAACGTTCCCGATCCTGATTCACACAGGAAGAGAATCCTGTCCCTCATTTTTGGTATTTTTAAGCTCTGTGTCCTCCTTTCCACACTTCGGTTTTCCTGATAACATGGAGTAAGATTATTGATATTCAACCCAGCTATTGAAAATACTTATCAAGCACAGTAGTATCAAATATGACCTGATTTAATGGTTTCTTTTGGGTTTTTTTTTAATCTATTTTTTCCTCCTGGGCAGGGGAGGGGAGACTGGCTTTCCATGCTGAGGGTTTGCTTTGCAGAAGGCTGGGGATATGTTATTTCTGTGGGGTGGGGAAGTGCTGAGCACCTCTGAAAACCAACCCAAACCTAAAAGCACTGATTAGAAAGTTTGGCTTAAGCATTTTGCCTGAGATGGCAGGGCTGATAATTGGATTTCAGCTTGCTGAGACCCAGTCCATTACTGCAGCTATAAATCACCGTGCTGCAATCACTCCTCTAATGCACCCTCAGTTTTAAAATGTTTCCTTTGCAGCCTTTTCCATCTGTGCCTGTGAAGACACCTCGAGTATAGGTAATGTAGCAATGAGGGGATAAAGCTGTGCCTTCAGCAGCTCTGAGTGCGCTGAAAGTTGTTGACTCCCACCCTTAAAGCAGTTTTTGGATGTTTGGAGCCGAGTGTGCTGCATTTGGCAGCTTGCACAGCTTTTAGTAAAGATTTTCCTGTGTTAACTCACGTGAATCTGAAGAAAAGTCGCACAGAAAAATTGCACAGACAAATCTCAGCTGAATCAAGATTTAACTTGTCGAGATGCTCAGTTTGTTTTGACCTCGAGACTCAGAAGCTGCAAAGGTCCTGCTTTCTAATTTATTTATTTTTTAAATAGATCATGATAAACCCCTCCCTGATTGCACATATTTTCCTCTGTCATTAAATTCTGCCCCACAGCCAGCCAGGCCTCACTGCAGATAAATACAGCAGCAGTGAGGTGAGTCCGGAAGCATCAGGATCAGGGAATTCCCTGGAATAAAGCACAGGGTTTGCCATGGGAAGCTCGTTTGGGATCCCTGCACTTCACAGCTCCATCTCCAGCACGGTGCAGTGACTGCACAGTGACCTTCATGTACTTTTATATTTAATGCAAATCTCACCAGGAGGCCCAGCAAAGCCTGGCCCAGAGGGGCTTGGAAGCTGCGACTGGGGGATGAACCAGGAGGGGTATTCCATGAGGGAATTTCTGATTTTGATAGCGGCTTGCCCCTGTTTTTACCTCATGTGGGCCAGAATATCCTTTCATAGCCTTTCCTTTCAGTTTTCCCCTGCTTGCTACTAAAAGAGAAGACAAAGGTAACAGCTCTCTGGTGATCCCCCCCCTCACAATTAGCAGCACCTAAGCAATTAATCCCTGAAATCCTCAGCATTGGTGGTGCCTCCATGTTTCTTCCATAAACCCAAAAATTTTTGCTACTAGGGGAGATGCAAAAATAGAGATGCTTAAAAGAATGAGCACTTAAACCTGCTCTTTTCTATTTTTTAATGAATCTGTTTCTGAGTTTTGCCTTTTTCTCTGTATCTGCTGCCTTCAGGGCCTCGCCTCCTTCCTTGTGGATTTAAAACCCACACATGCACTGGAAGGAATTCTTTCCAAAGCTGACCCTAATGGCATTGTCAGAATTGCACCAGGCATCATTTTGACCCAGGGACAGTAAGATCAGATGTTAAAACACTGAACCAAGAGCTCAGCAGCAGGAGGTCTCGTTCCTGCTGGGATTAGTCCAGCCAGCCCTCCTAGACATTTTTTATCCATATCAAGAGGAAGTTTGGAACTGGATTTAATCTGTTTCCCAGAAGCTGCTGATGCTTTCATGTAAAATGAAGAGTTTGCTGTCGAGACAGGAACAAATTTTTGGAACCATCCTGGGCCTTTCCCTGATTTCATCTCCCAAAGAGATGAACCAGTTTGGTATAGGATGGCCCGAGCGGTTAATGCTGTCCTTCAAAATACACATCTCAAATTCCCTTCCTACCTAAACACGCCCTCGGCCCCTGCCCCGTGCTTAGGAACACAAGAAAAGGAGAATTAGGCCACACCTGAGCACTCAGTGCTCCTAAAGTGACCCAGCTGAGTAAACCAAAGGGATTGCAACAAGCCTTTCATCTCCTAATGGGATCCCTTTGTGTTGATTTTAGCACTTTCTCCTCTTGGCTGAATTAAAGACTCCAGCGCACTGACACGAACCTTTTATTGTTGTGCCACATTATTCATGAATTATTCCAGTTTCAGGGTTATTTTTGCTTTGGCACGGACCCTCATCCTAAAATATTTGTCAAACAAAAGACAGGAGCATCGTTTTTTCCACTTCCCGTCTGTCTGTCTGGAGCTGTGGGTCCGAGCAGCTTCCAGCTTTGAGGATCCACCTGATAATTTACGAGGATGGGATGGTGTGAATCAAGAACTTGGCATCCAGAGACTTGCATGTGTTCTAGGCAAGCTCTAGTCCTGCTCCTCATAAATTACCGTTACTGACCCGCCCCTAGAGAACGTGGGAACACCAGAATCCGTGTCCCGAGTCTCTTTAAACTGCAGGCAAAATCTGGGCTTGATTTATCCTGCCAGCCTCTCTCAGAAGACTCAGCAAAGGGTGTCGAGAACTTGGTCTCACCTTTGATGAATAAAATCTCGTGACATTCAGATCTCCACTTAAAAAGAACAGAACACAGAGGTAACATCGGAACCGTGTGCTAAGGGAAATTCCCCTGCCCCCTCAGTCAAAAATGGATCAGGCCATCTAATATTGCACAAACTGACATCTCTTTTCTAAAAGTAGCTGTCTGCACATTCAGTCAATGGGCTAATCCAATTGCCTGAACATTCTTGGGTGCTTTATCATTTAAATTGTAATAAATCACAGTGTGCCACGAGCTGGATGGAGCTGCATCGAGTTACACTCCCACCAGGAACATGCAGGGACCAGATGAAATCAGTGTGACGTGATGTCATTGAGCTGAAAATTCAATGCATGCCCTGTTTTGTCTTAAAAAGTTGGCTCGAAGGTCTCTTTAAAATTAGGGGGATTTTCCAAAAATCGCTGCCCCTGTCACATTTTGATTCACTATTCCTTCCCTTCATTTATTTTAAATAACGAGCACATGGGGCCTGCCTGTAAATCCATTGAATTCTATTGAAAAATTACTATTGATTCCAGACTTTGGACCTGCTCGATCGGGAATTTTGCAGTAAAACGTGGAAGAACAACTATTGTGCATATTTTAGGGCAGCTGAACTAACACACTGATGCTCCCATGAGTTCCTCAGGAATATGCTTCCACAAACTAATACCCACCATTGTTCGGGAAAATTTCATTAGATTTAGTTTCGCCCGGTTTCTTTCTTAAGAAAAAGTGGTGGGATAAACCCCTTTTAACTCTCCTAACCGGCCCCTTGTTTCTCAGAGCAACATTCCCCTGGACCACCTTAATGAATTCCCTCCTCTCCTTGGTTTTATACATGTTTCAGATATTTATACAAGATGTATGAACATAAAAGGATTATTCATAACATTATTGTTTCTGAAACAGGGGACTAAAGCTAAACATAATCTGGTTCAATCCCCAGCTGATGTAAATCATTCCTGCTCTCCTGGAAGTTGCTGGATGCTGTGCTCCCAGTCAGGAATTGCTTTCTGCAGGGGTGGGAGGAGGGAGAGCACTGGGTAAAGCTGGTAGAAACCAAATCAGGTCGCCTGTGGATGGGAATTCATCCCAGGGTTTGGCTCTGCTGCCGGAGGGGAAGGGTGTGATGAGGTTCTGGCTCTGCTCACAGGTAAAGGTGGGGTGGAAATGCAGCAGCACAGAAATGAGCCTGACCCAGTTCCCTGGATAAGAACCCAGAGCCCTCACTCAGCTCCATCCCAGGAATTGCAAATTATGTGGTTTAGCTGCTTCAGACCCAGCTGCACGTCCTGCTCTCCACTGCTGTGGCACTTCGGCCCTGTCCGGTTCTGCCCAATTTATTGCTGCAGAGTTTCGATGACCAAAGCGAAGCCCCTCGGGTTGGTACACGCTGGTGATGGGCAGAGCTGGGGTGTAGGGATGGGGAACAGCACTTCTGAGTCATTGTCCCCAGTGTAAAATGTGATAGAACAGGAGATCAAAGGAGGGAGTGACTTGATAAGAAAGACGATGAGGATGGAATGGGAAACTGAAGGAAAAAAACGTGGGGGAGGGGGGAAAATAAACCAGCGAGGGCTCTGTCCCCCATTATAAACCCTGTGAAAGGGAGCTGCTGTCCAGCATCGGCCACTGCGAGCAGGTCACTGTCCCAGTGCAGGGACACTGCTCAGGCATTGGAGAGTCCCTGGGCATGGAAAAAGTCACTGCGGTGCAACTCCAAAGGAGGGCAGAACTCACCTCTCTCGCCTGCAGCTGCCCAGCCCTGCCAGCGCTCCTGCGGGGTGCAGCCCTGCCTCCCTCCTTGGGCTGCTCAACAAGCTGCACTGCACCTTAAACCGTTCTTTTTAACCCCAAATTGAGAAGTGGCAGTGCAGGCAACAGTGCTGGCATAGTTAGTGGGAGATACCTCTCCTATCCCCCCTCCACTGGGAGCTGCAATGAGCAGCAGCTGCTGAAAATAGCCTTGGAGAGAAGCCCTGCTGCAGTCAGAGCACACGAGAAGAGCTCAATGTTCCACCCTTCTTTCCTCACATACTTTAGAAAAGTTAATTAAAGGAAGCTGAGATCTGAAAAGTGAGAAGTACCATTGCCAAAGCAGCTCCTCCGTGTTCCTTTTATTGCTCCTCTGACCTGAACACGAGCACAGACCTCATTCCTGCTCCTTACATGCCATATTTCCACAACTTAATGGTTACAATGTGGGAAGCAGCAAGAGATTATCAGATGCTGCTCAGATAAGATGGATCTAATGGCTGAGTTGCAGTTTACAGGGTAAGTACGATTATTGTTAACCCCCCCTCCCCCTTTTGCAGGCGCGGGGAAATTGAATTATTTACCCCAAATTTCACATGAAGTCATTCAGAGAGTGAGGGAATTGGCCAAGGTAATAACATGTGCAGACTTCCTGCGATAAAGAGAATATGGAATTTAGACCAGTGCACCTTCTTTTCCCGCACCAGATGAGAGTTCATGGCTATCACCTTGTTGTGGAAGAGATTTCCAATCCCTTTCCCGTCCTGTGAAGTCCCAGCCAGTCGTGATGTACTGAAGCAGCAGAAACGGAATCTTTAACAAATGGGGCCAGGAAGGAAACAGCTTTAATTCTTTGGCCAGAAAGCCTCTCTGATGAGCAGTGGTTTACATGACTACACACAGACAAGAACCCTCTGGGCTTTTTGTAAAGTCTTGTGGTCTTCATATTTATAGGAGAAAAATGCCAAGAAATATCAAAGCTGTATCTTGTCTCGCTTTGTTAGCACGATTCCCCAGCCTGCAGAGTTGATTCTTTTCACTGGACATGCAGGAACCCCTCTTTTCCCATCTGTTTCCAGTGAGGACCATCCAAGCTTGGCATGGAGACCCTCCAACAGCTTTCAGTAAGGCCTTCAGCCTCTGGCCTCGAAGCTGAAAGTCGCCATGGCCCTTTCATGCTTAAATTCCTGGTAGGAAGTTTGGTTTTCATGCTTTACTATGGTTTTCCTCTCAACTTTGATCTTCGCTCTTGGGAGTCTCATTTACACTCAGCTGCATCCGCATCTCTGGCCTTAATCTTTCATAACGGAGTGCCCTACTTATCAAAGTGTGACAGCTCTCCTAACCCCCCACCCACTCCCCAATGGAGATGCAGGAGCCTCTCCAACTGTTATGAAAACAGATAAGTTAAATTGGCTAAATTGGCTAAGCTGCTCCTTGTCACACTCCAAATATTTGGTCTCCTCTGCCACTCACAGCTTGAGGCCTACGGCCTGAGGCCTTCAGGTCTCCATCGAGACTCCCCAAATCCAGAGCGTCCGAGGGGTGTTTTTCAGAGTGTTCCCATGGATAACTGCTTCATTTTGGCTCATCATTTTGCTGGACACTGCTTTATTCTCGAGTCACAGAGGTATGGGATGTCCTGAGTTGGGAGGGACCCGCAGGGATGATCAAATCCGACTCCCGGCCCTGCGCGGACGCCCCAACAATCCCACAGTGTCCAAACTCTCCTGGAGCTCTGGCAGCCTCGGGGCCGTGCCCGTTCCTTGGGGAGCCTGTTCAGTGCCCCAGCACCCTGTGGGGGAAGAACCTTTCCCTGATACCCAACAAAACCTTCCCTAATACTCCTCCCAGCCATTCCCTCAGGTCCTGTCCCTGGTCACACAGAGAGAGCAGAGATTTGAGGGCCACCTCAGAGACTAATAATGGTTATATTCTCACCGTGCCTGTGTGGCAGCAGCTGTGTCAGCATGAGTCAGCAGTGCCATCACTTGGGATGCGGTGCGTGAGTAACAAACCTGCCCCTCAGCCATGCACAGCCTCGGCTGCAGGACAAAATCTCCTCCCGGGTCTGTGCTGCTGTGAAGAATCCCTCTGTAGGAAAAAGAGTGGTTAGAGGTTTATGAGCAATGACTTTCTTTGGGGGGGGGGAAAAAAAAATCGGAGAGAACTGTTTATTCCTTTATTGGAGAGAACAGAAGGCTGAAAGTGAAACTTGAAAATTGCATCAAAGGGAGAAGCAGAGCTGGGAGCACATTGTTCCCCATGTCCACTGGAGACGAGGCCCACCAGACAGCTCTGGGATTCTTCTCAAAGAAAAAAACTCTCTTGTGCCAACTCCATCTGACAGAGAGGGGATCTGCTGGGCTGCAGGGTATAATACATTTTGCCTGCATTTGCTGGCCTGCTGTGGGTTGGTGACAGGTTTTTTCCCCTCAGCTTCCTCCTGAGCAGTCCATTTAGAAGTGGCTCATATTTTGTTATTACCTCTGATGGTTTTGCAAACGACCGTATCTAGGAGTTAACTCTCATTTATGATCTCCTCATAATGATAAAGTGGTTCTTTTAAGAGTCCTGTTGCTTGCCAAAAACCTATTATTGCAAAAGTCTGAAGCCATTTCTGCAATAATTTATTGGACAACTGCACTCAGAGCAAGAAGCTCTCATTTAATACCAGTATTTAAATACATTTTAATGTACCCATAACCAGAGGATCCAGATGCCATGGATGTAAGCTTAGCATTATCTTTCTCTTCAAAAGAACCATTTTTCCCAGCCCTTAATAAATGTTCCATTCATCCCTGAAGCTGATTTCAGGAAGGACACTTGGAGAAGTTCGCTGAGCCAAGGGATCTCCGCAAAGAGGAAGCAGCAAAAAAGGACAGACAGGTGCAAAGACATCAAAGCTTCTCCTGCCTGGGTCCAGAGCTTCCCAAAGGGAGCTGGCTGAGGTCTGGAAGCTGTGCTGAAATATCAGGATCTATAAACCAGGGCTGGAGCTGGTTCACATCCACAGCTGAGGAGTTCAGGACCCTCAAACTCCATGGAAATTAAAGGAAGCTTTGCACCTTCCCAGAGATAGTTCTCCCCTGAGGTCAGACCACGCAGGGTGGGTTTGGGCCCAGCTACAAAACTCATTTATTATATAAAGATGTGTTATGTTATTTCACGTTTATAAATCATCCTCTCTCCCTCAAACACCGAGTCATTCACAAACAGGAAAGCCTTGCTGAGTTATTTCCTTTTTGTGAGTCTCTTAGATTAAGAATTAGTTTTCTTCTTTTTTTTTTCTTATTTTTGTTTTAAATCACATGAGTTGTGTGACTCACGAGGGCTGTAGGTGGTATTTGTTTTGGTGTCTGGAATCCCAGTCAAACTTGTCTTTGTCAGGAGATTGATACAACATTGGTTTTGGCCAGGAGCAGGGGAGGAGAAAGGACATCACTTAGCAGATACTTAAAATGTGGTCAGGCTCTGAAAAGCGACTCTTAGAAATGACATTGTGGTTTTCCATATTTATTTTCTCTCAACAGCTTCCAGGAACAATCTGCTGAGCTCACAAATCCAAAGGTGATTTGTTGAGCTGTCACCTCTCCACGCGGAGGGGTTTGAAAACCCCGCTCTTTTCCAGGGGCCTCTTCCATCACCACTGTTAATAAGGATTCCGGGACTGGAAGCTGCCTGACACGCTGCTGATGGATGCACGGGGCTGAGTAAACTCCAGCTTCTGCTCTGTCACAGCTCCCTCGGCTTATCAGGGATAAGGAGGAGCCGTAATTCAGCCTCATCTTGCGTTAACACAGAGGTGTACGTAAGGAAGATTAAAAAGCAGGATGGTCTAGTGGGTTAAGACAGCTCTGAGGCCTTAATTCAAGTCCCAAATTTAAAATAATACCCAGGCATGGTGGCTGTGCTCTGCACTGCCTCACCCAGCTGGGGGAAAGGCAGTTTAGAATTAGGCAATATTATTAATATGTAGATACTTTCTTTAAACAGGATTGCTTGTTTGACCAGAGCAGGAAGAAGGACTGCCCAAGGTTTAAAGGAGCATTTCCCAAGGTTTAAAGGAGCATTTCTCAAGGTTTAAAGGAGCACTTCCCAAGGTTTAAAGTAGCACTTCCCAAATGGTTTTCATGGTTCTGCCATGGGACTGCCCTTATGGCAAAAGACACCTTTGCAACGTAATGGGGAAAAATGGAATTGGTGTGTGGTAGCTGGAGAAAGGCTGCAGTTTAATGGGTTGTCCAAATCTCCCGATTTGTGGGATTTAGTGACTCAGATAAAGCAGAACTCATTTTCTTCCTTTCTCACAACGCACAAACAGGAGAATGCAGAAAGGATAGAAAAGGGTAATAGAAAAAAAAATTTGGAAAGAATAGAAATAGGAAATTAAAAACCTCTAAATACTGCTTTTTGCATTGGACAAAATCAGCTCGGGGGTTACCAGATCATCAGGGGTGACACCTTCCCATATTATAAATGCAGCTGGTGACAAACTTAGTGCAGATTCCTGTTGCCTCTCGAAAAATGAATGGAAAAGAAGGAATAAGCCAACTTTCAAATGAAGGGTTTGGAAACGGCTTGCAATAAAGACAAGTTTGTAATTGCCCTGGTGACCACTTGCTCGGATGGAGACTGGAGGAGCAGCCAGAGCACTCCTTCGGCCCCAAAAAACAAGTTGTTGGCTATAAAGGGGTATGTAAAAGGGGTATATAAAAAGGCAAAAATCATCCTGGCATCACTGATACCTGTGCAGGAGCTCAGCTGGAGCATGGAGATGACATTGATCCAGCTCCAAAGCTTTGTGTAAGTGTAGGAAATGCCACATTCCCTCCCAAAACACCCAGAGCTAATTAGTCCGTGTGGAAGGAAGCTGCTGCTGCCACCAGCCCGCTGCTGCTGCTGCTGCCAGAGCCAGCAGGGGCTCCTCTCCTCGGTGCCATGCAGACACAGGCATGGGGGAACAGTCAGGCAAAAAATAAATCAGCGCAACTGAAACGTCCTGGGCTTGCCATGGCAGAAAAGTCAGTCACACGAGTGATGATGCTGAGAAAAATCACTTCATTTCTTCCGTGGAAAATATTCAAAGGCGGTCAAGATGCCAAAAAATTAAGTCATTCTTTTATAACCCATTAGACCGGGTGCCTGTGGAGAAAAATGAGGGATGATCACTTCCTTTAGATACCTTAAAAGTCAGGTAACTGACTTGCCCATGTGAAAACATGCATAGGTTATGAATTTTTATTTCCAGAACATGTCATCTCCATGACTGACATCCTCAGAGTATAATTTTCCCGTGCAAAGGTGGAGTCATTTTGGTTAGGCAACATTTATTGCCTTGCATTCTTTTTTAATTGAATTAACTACATTTTCAATTGGTGTTTTCAGAGAAAGCTCGTTGGGAAGAAAGTTGGCCTAATGAGACCTGGGTTCCTGAGCCAGGACTCCAAAGTCCTGTTTCAAGTGCTATTAAAGCCTGGTCCAAACTGAAGTAGGAGGAAAGAGTCCCATGGACTCTTCAAAGGGTCTGACTCGCGCAGCTTTTTCTCTGTGGCGGTTTCCTCATCTTTAAACTTGGCAGAAACGCCGATTTCTGAGGTACGGGAGCCTAATGATTCACCCACACTGCGCAAGGAGCACGGGGATTTTTGCCCGAGGGGCTGCAGAGAAATTACAGGAGGTTTATTTTATCAACAGCTCTTCCACAAAACTGTAGGAGCGAAGTTTAATCTGCGAACCCAGAAGGTTAGGGAGAGAAGACATCCGTAAAAACCTCTGGAGGGAATGGAAGATGGTGAAACACGAATATTGTGAGGGCTCAGGTTACGGGGCTGAGGAAATTTGCTACAGGTTTGGTTCCTGGGGCCTGGGCAGGCAGAGTTTCTGTCTCAGCTGGGAATATTTTGTGTTTGTGAAGCCATTTACACCTTGCATCTACAGTTTAAACTTTGTAGTTTGGGTATTTTTTATAAACCCAAGGCTTGCGTGTGTGCTGATTCTATTTTATCCAATTTATGGCTACAAAGATGGTAGTTTTAGCTCATCTCCACAAAGCCCAAGGTGAACCAAGCCCCGATCCAGCCATCCCGATGTTTAAATTTGATCCCAGGTTGGAGTTGGTGAACTGGTCCCTCTTCAGCTGTTCTGCTTTCAACCTTTGGCTGAATGTCTCCAACTCTGTCCCTGTGAGACAAAACCAGTTCCTGTGGGGGTGGCTCTGCTCCGCGAGGACTTCACAGAGACTTTTGCAGGCCGAGGTGAAGCCATTGGGTAAATCCTTGGGGAATTCTTGGGCTGAGGGGGTCGCATTTAGCCACGGGTCCCACCCCAGAAACGAGTGTTGGGTCTCCACCCTCAGCTCTCAGGGGCTGAATGGGACCGGGAGGAACTGGGAGAGCTGGGAGCAACTGGGAGAGCTGCTGGGAGCAACGCTGCAGAGCCACCTCTTGTAAAGGTGAGTGCCCTGAAAAGTACTTTTAAAAGCTTTTTTCCCCCACATTTCTGGAACAAAGAGAGCGGTGGATGAAACAGGGCTGGAAGCTTATTGACAAATGATAGCTGCAACTGCAACCCAGACACACACAGCGAGCACAGATTACAGTAATTTTAATTGCTTGTAATGCAGCCCCCTCTCCCCCTCCTCACTCTCTCCTTCCTCCTCCTCCTCNAGCTTTTCTTTTGCTTCTGGTTTCATTTTCAGATGACAAAATTCAAGGCACACAGCTCTGCTGTCTGGTTGCCCTGGTAACGGCAGCCTATTATCGTACCTTGTCATTCATCAAGAAAGAATTGCACTTGACAGAGATAGACCAAAATGCCTGCAGTCTGCAGCATTAAAAAAAAAAAAAAGGGGGGGGGGGGGGAAAAAAGAGAAAAAAACTGTTTTCTTTTCTTCCAAGTATGTAAAAGGCCTTTAATGCCTATTTAGCTACATGTTTTATTTAACGTTGCTTATTATCCACTAAAGTGATTGTCGAAACTCGTAGAAATAGATATTCCCTCCTCAAAATTAGATTTAAGTCAAATTTGTCATTCTGCCCAGCTTTCAAACCCTTCCAGCCTGGTGCACAATATAAAGGAAATGGTTAAATGATAAACGTTTTGCATGTTGGATTCGCCAAGTGACCACACAAATGCTGCCTTTCTGCTTAATTATGGCTTGTGTTGGGTAGCTTTTCCTGCTCTCTTTATGGAGCTTCAAAAATAATTAGCAGGATATGTAATAAATAATTGAATTTTATCTTTAATTAATCCTTCAAGTGCAGGGTGTTATGGAATACAGATAAGTGGATGGCCATAAAAAGTACATATGTACACATGTGTTGTATGTCTTGAGGAGAGAGAGGTTTCTCTGAGCAGAAAATCTGTAATCACTCTTTCTAAAGTTGGACCAGTTCCCAAATTCATTGTTCTTCAAAGGCAGGAAAAGGTAATTGCTTGTTATTTTGCCTACCTCATCTCTGCCATCTGAATTAACCCAAATTAATTCCTGAAATCTGTGGCCTCATACCTTTTGGTTGGTGAGCACTGAAACTCCCAGTATTGTGATTTTTTTTTTTTTAAAAAAGAAATCTGGGTATTTTTCAGATAAATGTTTAAATGGCTGTAATTGAGGGTTGGAGTGTTTGGGGCTGTTTTACACCAGGATTTTGGGCCAGTTTTTTTCCTTACAGTGGTCAATTTGCTTGTTAAAGGTGAGATCTGCTGTAAAATAGGTTTTATTGGCCATGTGGCGTTTTAACTACATCTCCTCCTTGCTTGGGGTTTGCATCTCTGATTGTGGAATCTTTTGTCCAAGGAGATCAGAGGGGGAAAAAAAAGTGGAAAGGGAGAGGTAGCAGAGGCGAGGAAGATGGAGTGCACTTAAAAAAAGGGGGGGAAAAAAAATTCCTCGCGTAGATCCCGATGCCAGCTCTGTTTATTTTCCCGGAGTGTGTCATGGGCGTTGTACCAGGAACTTTGGGAGCTCACTTTGCACTCCCCCACCGAAAATAGAAACCCGAGTGTTGCTCTCGCTCCCTCTTTCTGTCTCCACAGCCTCCCACGCGGGGAAGGGATGCACGGGGAGCAGGCAGGGTTAGGGTGGCACCAAAGCAGAGGCAGAGCGTTCCATCAGCAGGGTCCAGAGTCACAAACCCAGGGTTTGTGGGGTTATTTCGAGCAGTGACAACACAACCAACCAAAAAAAAAAAAACCCAAAAAAACCCAACAACAACAAAAAGAGCACAGAGAGAGAGGGAGATGCCCTTAAATTTGCCTGAATCCACCCATTCCTAGAGCCACTCCTGAACTTTCTCCTTTAATTCCGCCGCGCCACCAGCGTTCATTTCCTGCCCAACCTCCGTCCTACCTTTTGATTCTGAAATCTCCCTTAGGCGAGGGGGTTTGGGCGGACAAAGGACTGAACAGGCAGAAACAATTAAACCAGCAGATACAGTGAAAACCAACACCACAGCACCGGGGCAAGAAATTGCGCCGGACGAACGAATTCTGTCGCATATTTGATGTTTCAACAGTCGCTCTCGTTTCTGCAGTTTCCTCCAGCCTTCCTCTCGGCTAAAGGAACTCTGCCATCCCTTAGGACCTCATAAATACACAGAGGCACTGGAAATATTTTTTTTTTTTCGGTGTATTAATATTACATGATGATCTCGTTGGAGGAAAAAATAAAATGCTGGATCTCGATCTTCTCCCTTCAGCTGCAAAATGGCTCTTTTAAGCCCCTTTTAAATGCTCGCATATGTCTTGATGAAAAATTGGAATTTGGAATGTTTATACAGCCCTGAATAGTGCAAGTGAATATCCTTAAATTAGCTTTTCAAGTTGATTTACAGCCTGAGAATTCTGTAACAAGACATGAGTGTTATCTGGTAAGAAAGGAATAGGTTTTGCTGTTATTGTCTGTCTGGATGTCTTTGCTGTGAAACAAAATGGGAGCCAAAATGCCAGCTCTAAAATGAACTTCCAGGAGCAGAAAAGCCTACGTGGGAATTAGCAAAGGGAGGAATGAGCTTGCTCAAAAATTCAAGTGCTGTTTGATTTTCTTAAAAAAGGTGTTCTAACCAAGATTAATTGATCAAATCTCACAATACAAGTGAAAAACCAAATCCCTGGGAGTTGATATTTGTTTTACTCGAGAAAGGACTGAACATCTATCAGCGATATCTAATTAATTGCTTCTGTCTATTGATGTGCGTATCATTTATCTCACTGTCTTTCCAGCCTCTTATTTTTTGCTGATAGTCCTGGTACCTGAGTTGGTGATAAATCAGGAAATAAGGGCAGTGGGACTGAGCTTTGTGGATTCCTGAGCAGTTTTAACCCCGTGTTCTGATTCGGCCACCAAGAAATGCAGTGACTGAAGCTTCAGTTGGGTGGACGGAAATGTTTTTGGGGATGGTCAGGGCATGAAAGACCCTCAGAACAGCAGAAAAAATGAGGAACCTCATTCAGAAAACTCTACTTGAAGGCTTTCAGCAACTCCTTCAGCTTTATTTGTCCCCTGGCTCATGGGGAATAGCTGATTCTCCAACGCCAAGTTTTCAAAGCACGCTTGGCACATCCTCGGGGTTCAGAGCTGCTCTCTCCTTCCAAAGTGGAAGTCAAAGAGATTCCTTCTCTGGGCCTGACTCAGGAAAAAGCCCTGTCCTGCTGTGGTGGGAGGGAAGCCCAGGAAAAGGCTCCCAAGCCTCCAGAAATTGCCTCTGGAAGGTGAGGAAGGCTCTGCGAGGTCTTGGAGGAGCTTTGTCTGTGTGAGAGCCAGCTGGAGGTTTTATTGAATCCAGCCTTTGGGTATCCACACAATAAAACACCTCCTGTAAAACAAACTTTTTTCTCTCTCTCTCTCTCTCTCTTCCCCTTTTTTCTCCTTTTTTTTTTTTTTTCTTTCCCTCACTCTTTCCTCCTACTGCAGTGAAAATTTGAGGAATGCTGTGAGGAAAGCAGAACCATGGCACAGCGTGTGCTTATCTGAAGTTCAGTTAGAACAGAGTGACTCTCCTACCTTTGAATATGTCTGAAATTAAAATGTCATGGCTCACATTCCCACTTTAGCTCGTGATGAGTTATATCCTGGGCTACAAATCTTCCCTTGCAGTGACCGAGGCTGTGCTGGAAGGGAGATGCAGTCGTGGAGCAGCAACAGGAGGCTACTCCTCGTCTCCTTGCTCCACATTGTGGAAAATACACATTTCTGGGCTCTTTTTGCAAGTAAAATCACTGCTTCCAGGGGCTCCGCTGAAGGTTAAGGTCCAGATCCACCTTTTCTCAGTCTTATTTCAGTGGTAACAGCCAAGATCTTTCTCTGGAGGCACTGGAACAAGACATTTTTAATTCTTTTCTCTGAGATCAATTAAAAAGGAGTGAAAAGCACTTGGAAAATGTAGCTGGAGAGTTGAGGGATATCTGTGAAGGACAGCGTGGTGACAGTGGCTCCTTCTGTTGAACGATATGAAAACATCTCAGTTGTACCATCCTGGCAGTCCAGGATTGGGTTGGGATTATTCCCATCCAGGAAAAACCACGAATTTTTATCTACTTTCAGTATTCCTCTCTGAGGTGCAACTCACTGTAATCTGATTATGACCTCCAGATTTTAGGTCAGATTTTTCAGCCACGGCCATGGGATGGGTGTGCCACGGATCTAGAAGGGATTTATATGCAGTGTGGAATACAGTTTTCCATTAGGGAAGGGGACATTGTGTGTCTCCCCAAGGTTTCTGCTCGCTCCAAACCAATCAATTAACCCTGGATCTGACTTCCCTTAGTCCAACCCATCTTGGAATTGTCCTTTTTCTTGGTGCTGAGGTTGGTGGGGAAGGTTTTCCTGGCATCTCTTACACTGGAGCAAAAGAGGCTGCTGGAATTCCCTTTCTGCCAAGAATTGCCATGAAAACCAGTTTATTCCTATTCTGACTTCAGGAGTAACATCTCCTTCAGTGGCGAGTGATCCTACCTAAAAATATCTGAAATTAGGAAGTGCAAGTGAAAGGTGCTTTCCTAATTCCTGAATATATTTTTCCTGCATGAGAAAAGGCAGCTACAGCTCAAAAAAAAGGAAGGATTTTGGACTTAGGGACTCGAATGATCCATTGTAAACTGTCAAGGAAAAATGTGAAATTTCCAAGCTACACTTATACTGTCAGAAAGAGCTTGGAAAGCTGAAATAAATCTTCCCTTCCGCATCAAAACCGGTGGAGGAACATTTCTGTCCACCTGGTAGATTCTTTTTGGGTTGCTAAATCCACAGAAACACCTTAATTTCTACATTAAGACAACTTTTCTAATTTTTTCAGTGTTCTCCCAGGGTAGGTTTTAAATTTAATTGAATTAAGACAACGAGGGCAACTTTATTTCTTACAGCAGGACAAACCAAATGGCCCCATTCAAATATCCACTTCTTCCTTCTTGAAATTTGCTTCCCAATTTCCATCAAGATTAAAAATTTCTGGTTGGGGAATTGGTTTAATCATTAGGTACAATGCGCTGCCAGACTAAATATCTGCAGTGGTTTAGGGAAGCATCAGTGGGTCTTTGAGGTCTCTTTTCTCAATTAAATCTGTAAAAAACCCCAAATGCTGCTTTGTTTCGTTACCAGTTAAGTGTTTTGGCAAAGATTTCAGGCAAATTTTGTAGCCTTTCCACCTTTTCCCTCAAATTCCTGCAGTCGGGCTGTTTGAAATGCTGGTAATTGATTATTTCTCTATTAATTTTCCCCAAAACTTTTCGTCTCAGGAGCAAAAAGCGATTAGAACCACGCTCAGCACAGTTACCTTCAAAAGCTCCTGTTCAGAAAATGAGGCAGAAATCCAAAATTGGATGAGAATTTCAATTATGGGGGAAAGAAAATGACATTATAAAGATACTTTTAATGTTTTTCTGTCCTTCCTATTTGTTTCAAGCAGATCATTTTAGGCGTGGAAGTGCGTGGGATAGATGTTTCCCATCACCAATAAATGGGATGCAGCTTAAGGGAGTTAGAGCAGGCTTTTACCACCCAGCTGCTGCTAAATACTTCTTCAAAACTTCTTGATTTAGTGACCAATATGGATTTGCATAGGGGAAAAAAGCAACTGAAGGAGGAGAAATGTAGAAATTTTCCTGTATTTGTGGATCCCACTGCTATAAATGAAGGTTTCCCTGTGCGCCACAATCAAAGGACGAACGTGGCAGTTTGGGTTGATGTTTTAGCTTTAATTTTTAGTATCAGCCAGGCTGCTGAGTTTGATTCTTTTCTTCCTCCTCATCAGGCACTTTCCTGGTGGAAATGAAATGAAATCTTGGTGTAGGATTGGGACCTGAAGCAGTTCAAAACTCGAGTGTCAGGCACCCAACATGAGTCTGAAAAGGATGAGATTAGGAATGTGACGCCCGAAACTTCTCATTGCCTTCTACCTTTCAAAGTTCTTGGTTCTCTCTGGGCTGCTTTCACCAGATTTTCTTCCTCAAGAAGTGTTAAAATCCTCTTCGTCCACCCCTCTTTTTGATGTTGCCACAGATTTCCACGATTTCAGGAGCTGTTTCGTGGATAAACGTTGCTAAATTGGTGGTCAGGACTCTGTTGCCAGAGAGTTGGAGGTCTCTGGGCTATAAAAAGCGTTTCTAGCTCGTGGCTGAGGTCAAATATTGCAATTTTTACCTCAGCTGGGCTTGGCTGGGTCCTGATGAGGACTGGGAGCTGTGGCTGGGAGTTTGGCTGGGATGGGGAGAGGGATGTGCCCTACTTAGGAGTGGAGCCCCTGTTCCTGCTGGCAGGGGGTTGTTTTGTTTGCTTGTTTTGATTTGGGAAGCCTCGAAACAAAGGCAGCTCCAACCAGGCCGTGCTCATCACACAAAGCATATTTGTAAAGATATTTACCGATAGGAATTAAACAGAGCAGAAAATACATTTTATTAATTTTTTGGGGTTTTTTTCTGGCGGTTCAGGTGCTTTTCCCCCACTGCCTGTGCTGCGCGTGAGAAGCATTTGGATGTGTTCAATTCAGTCCATGATTTTAGGGCAGGATAATTTTCTTCTTCAGTTAAAAAAAAAAAAAAAAGAAAAAGAAAGGAGCCAATCTCGTGTGTGGCAGCAAACAGGGGCTGATCTCACCATTTCAGGGGATATAAAACCTCCTGTCTTGAGCATTTCTGTCAGGACCCCTTGGGGAAAGTGGAGGGGAAGACGGGAAAAACAAAAAGATACAAAGGCAATTTTAAAAATTACGTTTTGAAATGCCTTTTAATGAGCAGCAACTCTGCTAAAAGCACCTGTCATTTGCTCCCAAATAAGTCATCCTGGAGGTTTGGTGGATGCTTTTGCCATGGTTATTTGTGGTAGACTGAATTAAATATAGTTTGGGGCGTGCAGTTTCCAGCAGAAATCCCGTTGAAATTCCTTCTGGAAATACGGATTCCTCGCAGGACCAGTGGATTTGTCCATCTGTGGGTACAAATCACCCCCAAACCTCCAGCCCACCGAGCAAGATCCCACTTTGGATCAGCCAGGAGCTGCTCTGACAGCCCTTTGACCAGCCACATGTCACTGCTGGCTACAAACGATCAGCAATTCCCCAAAAATCAGACCTCGCAGCTTCTTTGTTGGCTGGAGAAATCGGTAACTTCCACGTGAAACAATGGGAAAAAATGGGCAGACTCCAATCTTCGTTATTTTTAATCATCTAGCTGCAAATAGGCAATTATTCTCAGCACTGAAAGCATCAATGTACACCAAATCTATATTTTTCCAAGTGATTCGATCTATGGTGGAGGGAAAGGGATGAATTTGTGGAGAATTATTGGGAAGAATTTTAGGAAACATTCTTTGTGCAAGTCTTGTCTCTAATAACCTCTGATAAGTGAGGTTATTGCACTTGTGCCTGTATTCTCAAATGAGTAAATATATCCAGGGCAAAACTCAGTGGAGAGGGATTTTTGGTCTCGTTTGAGCACACCTAGAGGGGGAAAAAAAAATAAATTCTTTTTTCTCTCTTTTTAGCATCTTCATTTAAAATAAACTGCCTCAAAACTATGATGCTGAAAAACAAAGGAGAAAGAGCAGCTCTTAAAGGAAATGCTCTTAAACATAAGGATATGAGATAATGAAATGGGCTACCGGGATAAGCATATTTATTGGGTTTGTTATGTATCAAATGTAACAAAAGTAAAGTGTCTGAAGAACTCCATGTGTGGTTCCTTCACACTCTTTGATCACACAATTCCCCCTTTAATTCAGATGCAGTAGAGCTTAAGTGGCTTCATTGATGTGTTAAGTGTGGAATGATTTTTGTATAAAATAAAAAAAAAAAAAAAAAAAAAAAAAAGAAAAAAGAAA
>VZTA01022401.1:650401-673581 GCA_013398855.1 Mohoua ochrocephala
GAAAAAAGAAAAAGAAAAAAAAAAAAGACCCCATTATGTGTCCAGAAAAGCCTTGTGTGCACTTGTTTATTGAGACAGGAAGTCGCTTTCCCACACCGAACAACGGTGCTGAAACACTGAAAAATTGTGTAGGGAAGAAAAGTAAAGGAAACTTAATTTTCTACCTGGCAGAAATCGGCCTCCGGAGGAAGAAGTAGACAATGAGATTGGGCTTCAAGCGAATAATAGAGGCTGATTGATTTTAGGAAAATGCTCCCCACCATTTATAGAGGGGGTTCATGTGCTGCTTTTGTTAGGAAAATGGGAGGCTTTGGTACAAGCTCTTTGTGGTGAGGCTGCTGCTGCTGCTGAAGTGTTGCTCCAGCACGGCAGTGCCCAGAGGAGCAAACCCCCAGCAGAAGGGCTGCCAGGTACAAACACAGCATTTAAATATATATTAAAAAGAAAAGAACCACTTTTAGGTCATTCCTTACCGGTTTTATCACCGGCAGGGATCTACGTGAGGCTCTGTGGAACAAAGCCTCGGATGCTGCAGTGGTGTAAAATCAGGAGAGCCGCTTTTATCCGAGACAAAGGAGCGACTCCCCGCTCCCACACCTGATACCCAGGCCTGAATTTTAATATCTAAACCAGCAAAAAAGAAATCAGATGGGAAGTTTTTCAGGCTGAGCGTTAATACCTATTTACTCACACCCAGGAATTTTCACAGGAATAATATCAGGCTCTAATATTCAGATTATCTGGGTCTCCTCTTTGGCCAGGGAGTGTCGTGGGCGGAAGGTGAAACATTGAATGCGGACATTTATTGGTGTTTCAGGAGCAGCCGTGAGGGCCCACAGAGGTCAGGAGGGCAGCGGGCCCAGAGCTGTGGGCTCAGAGCCCAGAGCTGGAGTCGGAGGAAGCAAACCCAAGGTCTGAGGAGCGAGACTGGCACAAAGACATCGAGCGGCTCGCCAAAGGTCGCCTCGTTCAGAGGTAGCAGAGACCAGGCTAAGGATCAGAATTTGCCGGTTCCGTGTTGCTGTATTTTCATATTTCCTGGGGTTTTTTTCTGGATTTACTCAGCAAATAATGCTGTTTTCTCCCTCTGCCACTGTTGTGTGCTTTTGTGCTCGGCGCTGAGGTCTCTCTTCGCTTTGGAATCTTGTAAAAGTGTGCAGTTTCCTCGGCCCTGCTGCCAAAACCAGGGCTATTCAAACCAAACAAGCACAAAAGCCCTCCAGAAGGCAGAGTGGGCTTCATAAATATTACCTCGAGGTAGATTTGTGCAGAACGGTCAGAGGGCGAGATCCCAAATCTTCTCTTCTCCCCAAACCAGGTCTGCAGGGGGACAGCCACCCTGGCCGTGTCCCTCTGACTGCAGGGCACTTGTTCCTTTTACCTGGATGCCAAATCCCCTCCCAAATGCGTGTCCTGGACTTCAATATTTTTACCAGCCCCTCTTTAATCCTTGGAAAGCGGGGCTGGGAGGGAAAGCGGCCCATTTTCCTACCACACGTGCGCCTTCCCGCTGGCACACGCAGCTCCCCCTTCCGTAACCCTGCTCTCCCAGAGCCTTTTCCAGCCCATATAAAACTCTTCTTCCTTTCAGCACCATCTCCCCACACCCAGCACATTCCTTTCATGTGCTCGGCCTGATGGCCTTATCTCTCCCTCTCGCCCTAATTATGAAATGTGTGGTATGTTGCTGTTCCATGAGAACAGAGAGAGCTGAAACTGGGCAGAAGTTAAAGGACTCCTCTTATTACTCTTCAGGCAAGTCAGGGTCAGGATAAACTGGCAGTCCTTGGTTGTTTTGGTGGGGTTTTTAATCCCTTTTTCCTTGAGAATGAAAAAAAAGTTGAAATTACCATTAAACCCGTAAGCTACATCTTGATTATAAGGACGGTTTGAGGAAGGATGTTTGCACTGAGCACTGATTTTGGGTCTGAAGTGTCAGTCACACCTGACAGACACTGAGGCAGCCCAGAGGATTTGGATGTTGAGCTCCTGAGCTCGACCTGGGGCTCTGGCTGTCGTGGTCTTGCTGCCTCTCGCCATCAACACAGATTTTCCTCTCTGTTCCCGGGAGCTGCAGGATCTCGGGGCAGAGCAGGAGAATTCCCGTGTCTGGCAGGCATGTGGTCCTTAAAATGCGACTGTCAGACGCGTTGCAGTGGGGTTTTCACAGAGGGTGACTACTGGCTTATGTCTGCTTCCACCAAAACTGGCTGGAGCAGCAGGGCAGGGAGATGGATGCCTTTGCAAATCCCACCGCGAAATGCCGTGGCTCGGAGAGCTCCTCGGAATTGGGCAGAACCCCCCTCTCCCCCAATTATTTGAAAACACGGACTGCATTAGCCTGCTGATCCATTGAAAGAGAGGAACATATTCGTGACCTGCCATCCATTGCTGCTCCTCCTGACCCTCCCCCTAGCCCCACTTTGTCAGCCCTTAGTGAACCAAAAACTGGCTTTTCTGATTTGAATCATGATTCAGCCTGATGCGATTTGAAATGCCTGAATTCTTAACCCCCTGCATGATGGGATTTTATCTAATGGAAATGCCAGCAGCCTTTAAGTCAGGCATGGCAGAGCCTTGCCAGCCGCTCTACCCAGCATGCTAAATAAATGATAAATATTGTTGCACATATGTTACATCTGTCAAAAGTCTCAGCATCACGCAATCATTGTGTGGCCTTTATAAGGTGATGAAAGGAGCAAAAACAACAACAAACCCTAATGCAAACATCAGATAGGCATTAGAGATTCCCTGACAGTGCAAATAAAATTCCCAGTTGGTGAAATAGGCTCTGAGGAAGGGGGATATCTTTGTTGGGTGAGGTAAAGAGCTGAAAACACTGGATGTGCTGTGGATTTAGAGCTTCTCCATCAGGCCAAGCAGCCCCCAGCTCCTTCTACTGCAGTGGGGACGGTGCTTTTTACTATTTTCATTTAAGAGTCCCAAGTTCTGCTTTTAAACACCAGGTTCAGGTGTGGGAGGAGAAAGGAAGTAAATAAAGCAGGCTCTTACCGATGTTACTCCTAAATGTTGATGTGTAGTCTCACATCACACTGAGATATTTCAGCCTGCTGAAGGTTGGAAAATCCAATTTTACTCTTCCCCAAGGCAGGAATTTTTAGTGTCTCTTGCTCCAGAAGGGGCATTGGGCCAGGCACGGGGAGCTGGGCTCAGCCCTAATGCCAGGAACCCGCAGATTCCGTGTCTGCCTGAGCTTTGCCGGGGTCACCTTGAAGGGCACCCCAGCCCTGCAAAGGTCCCGCTGTGCCCGGGGGAAGGAGGAGGCAGGAGAGGGTGGGCAGAGGGAGGAGAAGGCTGTCAGTCTGCTGAGCCATGGCTCTGCTGCTCTGCACCAGCTGAGCAGGGATGCTGGAGTGCTAATGCATCTTCCTCCCCTGCAGCAGCTCGGAGCCTCTGCAGAGCAGCAGATCCTCGGAGGAGCATTTCAGAGGCTCCGTCCCTCCCCAGGGCAGCGGTGGAGCTGCTCCACCTCCCGCCCAAGGCTCTGCCTAAGGGCAAAATCTCAGCCCAAGAAACGTATTCCTCTCTCTGTCTCTCCCTCCCTCCTGAAAAATAAGGGTCACAGTGGCATTTACCTCGAAGTCTATTAAAAAACATTGAACTCCCAGAGTGTGGCATGTGTGTTTCCTATTAGGAAGGCAGTTCCAGACTAATAACCATTTTTAATGGCTGTCGTTGTGCTTTGCACTAAATGATATCAGCCATTATTGCAGGAGAAAGGCAGAGAAGCCTGGAAAATTAAATGAAATCCTTCTGTGGAAATTTCAAAGGGGATCAAAGATGCTCCCCAGCTTTTTCCCTTGAGCCCAGGTGGAGTTTTTCTAGCTCCAGTGTGAGGTAGGGAACCCCTGGAAAAGCAAAACGCAGGCATGATTTTCCCTTTCCTCCTTTAAATGAAGGAACTGCTGGAAGTTAGATAATTTTCTTAATGCAAATGAGAATAGAATTGGGCCCACTGAGAAGGGAAGGTCGGTGGATGGTGGCAGAGAGCAGAATGGTGTTTGGGCAATCCTTTGTTTGCTCCTCCGATCCGGTTGTGCAGAAATAAATTCTCCTGGTAGGATGTGATTCACCTTACCCTAAAATGCAGGTGAGAAGAGGTCAGTACCCCAAAAATGGCTGTTCCCCTTCTTTCTCTGGAGTAGGATCCAAGGATGATTGGGTCTGAGAACTTTCCTTGAGGAACAAGACGAGAGGGAGAGCCAGGGACAGGTTCGTTGACCTCCACAATGTGTTTTGAATTAGTTGTAGACTACGAGAGCAAGTTGAGAAAAATTCAAACCAGCCTGGTGGTGTTGAAGCAAGTCAGATTTGGCTGAGGCCTAATGGTTTGTAATTTAGTTTAAGACCATGACTGTGGGGCTTAAAAATCCCAAACAGTGGGGCTTGCTGGCAAGTCAAGCATCTATTAATGACATGGCAGTGAAAGCAGAGGTTTTTTTTTTTCCTAAGGGTTCAGTCCTGCCAGGTTTTGAGCTGCCCAGACCTCCCACTATTTCTGTGGGAAGAGGAGGTGCCCACAAATTTATAGGATCTGACCCTCACAGGGATAAATCAGCTTTGTCTCCTCAATTCCAACGGAGTTACCTCATTCAGACAAGTGCAGAAGCGTCCTGGTACCTACAGGGTAACTCTGCAGGTCAGGGTGATCCATTTAGATTATCCTATTAAAAAAAGATGCAGCCTGTTTTCCAAATGCACACAAATCTAACTAACGTCGTTGCTCTAATTAGCCCCTGCTGCAATTTCCACCATGCCATTAAAATAAGTTATACTCAAATGCAATGAAATGCCTGTAAATCAAGGGAGATTAAAAATCCCTCTGGCTGCAGAGATGTGTTTATCATAAGGGCTTTAACATCCTGAATTTTAAGAGATGCTGCACACTGAGGCAGCCTGGGTTCACAGGGAGGAGCAATCTGTCTTACTGCATCCTCTCACGGAGCTGAGAAACCAAGACAGACACTGCTATTGTATTTTCCTCTGGTTTTTAGCACAAAATAAGTGCAAATTCAGTTGTTTAGGCTGAAGGTGGGTGTTGTTCTGTGCCTGCTCAGAGCCTCCTCTCTGGGTTTCATTTCCCAGCAGATGATTGGGTTGGAATGAACCTGGATCTGAGAGGGAACTTCAGGAGATTATCTGACTTGTAATGAATTTAGAGTTAAACCTTAATTTTTTAAAAAAAGATTCAGTTAAAAAGGAAATCAGTGCTTTTAAGTTTTAAACTTAACTTCGAAGTTAAGTTTACATTTGACTAAGGAAATGACACAATAAAAATTACTTTGGGTCCTTTTGTGGAATAAAAACCACTTTAGGTGCTTTAAGGCTATTTCAGCAAGACTGGGGTGTGTCAGGTGAGAACCTAATCCTTGCATTTGTGCCAGTCTTCACTCATTGCTTATTAAGCTTATATTTGATTACTGAATTCCCTATTTTTCTCCTCTTTTGGATTGGATTTCCAAAGGTATGCGGTGTTAGGACAACAAGGGATGGCTTTAAGCTGAAGGAGGGTAGATTTAGATGGGATAGTGGGAAGGAATTGTGAGGGTGGGGAGGCCCTGGCACAGGGTGCCCAGAGAAGCTGTGGCTGCCCCTGGACCCCTGGCAGTGCCCAAGGCCGGGCTGGAAGGGGCTTGGAGCTGCCTGGGATAGTGGAAGGTGTCGGAGTGGAACTGGATGAGCTTTGAGGTTCCTTCTGACCCAAACCACCCTGGGTTTCTGCGATCTGTTTGATTGTACCCCTTGGGTATCCCCTCTCACTTGTATTCCCTGCTCTTTTCCCCTCCTATGTAAAAGCCACGGAGAAAATGGGCCCAATCTCTTTGAAACGCACGAGGAGCTGATAAGATTTATCCTCGGTCCAGTTCCAGAGAGATTAATTGCCTGGCTGAGAATCACTTGGGGAAGGCTGTGGCTAATCTTCAACCCAACCTCCCTTCCCAGCATCACAGGAGAGCACAGCAGTTATTTTATGCCGTTGTTCCTCCTGTTTATTCTGGCTGAATCCTCGCATCCCTCCCCTCCAGCCCCGCCGGGGCGGCCAGCAGCATTGCCATGTCACTGCAGAGCCTTCCTCTTCCCAACAGTTGTGCAGAAATCACTTCTCCTCTGTCATTCCTCCTCGGCAGCAGCAATTTGTTATTCTCCAGGAATAGCTGCAGCTCAGCACCTGTCGTGCAGCCAGAGAGGAGCTGCACAAACAGAACTTCTGTTCCCAGCACCGGACCGAGATCCGCTTGGATTTTTCCCCCGATAGAATTCTCCTTCTGTTTTACCAGACAAATAATCTGTTGCGACTCCTATTGCTTCTTATCTTTTGCAGCTTGGCCCGGTTCCATGCACCATTTTGTTCTCAGAGATGCCTAAGCTGATTCTTCAGCGCCAGCCAAAACAAATGAGAGTCTTGGCTGGCGGCGTGGCAGCAGCAGCTGGTTCCACTGTGGCTCCTGCACCCAACGCTGGGGCAGCTCGGGCTTGGATCGGGATCCTTGTCCCTTGCGAGGGGTCTGGGGAGCAGGCAGGAGGGAAATGAAGTCCTGTGGAGCTGGTTGGCTGATCTGGCTTTTAGTGGAGCAGTGATAGCCTTTATTAGAGTCTTTATTAATCTTCATCTCTTGTGCGTTTGTCCCAAGGCCTTGGTCACCAGGGCCTTGCAGGGGTTCAATGGGCAGAGCATGGGACCGGGAATTGGGACACCCAGGACCTGTCCCAGACACTCCCCTGCTCTGTGACTCTGCGTTTTCCCTGCCCTGCCTTGCCACCCCCATTCAGGCTGCCAGGGCATCACAGCTGGAGCTGCTGTGGCTGCACAACCCCACGGAAAAGGTGCCTGATCCCAGCGGGCCCTACAGGCACTGGTGCAATAGAAATATTCCTCTATCGTCCGGTTCATCGGCCCCGGTGCACAGAGCAGGTCGTACAGCACCCTCAGGAGACTTTTAAAGCCCACAAGGAACACAGTTTGAATTAGAGAAACAAAGAGAAGGTGTAGAGATGAGAGATGGTGATTAACAAATGAAAAGTGCAAGAAAAAAACAAAGTCCATCAAATTTCTGAACTTCTGAAATTTGGCATCTTGCCTCAGTCTGAGCTTTCTGGTGCTGCTCTACCAGTCACCACTGCACAGGTGTGAAGCTGTTGCAGGATGAGTTCTCAGCTTCTGTTTCACAGATTGCAATCTTCTTTTCCATTTTTCTTGACCATTCCAGTCCAGGTGAGGGGCTTGTCATTGGGAAAACCAGATGGGTTTGGGGACTGCTTGTGACTTTGGGCAAATTCCCTGGTCTCTCATTGATTCTCCCTAATGCCTCGTTTTTAATAACATTTTCCCACGGCTTTTGTGGGACAAAGATAAAATTATCAAGGTGTGTGGCTGTGTAGAGACTGGGAAATGACGGTGGATGGATGGATGGACGGATGGATGGATGGATTTATAGATTTATAATATGGGAAGGCCAAGCTGGTCAAAATCTTGTAGCCACGCTGTCTCTGCTGAGCCGAAGGAACATTATGTCACCGTGAAAATGCCACGCATTTTATTTGAAAAGGACATTATGGCAAGGCTATAATCAGATCCCTCAGTGCCTTAGACAGCTTCAGAACCTGATTCAATAAAAACATGGCTGGACTCCAGCAGGATGAGGAGAAGCAGGCTCGCTGTGGGGACTTATCTCAGACTGCAAAACCTCTGTTCCGGAGCACTTTGGAGCTCTTGAGCTCCTCTGGGTTGTTTGCTCTTGAGCAGGGAGTTTCGGAGGGGGGACATCAAAAATATGATGTTTGGGTGGGGAGAGCTAATTGATTTGACAGTTAATCAAAAAGTACTAAGGGAAAATCAATATAGAGTAAAACAATCTAGTCTTCAGTTCTATATTGTATTCCCAGTGGCATTGTTGATTGTATAGCATCAATGTCATCTATTTTAGATGGAAATGTTACCAACTATAATGCCACTGTTGATGTTTCAAAACGCTTCTAATCTCATTTCAATAATAGCTTCTGTCTCTCTCTGTGACACACGTGCCATAACATCCCTGGCTAAATTGACAGCACTAATAACACACCGGGATTTTTTATTATTCGGACCCCTGTCTGCATTTTTGATCACTCAGGGGGTTGTACAGCAGGAAGGGCTGGCATCTCCCTGAAATCCTCAGGTGAAGGAGTGCCTGGACATTCCCAGAGCTGTGCTGGCACTTGGAGGGTCAGCTACTCAGCTAACAGGGATTTGGGGGGTCAGGGGTGACCCCAGAGCCGGGACGGTCTCAGAGGAATTCAGGAAGGGCAAGTTTAGGGCTGAGCTGGTGGCCAGGACTGTGGTTTAACTGCTGGTTTAACTGTGCTGCCTCCCGAGGTCTTGGCTCTCTTCAAGTGGACTAAAAAACTCCCACAGAGAAATTCCTTGCTGGTTTTCTGGGAACTCTCCCTTTGCATCAAAGCCTGACACACCGAACTCGGAGCCTCTGGTGTGGTTTTAGGGCTTATTTTGTTTTCATCTCTCTTGCAATCCAAGAGTGAAAACTGGATGTGCCACCAGCCCGGATGCTGCAGAGATGGCAAAGGGTGAGAGGGACAGCTCATGATGAATCAGGTTCTCCAGACAAAGCAGGGAGCTCTCAGTTCCTGGATGTCTCATGCCGACGAAATTCAGAGTACAGCTCATAATCCTTTTAGCGATAATTTGACTTGAAAATTTAAGGAGGTCTCTGGAACTTTTTATGGGGAAAATTGCAGCACATTTCGTGTCTTCCCAGCCTCCTCCTGGACCAGGCTGAGCAATAAAAGCACTGACCAGGCAAAGCACTTCAGCAGATGCTTTGCTACAGACTTAATTTCAACTCCACTGACCTTGACTCAGGCTTAAGTTTTACCAAATAAAAAAGTCACATCAGAGTGAATGGACTTGAAGCCTGTGCTGAATTTTAAACTTGGGCTTTGCCAGAGCCCTGAACTTGAACCTGTTTCTGGAATATACAGCGTGTAAGTGGGAACACAGGAACAGAATCTTTCCAATAGATCCTTCATTTAAAACAGCTTTCCTCCTCAATTATCAGCAGTGGATTTAAATGGGATGAAAATTCAGTCCTTTATTTCTGATTTTATCTTTTCTTTCCTCCATTCTTTCACAGAGGAATTTTCCCTTTATTAACTTTTTGAGCATAAAACGCAGAAAATAAATGAACAAACAAAACCTGGAGCAATATGTGAGATCTTTAAACTAATTCAGCAGTCGTTATTACTGACATCAGGAGAAAGAAATGCAAGAACACAAATCTATTGCTTTAAGCTGGGATTTTCAGAAGAGCCTGTTGGAGTTTGGCACTCAAATCCCATGAAATCCCCTTTATACTTTTCACTTCTCTTTCTTTTCTTTTAATTTATTTTTCCTCGACATGGGAAAGGCCCCGGTGCATTTTGTTAGGGAGGGTTATTACACCATGTTCGGGATCAGCATCCAGGATTGGAGCCAGGTCAGAGCTCTCGTGGAGCACAGAGGAATGGGGAATTTCTGCTCTGAGGAGGGACGGGAGGTTGTGGAGCCAGGTTTAGTATTCAACACATCACCTGTTGATTGCCCAGAGAAGCCGTGGCTGCCCCTGGATCCCTGGAAGTGTCCAAGGGGAGCTTGGACGGGGCTTGGAGCACCCTGGGGTAGTGGAAGGTGTCCCTGCCCATGGCAGGGGGTGGAAATGGATCATCTTTAAAGTTCCTTCCAACCCAAACCATCCTGGGATTCCACGCTAAGGAGAAGGGAATCAGGACACAGCAGTGGTAAACTTTGTAAGCCAAGGGTGAGAGGATGAAGAGGGAGCTGTGGTTGGGGACAAGGCAGCTGAAATAAGGCCTAGAGGATGGCCAAGGCAGGGCTGTCATGTGGAATACTGGCAAATTATGGCCATGTTCAAGGGATCCTGGTGTTTTTCAGCCCACGGGGTTGTTGTCGTCAGGTTCCTCCATGAATCCCTCCAGCCAGAAGACTCAGTGGGTCTAATCAGCCACCTTAGTGCATAATTTCTGATATTCCTCGGCAGATGGACATGTTGGACGTGAACGGTTTGGTGACCCTGCTCCTGGTGTAGGGTGCTGCACATCCCATATTACAATTCCTAATTAAAGGGAACAGCCCTATCCCGCTGTCCTGACCTCACCTTGCAGAGGGGCACGGGGGATGTGCTTTCTTATCTCCCAACGACTTGTGCTTCTATCTCAGGAACAGTTTTGGAATTTGTGGCAAAGCCCCCCAGTCCTGTTCGGACAAGCCAGCCCGAAGGTTGCCGTAGTTAAGCTGAGCTCTGTTTCTCTTTCTCTGCCTGACAGAGGAAAATTGATATTTCTGAACACACCCAGTAGAATTCGCTCCGTTTTGCTTCTCATTTTATTCCTGAGGAACCACATCCTCAGCACAAACCAGGGGTGTGAACCAGATTCTCTGGCCTGGCCATCAAAGCTCTGAAAGATTTCAGGACTGCAGAATACCTTGGATATTTGGTTTCCTATTCCAGTCCTTCCTTCGGTGTTGATTTCTGACCTCATTATGGTCTCTCTCACGACGATGAGGTACCAAAAATGTGCTGCCTGATGCAGCCCCTGAAGTGAGGCTGCTGCTGGGGTGACCTTTTCATTATTCTGAGGTTTGACTGACTGGCTATCCCAGCCCTTTCCCACACGGAGAGGAGGTACGACGAGCAGAGGAAGGGAAATGCTGGGTAATCAGCACGCAGAATGCAGAAAAGGTCAGGATAATCCGCTCTGCGCGAGGGATGGATGTGCAGAGAGGTAACACACGGGCACGACTTGGGTTTGCTAACCTTCAAAGAAAGTTGTGTTCTTCCTCCCATTCCCCCCCCCCCTGCCCAAAGCAACCCACAGACTTGTTAGCTTTAAAAATGCACGTAGTCTTTACAGGTTTTCATAGACCACAGACCTGTCTGCAGGACAGGAGTAACAAGATTCGGGGGGAAATACTAGAAACCTTCCAGCACTCTCTTCTTTCAAAAACTCATTTGAAATAGCTTGCCTCGGCTCAGTTTTTTACTCTTTTCCCTTAAAAAATATGAAAAGAGGTATTACATGAATATTGCAAGAGGCAGCCTGTTAAAAACTGCAAACAGAGTGAGCTGTGCTGCCCTTTTCCACTGGTGAAACAGAATCAGCAAGAGAGAAAAAGGGAAAATGGGAGAGATTTTTAAAAGTAGTGTTTTGTTCTATTCTCTCAGCGGCAGGATGGAAGATTTGAAACAATGACCAAGCACTGGTTTTCTTCTGAGAATTTCATGGCCAGCTATTTAATATTTCTTCTTATTAACCCTCCTGCAGAGCAGTACAAATTCCTCAGCTGCAAGGAGATGCTCAGGGACAGCATCGCTGTACTGAAGTCGAGATAGCTGAATTTATCACAAGAATTAGATGGATGTTCCAGTTCACATTTACATGCCTAACAGCAGCAGAGGGACGTAATTGAAGAATAAAATCTAAATAATCTGTAGGAGGAAGCTCCATGTTATTACAAATCAGGTTGGTTATCTCCATTAATCAGGCTCGAAATCAGCCCTCTCCTTTCTTGGAGGTTCCCTTCACGAGATTCAGTGTAACCCAAAGGGTAGAAAATAATTACCCACAATTAGAGAATGTGCAGGACAAGCCAAGGTCAAGGTGAAGCTCGAGGGAACTTTCATCAGCCACTGGAAGGCAGGTTGAGAGCAGGCTAATAAAAACCCTGACCTTCATTATTTTGTTGTCTAAGAGAAACCCGACTTTGCCCAGCAAGGAGGAGGCTGTGTTCCTGGTGTCATTCCTCATCTGGGATGATTTTTAGTCACAGCAAAGTTTATTGGACTAAAAACCCTGCAGACTGCTTCAAACTGAGAATATCAAACCTGAGAGCGAGGTTTTGTAGCAGCTGCTGACTCATTCATGACTTGTTTTTGCCACGATTTTGGTTGTCCCTGTCCATCTCTGCTGCCTGGGATCCTGGAATTGGCATTTCCTTTTATCACCTCAGGATTTCCTGAGGCATTTCCTTTTATCCCTCCTGCTTCTGCCAACACCTTGGCCTGGCTCAGGTCTCCAGCATTTTCCCAGGTCCATCACTCCAGTTTGCTTTGTGACTGAGTCCTTCAGGTGTCTGTGCACAGCTCCTTCCTGACATCCCTGCGAGGTCATGGCCATGCCCAGCTAGCAAGAAATGCAAATATCTTCCCAGTTCCTGCATGAAGGAAGGGGGGAAATAGAGCCATATTCACTCCCAGAGCCAAGTCAGTACCCTCGGGTTTGCCTCCAGGTTTGAGGATTCTCTACACCCGTTCTGTCCCTGAAATCAGATTCGGTGTGAAACATTGGTAAGGCCAGGATTTAATCTGGATCTCCTGCTGGTTGGAGGCTGCTTTAGCTTTTGGAATTGGATATATGAATGCAGAGCTTCTTTACATCCTACTTTAGGTGTGGAATGGCACCTCTGCTTTGAATCCGGGCCTTTTTGTTCACAGAGTGTCTGAGGCCAGACCTTTTGTTACCTGGTTTGATCCTTTTTGTTTTTGGCTTCTGAGGCAGACTGCGCCTTGTGCTGCTCAGGTAGTGTTTGTTAATTATCCCTAACGGAGAGCAGGTGGAAGGGTCGGTGTTAATTGTGCCCCGGGACTGCGATGGCCTCTCCCTCATCAGCGGTGTTGGAAGCAGCTCCCAGGCACTCGCTGCCCGCCTGAGCACTAAAAAATCATCTCTCCATTGGCACCTCGGGATGTTCGTGACAAAACAACCCCAAACCTGCTATTTCCATGGTCGCTGTCCAGTGCTTGTGCTTAATCCTTAATCCCGTGCCATCCTGGGCCTCTGCTCCGTGGGAATTGCTGGGTGCTCGGGGGCTGTGACCCCCAGGATGGGCCAGGCCACTTCTAGGCGGTCACTGGAGGTTAAATCACATCGGAGCAGCCCAATTCTTATAAAATCTCATAGGATTTGTTTGGGAATTTGCTCCCCAGCCGCAGATTTTATTCCTTTAACTCTGCGTATGGCCTTCCATGCTGAATTCCCACCTGAATGCAACTTAATCCTCCTTTCCCTGCAGAGTCATTTTCCCATGAAGGCTCTGAGGGTTGAAACAGCCAAGTTTTTCCCTCTTTCCCTACGGCCAGCTCCACCACCCCAGCCTCCTGCAGCAGAGGGGGGCAGATGTCACCTCCTGCCACCTTTTTCATGAAGATTGATGCCTGCTCACCTCTCTCTTTCTGTGTAACTAAATATCCGCTAAACATTTAGCAGATGGAGATCTGCAGAGTCTACCTGGAGAGGGGGAAGCCTCAGGACAACCTGACAGTGCCAGGAAAAGGGGGATGAATTTCAGAGAGGGCTGGACCTTGCCTCTTGGTGGAGAGATATGAGCAGACTGTAGGTAGATATTTACATATATATAAATAAACATATTTTACAGCTGCATTTTACAATCTCAGCTGGTTGAGGTGATGTCCGCATGTCAGGAGAGAAGCTGCTCCTGCTTTGCTTCATTTCTTTGCTGTAACAATTTCTTTTCCCCCCTGTTTCCCCCCGACTTTAGGAGACGATATAGGAGAGATTTATTGCTGAGACAAGATGTCAGATTGCTGCCATTAGATCCAGGTTAAATCTACAGTTTCTTTCAGCCCCACTGGCTCTTCCTCCCCATATTCCAAACACCGAGGGAGAGCAGCTTATGAGCTGAACACTCAGAGGAAAACGAAGGAGCTTTAGGGAGGGAGAACTCGGTGAGATGGGACCGAAATTAATCCCTGCTGTAAATCCATCGTAGGCCTTGACAGATTGGGCTGAGAACAGTGCAGGTGATGGAAAGGAGGCAGAGGCTTGGGACAGGGTGACTTATTTCTCTTTTTTCTTTTATTTTGCTCCTTGCTGGAGCAAAATAAAAGAAAAAGTTAATAAGGTGGGGATGGATAACAGGGAATTTATTGGTTCTTACTCTTCAAGGGACTCCTTAAATTTAGGGGCACTGTCCTTCCAAGAGCTCAGCTCAGATTGCAAAGAGAGTTTCCAGAGCTCTCTGCTCCCCTTGATTCCCAGCATCTTCAATGACTGCATTTATCCCACAGCAGCCCCTAGATGGTGGGAAGCATCAGAAAAGTTCCAGGAGCGACGGTGTAGTTAAAGGCCATCTTCCTGTTGGGTGTTGTCCTTCTCAGTTTACCTGCAGCACAATTAAATAGAAAATTAACGTTTCTCCCACAGGCAGATGAATTTATCCTTGTTGTAAATCACTTTTTTTGGGGTTTATTTATTCCCTTTGGCCTCCCTACATGAACTGATCTTCGGGTTCCCCCATTCCCATGATGAAGCCGATATATCCCAGCGTGGCAAATCGTGTCACTGGATCCAGGGCAGCTCCAGGGGAGGACCATTAATCGCTGCCCGTGCCGAGACAACGGGGCTCCATCCCTGGCCGTGAGTCATTCCAGCTGCTGGAGCAGCTATCTCTGCAGATTCCCCTTTGGAACACGAGTGTGGAGACTGCTCCAGCTCAGCAGAGAAAATATCTCCCCCCAGTTTGTAGACAAGGGAGCTCTTTCAGAGACATTCTTGAGGAAAATCCCTCGTGGAGCTGCGCATGGCACGGACACCCTCCTGCTCCGAGGCTGGGGAGAAAAGCCACATCTGCTGCCACAGATTAGACAGGGACCCAGCAGACGGGTCTGCACCGAATCAGGGCAGAATCAGGGTTGCCTGCTCACAGGACAGGTCCTTGGCACATGCACGGGGAGGGGAGGGTGTAGGGACACGGAAGGGAAAGGTTCACCCTGCTTCGGAGCATGGAATCCCAGCCAGGGTGGGATGGCAGCAACTGGAGATGGAGATGGACACTGCTGGGCCTGAGAGCATCATTCCAGTGGGGTCAGAGCTGGTTTACAGGAGAAAATGCAGGTCCAGGAGCTCCGCTGAGGGCTGCTTGGTGTTTCCTCTCCTGCCAAAACCGAACACGTGGGTCCATGCTCACAAACCCCTGTGATTGCAGCACAGCCCTTCAGGAACAGGGAATGATTTAAGTCTCACCTAAATCCGTGTAAAACACCACCTTTTGTTTGCCTTCCAGTCACAGATTTTCCAAGCAGTCACGTTATTTATTCATCTATTTATTCATTTCTCTGAACTTGCTCTTTCCCTTGGTACTGGCTGTTATTGCAGATTCAGGTTCTTATTCCAAGTGGGGTTTGGATTGGGTCATTCTCCCTTTCCCTTTCCACTGCTGGTACCCAAAAATCTCAGTTGCAAGGTGCTGCCCGTCCCACAGATAAAACTTTCAGGCCCTGGTACCTTAAGGCAACCCTGGCTGGACTGGTGCTGTCCTTTTAATTCCCTGCTTTCTCTGCTCCAGTGGCTGATAAGCCACTTCTGGCTGTCTAGTCATGTAATCCTTTAATTTTTTAATTTCAAGGAACTGTTTGCAGTTCAACATGACTCAACATTCGACTGCAAACTCATTCGAGGCAAGGGAAAAGTTGATTTGTGCCGAGAAGGCAGAGAGATGACGGTGAAAAATCTCAGCACAGGGCCTCTTTTAGCAGATTTAAAAAAAAATTTTGCTGGGAAATGAAACATCTGAAATGGTGATTGGCCTGATGAACTTCATCCTTTAATATTTGCACGCTGCCTGGCGCAATCTCAGCACTGTTCACTCTGAGATCGTGGGGAGGGGATATCTCTGAAAGGACACGAGTGATGCTGAGCTCCCAAAAAACGTTGTGGAGGGGAGGTGTGAGGTCCAGGAAGTGGAGAATCACAGAGCAGTGACTTCAGTGCCAGCCAATGGAAAATTAGGGGAAAAAAAGATAGTTGAACTGAGTATCTGTTCACACCGAGAGGGTAACCAGGAAGAGAAGACAGCAGGGATTTGTTGGGCAAATTGTGCCTGAGCAGGGTGAGATCTTCTTCTGGGAGACTCGAAATGAATCCAAATAAAACTGGGAATTACAGAGACATTCACAGGCCATTTTGGGCATGCTTCATACTTTTTATAAAGATGATAGTAATGCCTGCCTCCACAAACAGACTTGTGCTTGATTGCATTTCACTGTCAGGACAAGTCAAGGGCCTGTTCTTCACGGTGAAAATTGGGAAAATCACCAAAAATCACCTCCTGAGCCACAGATCCCTGGGACAACACCAGGAATAAGCACTCGAGAGCCAGTGATTAAAAAAAAAAAACCCAACCAAACCAAGATTGGCTAAACCAGTGAGTTTATTCTGAAATGTTTCCAAATGGCCACACATCTTTGTTTCGGTGCTGAAAATCTCTCTTTAAAAATTATTTTATTTGATCAATTAAACGCTACCAATTTCTGGATGCACTAACCACAAATTTGCTAAATTCCTGAGCTAATGAAAGGCTGGCTTGCTTTGACATGAATGGGAGTTTTGTTTGAGTAACAATCCAATAAGGACTTGGCCCAAAGATAGCAAGGAAAACATTTAGATGTTAAATATGTATTCAGAAGACCTTTCTACAAATCTTTTCTCTCGCAGTAACAGGACAGGAATTGTGTTCTCCAGAAGGGACAGTTCAGAGAGACGTCCAGCACCTCTCAGCATTTAGCAGAGAGAGCAAGAAACTATGCAAATATTTTAGTTTAGAAATACTTGTAGCTCCTTTTCAAACAATGAAAGCCTCAATTAAAGCCAGATCTCTGTTATTTAAAAATTCCAGGCAGCAACTGAGAGAGAGAGGGAGAGGGAGAGAGAGAGAGAGAAAGAGAGAGTTCCACTTTTTTTTTCCTCCTCACTCTCAAACATAAAGTCCAAGGTATTTGAGAGGCAGGAAAATTGTGTCCAACATTAAAACCGTGAGAGCTGAGAAGGCTGGAGCTGTGATTCTTATCTTCTAAAGAGTTTTGCAGTCATCAATACCTAAAGTAAGCTGGAGTACAAGAAATAGGTGACCTTAATAGATATAACTCTGTATGGGTTCATTGTAGCATGAAATTAAATTTTTAATCTGAATTGATGAACAAAAATGCTGGTTTGATCCTCCCCACACACACAATAGTTTAAATAGTTTGGTAACTATTTCACTTCCAGAATGGGGCTGCACAAACAAGGTCAGCAGCAGAATAATCCACTCCACGGGCCATGGGCCGGGGTGATCCAGAAACAAAAAGCTCCGGGAGATTATTTTTGCTTTGTTAAATAGCTGCAAGCAAGGTTTGGGATTATTGGGAAGGTAAAATGATGTTCTTTTGCCTCTGGTAATTAAAAGCATGGGGGTTAATCCAAAGTCACTCAGATCTGCGGGCATTGAACCTTTTGATGGACTTCAGTTTCAGGGTCCTGTTTTTATCCAGTGGAAGCCACTGGGTTTGTGTGTGAATCACATTCAGCAGCACCTTATCCTCTGAGATCATCCCATTTCAGACAACTTCCCCTAAAAGTGATGCAATTCCTCCCTGGGCACCTTTAAAACGCTGCCAGGCTGAAATTCCAGGCAGGTCTGTTGTCTAGGAGGGAACTGCTAACTGTTTTTGGGGTTATGAGCACAAAAATGCTGATATAAGTTGTAGAAGCTGAAATTAAGGGTTTTAATGGAAAATCACCTGCAAAAAACCCCCAACAAACTGACAGCCTTCCAAAAAAAACAACCCCAAAAAGGACTTTATCTTCATTATTTCATTTTTAAAAGCCAACTTCTTTTCCATTTTTGCAAGTTCATTATTATTAAACACGACCCTCAGTCCATCATCTTATTTACTGCTTCTTCTTCCCCTGCAATTACTAACAGAGATTTGACAAATACAAACAAATGGGGTAAAAAAAAAAAAATAATAAAAAAAAAAATCCTCTTTTCATTGGACCAGAAGCTGAACTGGGATCTGTTGGTCAGCTGAAGCTGTCAGGAGGGCTGGAGGAATTATCTGCTATTATCTGCCGAGCAAACACCATCCCCGGGTGAAAACTGATGCCGTGGCATTTTTCGGAACGCACCAGGCCTTCACTCCTGAGTATTGGAGCCAAATGTTCTGCCATGGCCCTATACAATAGCCCTGCCTGACAATAGCTCAGTGTTGGGGTTGTTATGAAATCCAGGCTATTTTGGGAGGGCCCTATTGTTCCTGTTTTATATGGGCTGCAGACTTGTCTCGGGAAACATGGGATTCATTGCAGAAGCTGCTGGAAAAGATGAAGTTTTGGCCCCCACTGAGAGGGGAGAAGGGTCTCTCTGCCAGGCAAACCTTCAGGTTTGGATCCTTTCAGGATCATCCTTCCTTGGTGTGGAAAGGAGCAGGTTTAGCTCCTCGCCCTTCTGCAGTAATTTCTGGAAAGGCCAAAGTCTGTCCTGGAGGTTTCTCACCTTCTTTGATGCTGCTTGGGGAAATATCTGATTTGTCACCTGTCCCTGAAGGAGGAGATAAACCAGGAAATAGCCAGCTCATGGAACTCTTGATTTGGCTGAAATAGGGAGGGTTTGTCCCCATAATGGGGCTGACTCACTGCTGCCATTAAAGAGGAGGGGCTGCTCTCCCTTCTCTCCCAGCAGACAAGGTCAGGCCAGGAAATTTGATAAAATGATTCATCTGACAGGAGAGGGACATGAGCTGATTGTGTGCCCTCCTATTTGCACCATGGAAAGCAGGATCCTTAGGGAGAAGTGGCTGCAAAGTCAAACTTTGATGGGGTTTCTTTTGCAGTTCCATGGGATACCCCATTGCTGCAGGAGTCCCAGAGTGTGTCCATGTCCCCAAAATGCCCCTGTCTCACTTTACTCTCCCTGTGTAGATCCATTCCTGACTCCAAAGCTGCCTCAGCTCCACAGATCATTTTTAATCCTTACCGAAATGTCAGTTCCTGCTGTAACATTACTCAATTTAAGGCCATAATTCCAGGTAAATCAACAATCTAGGGATGCATTCAGTTTTATGGAAGGGAATTCTAACCCTGGCTTGTTTTAGAGAGAAAACCAAGTACAGCCCATGAAGACGACCAAAAGAGGAGGGAAAAAAGTCTCCTTGACTCATTTCTTCATCTTTCTTTGGGTTCTTTTCCTCTGTATTTGCATGTTTCTGAATAATTCCTGGCTTTTCAAAACTCCCTGTGTGTTTCTAGATCTATTCTTCCCAAAACTGGGCCCTCCTAACCAGGCTGACAAGCAGGCTGAGGCTGGTGGAGCAGCCCGTGAGGTCTCCTAAGCTTGCTCTTGGTTCCAAAAACAGAACACCTTCCACTATTTGGGACCCTTTGCCTTTGATCACAGCCCCAAAGCTCAGCAGAGCTGGGAGCAGCCCTTCCCCAGCCTTTCCTAGTCCACAGAAAATGTGGATTTGTGCCTCCTCATGCAGTTTTAGTGGAGTTCCTGTAAGTTTGGACAGCCAGCTTTTCCCTGCTGAGATCAATCTGAGTGAGTTTAGAGCTATTGACCCTCATTAAATATGTTCCATGTGCATTTTTTCCCCTTTTCCCCCCATTTAAGCCAATTCCAAGTTTGTGGGCGGAATGCAGACCAGCAAATGAGAGGGGATCAGGAGCTTGCAGACAAATGATGTTGGAGCAGCGGTTCCTGTTTCACCCTTCCGTTTTGGGAGGCAGAATGGAGTGGCAGGGAGCACAGAAGAGGCTCATCCTCCTGGTGGGAACCTCCTGCAGGAGTGGGAGCATTCATGGGATTAGGGACACGCAAAGCGGAGCGGAGCACGCAGAAAGGAATGTTTGTTCTCAAATCTCAGTGTCCAAACTCGGTCCAGGTGGAGAGAGCTGGGCTGTGACAGCTCCTGGGAAGCACAAGATGTGCTCAGCAGGACAGTAGCACGATGCAGGAGGGAGCTTCCCCAGGCTCAGCTGCTGCCTTCCAGCACGGATCCTGGGGAAGGAGACATTCCCAGTCCCTTCTCAGCTCCCTCAGGAGCTCTGGGGGATTCAGGGATGGCAGCATTTTTTGTGCCTGTGCTGACATGTGTGTGTTTGCCCCTTTGCTCCCCACTAACACGCTCCACCTTTGGAAGGAGCCCTCGGAGATGCTCACCTGGAACGAATCAGGCCCTGCTGGAGTCGAGCTGAGCTGCCTTGTGCTGGCTGAGGATCAAGCCCAGACAAATGTGTGGATGTGGTTTACCTGTTTAGTAAAATTGTCTGAGGGATGGTTTGTTTTGGAAGTTCACCAGCCTTCCCAGGCTGCATTTGGAGAGCTTCCATGTGCCCAAGCTGTTCTAGGTGAAGGACTGTTCACCTCCTCTATTGATGGAACAGTGCAGCCCCAGTTATTTAAAATACAGCTGCACTCTGCAGCATCAGAGCATTTTATGTCCACTCCAAGTGCTTCATTCTCTGAGGAAAGCCTTTTTCTTTCCTCTCTCAGGCCCCCAACCCAGCTTTTAAACCCAAGGAGGCAAAGCCTGAAGGGTCCCCGCCTCTATCTAATCATGGGAACTATTGCTTAGTATTGATATTGCCTTATTAAAGCAATTAGCTGAGCATTTCAGAAGCTTGTTAATGCTTCTAGAGTGACTTCTAATGAGGGATAATGATAACAAGCATGGAAGGTCTCTGGTGAACTTTAGATAATGATGTAAATCTGAGAAAGGTCAATGGTATCCGTGGATTCGATGATGGCCGTTCCATTTCCGTTCATTACCTGGTTCAGCTTTTATTTTCTCTTCCCAGGCCATTTCCATCTGCAGGAACCTGTTCCTTATCCAATCTAGAGCCCCAGCACTCGGAGCACAGATTGACTTAGCCATGAAATAAATGATGCTGAGCCTTTAGTGCTCCTTGTAATGAGCTCAAGTCTAGACAAGAACAAATCAATTAGCAAAAGGAAAGCAGGAACAACAGGAGGCACCACGCAGGGACAGTGTTTGCATTTACATAGCAAAACATTTCCCCAGAGGATCCCAAAACAGGGGGCTGCACTACCAAAAACCAGGCTGGGGAGAGGATAATGCCAGAGGGGGAGGGAGATCAAACGGAGAGATAGAAAAGGGTCCTGGAGGGAGGCAAGAAATGGAGCAGCTTTGGCAGAACTGGGCTGGGAAGTTCAGGTGTGACAGCGAGGTCTATTTTCATTAACTTTCAGACAAATTTAAAATATTTATATTGCTATTGAGTAGGCATTTTCTGGCATAGGAGGATCACTAACGTGTCTGTGTTGATAGATTTCTGGTTTGTCCCTGTCCCTGTGTTTTAATGTATATCTATTTATAAATATATATATATATATATGTATAACTGGTGCAGATATTCAGACAAACCCTGCTGTGATAAACTCAAACTAATCAATCACAGCTCTAACCCACAGCCCACAGCAGTCAGTGCAACACCCACCTCCCACAGGAGTGCAAGCCAGGCTTTCCAGGGGTACAGAATCCTGGAAATGAGCTTGGAAAGGTCGGGGGGATCAGAGTAGGCACTGCTCAGTGCAGGACATCACACGAGGCTTTGGCTGGAGGTCCCATGCAGCCCTTGGAGGAGGCAGAGGAAGGGCATTTCCACCCCATCCCAGGGTGTAATTCGGATGTGAACACTGTTTTCTGAAGAGGTTTGAGGGGTAAAGCGAGAGTGCCTCGGTGACAGACTGAAGGAAGAGTCTCTTTAGGAAAAAGGATGGGCAGAGATGGCTCCATTGCTCCATGCTGGCACTCCGCTGGTACGTTCAGGACATACCAAAAGGCCATTTAATCTGCTAGAGATAAGCATAAAAGCCTATTACCGAGCCAGGCAAACTCCAAATGGAAATAAAGGGCACTTTTTCTTTTTTTTCTCTCGAGTGAGGGTGATCACCCGGGGGAAGAAACTCCCCAGTGGATCAATGAAGTGCCTCTGGCAGTGGGTGAGGGACTGCAGGGCACCAGCAGCTGTGACTGGCCTCACCTGTGGGCTCCTCATTGCCCCCAAAGCTCGATTTCAACTCAGATTAGAGCTCCAGACTCACCTCAGCTTTGCTGTGGCCACTGCCCTGCTCTTCCTGACCTGCAGATTGCTTTCCCCAGGTTAATCCTGGGCTCTCTCCATCACCTCACCATCACCGGAGCATGAACTGCACCCTTGCTCCCCGTGCCTCAGTTTCCCCAGCAGCCCCCAATTCTGCCTGAATTCCTGCCCTGCCTGGGTGCTGTTGTGAGGATTAATAATTAACAACGAGATTTTTAAATCTGGGCTGAGTTCAGAGCGTTGTTCCGGGCTGGTACAGAAATCAAAGGAGGCACAAGGTAATTGTAAATCATTTTCAGGAAGTCGTTTCATGCCTTTGCCTGAAAGATGTGTACAAGGGAAAAGTATTAAATGCTTTTCATTCATCCACTCTTTACCGAGATTTCGAGTCCAATATTTAGATCACCTTCTGATTATTAGTGCAAATATTTGCTCTTTGTTTATTATTCTGCACATCTCTAAGATGGAAGAGGAAGGGAAGGAGGAAGGGCTGGTGAGAGGGGCAGATGGGAATTATTAAATGGGTAAATAAAAGGCCAGTCAGCACATGAATCACTCCAGATCCCGGCCTGGAAGGGTCCCCAAGCTGGGGAACCCCTTTCCTTGAGCACAAAAGGACTGGAGTGGAGGAGACAACGAGATTGGGATGTGGATTTTTATCTGATCCTAATTTTTAAGCTGCAGGGTTCTATGTGATGGGATAAACATCTTGAACCTTGGGCTTTCCCAGGTATCATTTCCAGTGCTAAGCTGCTTCCCCCAGTCCTGCCTGCATCTGAAATTCCTTTCTTGACTGGTTTATCCCGGGTTTGTCTGAATATCTGCACTCTATATATATATACACACACACACTCTATGTATATGTAAATGCACACTATATACATATGTACACCACATAATTAGAACTTCAGAAGTTCTTATTCAAAAGAAATCCCCAAACCAACCCAAAATAGCCCCCAAAACCCACACAGCATTGCCGTGGAGCATCTGCTGTCTTCTGCCCAAGTTCCTCCCTGAAGAATGGATGAAGAGTAAGAGTTGCCCCGTGGTTTGGATGAAATTATGTCTCTTTATTAGGTCTCTCTTCTCGGGAAACAATTTATTAGCCACAAGAATGTTGTGTTATACTACCTCCTCCTTTTTGCCTGGGAATTTACAGTTCACACACTGCACGAGCACATAAATCCAGTTTTATTTCTCAATTTATTCACCTGGAACTAAGTGGATTAAATCTTTTTTTTTTTCTTTTTTTTTTTTCCTTTTTTTTT
>VZTA01022401.1:673593-686130 GCA_013398855.1 Mohoua ochrocephala
CAGCTGCTTTTTTTTTTTTTTTTTTTTTTTGTTAAAGGAGACCAGCACTGCATTTCCAACCAGCACCACTGCAAACAACAGCCAGACAAATTAGAGGTGGCTGCGGCCGTGCAGTCGCTTTCCACACAAACTTTTACGCTCACCGAGCTTAATGGCGATTTTTTTTTTTTCCCCTTTTCTTTTCTCTTTAATTTTACCTTTAATGACCCTCTTAATAAACCGGGATTGATTAGAATTTGGCTTTAAGAGATGAAAGGGCTCTGCAATTATCTACTTGTATATGCCCTTCAGTAAACTACCTTGTCTGCCCCTCTCCCACCTCCCCTTCTTAAGAAGACTTTCCCAGGTCCCTCTTGGCTGCGGTTGAACGATGTTGGCTCATGTCCATGCTGCAACAAAGACCTGGCATTCCAGCTGTCTGCTTCTAATCTCCAGTGTCAGCTCTTGTTAATGTTTCAGCATGAAATCAGAGGGGGCAAAGCTGCATGGAATATTAAAACCATGATCAGAATTCCACTGAAATGCTGATAGTCTGCGAGAGCGCCATTAGGAGGGCCGGCAAATCGCTGCCTGGCGTTGAATAAAAACTGGAAAAAAAAAAAAGGAAAAAAAAAAAAAAGAAAAAAAAAGAAAATAAAGAAAAGATTTCCATCCACGGGGGGAAGTACAATCAGTGAATCGCTGGGCTAAATTAGCATTTTTTCAATTGGGGATCGAAGTTGATTTATTGTTCTACACAACATTAATGTAACTGTGTGCTTGACCTGTTAAGGCAGCTAATTTTTCATTTAAATGGGTTCTTTCTGTATGCAAAAAGGTTGTAATCATATTTCAACTTTGCAAAGTGATCAGGGAAGTACTGGACTGTTTCAAAATTGTCTTAAGGAGTCTCTCTTCCCTCCCTCCCTCTCTCCCTTCCCCCTCCCTTCTGCCTAGTGGTCAAGGGCAAGCAGTTTGGGGTTTTTTTCCCTTAAAAAAAAAAGCTGTCTCAAGTAATAAGCTTAATTGTCATTTGACTTGAGCTGTTTTACACCACTTTGACCATGTAAAAACAGCATCTGAGTGGGTGTAAATATCACAGCCCCAAGCCCTGCAACAGGAGCTGAGTGTACAGGGAGGGTCTGTCCCATTAATAATTGCAGGGTTTGCATAAAAAGGGGGATTTTTATCCTTCCACGTTTATTTTTCTCACTGTCCTGAGCAAACAGTTGCTGGATACGACCGCAGACATCTTGTATATTCTGTAGATATTTAAAAAGAGATATAAAAAAGCTCTGATTTGGCAGAAGAATCAGGAATTATTAGAAATAAGGGCTGAGCAACGTGACCAACACAAAGCTGGGTACAGAACGAGCAGTAAGGCAATTCCTGCTGCTTTTAATCGACTTTGCACCACCTCTGCATGGGAAGAGTTGCAGTTTCCAGTTTGTTTTGCAAATGGAAGCGATGACTTACTGGAAGTGACGCTGCCTGGGAGAAAGTGTTGCTGCTGATGGCTCTGGAGAAAAATGAAGCTGTCCAGGAGCAAATTTAGTTTTCTGCCCTGAAAGGCCACTCCGTTTTGTCATTTCTAGTTTGGGGAGGGAGGGATGGGTGTTCAAAGGCAGAAATCCAACCCGCGTGCGGGACCTGCCGAGGTTGTCCCTTCCTTCCTGGGTGAGGAGGTGGAGATCTGCCACCTCCAAGGCTGGCAGGATGGGAACCCCTGCCCCACCTGAGCCCGGTTTGTTTCCCGTTAAACGCGTCCTCCTCAAACCCCATCGTCCCCAACTGTTGCTGCCTCCTCGTCCGGCTTTGCCCCAACCTGGGAAGAGCCTTTGTCCCCAGTGACATTCCCCAGATGACAATGGCCAGCACCCTGGAGCCTCCTCCCCGAGCAAGGGAAGATAATATACATTTCCAATTAGTGGCACACATTCTGGTCATGTTCTCTTTTTACTCCCTAACTATCTTTGTTTTGCTCCAGAGCTGTTCGGTCATTAATGAAATCCTGCAGTTCTGCTAATCCTGGATACAATGCAGCTTTTCTCTGGCAAGCTATCCCTGACATAAAACTACAGTTACCCAAGCTCCCCACCACATTAAGATTCGTTGTCATTTGCCTTTCATTACATACCTGATGTAGCACAGTAGCAGTCAAATGTCCTTGGCAGGCAAAGCAAAGTATTTAATTGTATTAGTTTCCGCTTGCTCCGCCTTAGGAACATTTTTTTTTTTTTGCCTTGGGGGGGAAGGAAAAAAAAAAAAACTACCAGAGAGAAAAAAAAAAAATCCTGTATCATGGAAACTTTATATTTCTGTTGGATGTAAATGGAATTATACTTCTCCAAGCCATGCTGCAGCCCCCTCCCCAGCAGCACTGTAGTGCCAGTGCCATATGAAATGCCTCTCCGGCGAGGAGAACAATGAGGCATTCATCAAAGGGAACCAGTGATTAGATGTTTTTCATTTTCAGAACTTTAAGAGATAAATAGGGGCCCTGTTCCTCCATTTGATGTACAGTACTGGTGGGATTCAATTAATCTCTGCTGATAAATTCCAAATTTCTGCAAGAGCGTTTCTGCGGGGGAAGAGTGGCGCACAGAATGGTGGCTTCAGTTCCTCAGAATAGGGGTGCTGGGCTTCAATAAAGAAATAGATTAAAGAGGGCAGGGATGGCCATGGGGCCTGGAGCAGGGCTATGAAGCTGAACAGCTTTCTCCTTGCTTTTTCCCAATGTTTCCCTTCCGAAAAAAGGACATTGGATGGAATAAGGAGCAAAACATGAAATCTCCAGCTTGTATTTTAAGAGCTCTGAATCCTGAGCCTGAATTTTCTGCGGAGTTTTTGAGTCTCTCGGTGTGTTTGTGCCCAGTTCTGTTAAACTTGATCGTTTTCTTCATCAAGATGTTGGGGAAAGTTTTGTTCTAAAACTCTTTTGAAATGCTCAAGTACCGCGGGGTTAAAATGCTCAAGTATCGCGGGGTTAAAATGCTCAAGTACCACGGGGTTAAGCAGTGCAGAATTCTCCACAGGTAAATGCAATTATTAAGTTTAATTTCTTCCGTTTTCATCTGAATATGCAGAATTACAGCCAAAGGGAGGGGTAAAGCCTGGCTGCTTCATGGCCTATGAAAAACGAGTGGCTGAGAGCACGGTCCAGGCCGCGCGTGTGTGTGTCCCAAAAGCTGCCCCTGCAATTGATGGTAATTCACCCATCTCTTCCCATTGATGATTTTATTAATCAGATCGATGGGTGAACAGGCCTCAAACCCTGAACGTGCATCTCCTCCTTGCTGCAGCAAATGAAGGATATCGACGGAGCAGGTTGGTGCTGCTGCTGCTGCCACGAGGGCTGGGTGGGTGCACCAAGAAAATAGGTCAGGTTTGATCAATACAGAGCTGCTTTCAGGAGGGCTGAATCTACTTTGTAGAAATGAACCAGCTCAATTAAAAGGAATAAATAAGGTGGGGAACTAGCAGGCCTAATTTAGGGCTGAAGTAAAGAAGGAATGAGCATGGTGCTGGCAGTGGAGTTGTGTGAGTGCTCTGAGGCAGCTCAGGGAAGGTGCTGCCCCTCAGAGAGGGTCCTCACTGATGTCACAGGGAGTTCAGGTGACACACGAGCTGCCGTAGCCCTCTGGGGGGGTTTAAGCACTTTAAAGCCCAGCTCAGAACAATCCCAAACTCGTAATATCGTGCACACACTTTAACGGATCTGCCTTAAATCGCCACAAGCCCTTCTGGGTCTATTTGTGGTTTTTATCACGGTCATGTTTCACTGCTAGAATTTATAATCTGCCTTTCCTTGTGATTATTCTCTACTAAAACCACTCTGGGTGTTTTGCTGCAGCACCAGCAGCCATTTATTTAGGGTGGCGTGCATTGGGAAACCAAAAGACTTTAAAAATGGTGTTCATTAAGGGTTTGATCCTGCTCCCATTCACCTCTCTGGAAAACCTGCCACCGCTTTTCCCAGAGCAGAGCCAGATCCTGATGAAACACAAGTTTACCTCAGAGGAAAAGATGGGGATTTATGGTCAAACCCTGCACTCGTTTTCCAGAGCAGCACCATGGAAAAATCAAGGGACAAGTGGCAGCTGTACCTCTGAGATGAGAAATGGTTTTGGCACAAACCTTCGTCTTTGGGTTTGAAAGATGCAGCAGCTCCTTTGTAGTCCTCAGGATTGATGTCAGGCTTGGTGGGGTCAATAGGAATCTCTCAAATTATTTCAAGGGCTTTGGATCAAATCTAAAGCCAAACTGCTCATAAAAAGTCAAGAACTAGACATAGATTTGGGGAGGTCATTGGGTGAAAAAAGTGGATTTTCTGCATTTCTGCTGGTTTTATCAGGTGCTTTCTGAATGCAGCTCAGCCTGTATTATCTGCAAGATTTTATGTCACTGCAGTATCTCAAGCTGCACCGATAACAGGATCTCACAATGGATTCTTAACACAAAACATGTAGAGAGTTTGGGAAGGTTTAGTCTCTGGATTAACTGAGTGGAAAATGTCTTTCATTGGAGCTACAGATGGCTCCCAACACAGGGGAGGAATCTGGAGGAAAAAATCAGAACCTCTTTGTCTTTTCAACTTCATTAGGTTTTCCAAAGCTCTGAGCAAGATTGTTCACGAAATGAGAGAAGAGATGGAGAATTATGATTTTTCATATCCCCTCATTTGTTTTCATCTCCTCTTTTCCCTAACAGAAAGCACTAAATGCATTTCTCATTTTAAAAAATGTGAGTGTGGGGTGGCGGGGGGGGGGAAATTCAAGCCTTTTGTGGTTTTTTTGTACGTACAAGAAGTCGATACTTGAAGATCTAGCAGGAGAATAAAATGAAAATATTACACACCCAGTTCTGAACTTGAGGCAGTGGAAAGCAGCAATTTGATGGTAATTCTGCCTTGTTTGGGTTTTCTCCATGAGGTTTCTCCCCGGGAGGAGCTGGATTGCTGATGTGCTGGGGTGAGGTTGCTGCGTCCCTGGTGTCATGGGGACACGATGACGAGCCGTGCTTCGTTAGGGCTCTCATCGAAATCCAAATCCTGACTTTTTGCTGACTGTATCACCAATCCCAGGGGGGCTGGGGACAGAGGTGGCTGGGGGAGCACGGCAGGGACAGTGGCACTGAGCTGGGGACAGAACACCTTCCTGGTATTAACTTATCAAATCAAACTCCAGTGCCGTGATCAAGGAAGTCAATGCTCCCTATGATAGAATTTCCAGTCTGGGCCGATTTTCTCTTGGATAGGAAGCCAAGTGTGGGGATAATTCTGTCCGGGGTGAAGTGGAGCTCTCGGTGCTGATGGAATCACCACCAGCAGCAGATATCTGGATGTGAGCACCATTCCTGCCTCTTTCCAATGACATTACTGCCATGTCCCGGGTGATTCTCATTTAATTTTTCAAGCCCTTTACTGTAAAAGCCTCACAGCTCCATGACAGAACATTTAGAAAACATCTCCTCTTTGTGAGAAAATGAGAAACCAGCCCAGCCAGCAACTGCAGAGGAAATCTGCAGCCTGTGCTTGGAGCACATTAATAACATGACGAGTGACCTTTCTGGAGACAAGAAATGCGTGGAATTGATTGTCCTACCCAGGAGCTGGGCAGAGCTATAGATCGGTTATTTTCAGCCCAATCTTTGTTGTGGTCACATCTTTGGCCAGTGCAGGCTCAGTGTGGGTATGGTTTAGTCTGGTTAAATCCAAATACAGCCGAGGAACGAGAACAATGCCTTGGTGTGGCTGCCAAAGGTGCAGCTGCTGGTGGCCATGCTGGAGCTTCTACATTGCAGAGCTGCTCCTAAAGAAGAGTTTGTAAAGGCTTTGTTGTCCTTAAAGCTGCAGATTCTCCCTTCTCTAATTTATATATTTGTTTATTTATTTCTTTATATTTATATAGACACCCATGTGATTTTTTTTGTTATGAGCTGGCAGAACAATGATAATTCAACCCCCGTAAATTTTCAGTATTTTGGTTACTTCACGCTTTATCAGGGAATAAAAATCCCAGAGTCCAATGTCCTCCTTATTTAGAATTAATCCCAAGGGTATCTCTGTGGTTGTGACAACCTGGAGGTCCCAAATCTGAGGCAACCTCTTGGTGGGTTTCTCCAGCCTGAGAATTGGAGCTTTCCTCAGTTTTACTTGGAAATCAGAGCGGCTTCCCTGGGTCATAGCACAAAAAACCCAACCTTTTTCACTTTCAGTTGCTTTATCCACCCAGTGCCGTGAACTTCCAGGACAAACCAAGAAGGTTCATTCAGGGAGCAAACAACTGGCCCGAAACCCTGCAGGTAATTTTCCAGCTGGGTCTCCTGCGTGAGGGCAGGGAATTGCCTGGTACCCAGGAGTGGGGTGGATGTCTGCTTCCTGCCTGTATCCAGGAGTAATATCCAGAATCCATTAGAGGGATGCCTAATCATCTTAACCTGTCAGATCCCAACCACCCTCTTTTAAGAGCCAATTTGTTTTTCTGCCAGATCGATGTTCTTATCTGTAATTGCACAGGCCATGAATGGCACCCAATAACCAGTTAATATTCAGTTCCATTCCACAGCAGGGTGGGGAGCAGGGAAATGTCTTAATTTAAACATTTATTGTACAACTGTGAAAATGTCCTAAGTGAAATTAATTGAAGCTCAGGGAGAATAACTTATAAATCACCTTGTCTGGCTTGCATAAAATGATATAAGGATATGCTGAATTCTTATCATGGGGCTCTGTGGAGCTGCAGAAAGCTTTAACCCTGAGGTTACTGCTGTTATTCCAGCTCCAAGATGGGAGAAATCTGACTCCTACAGGTTATGTGATAAAGGCAGGGCCGATCTAATTAATAATAAGCCACCAATTTTTACTGTTGCTCCTCAAGCGTGGCTCGTGCCAGACAATCTGAGCGTGGTGTCGATACCCTCGGCCATCCCTGCCTTCTACTTCAGCAGCACTTTAAAAAGGGGGAATAATCCATCAGACTGTGCTTTTCACGGGACAAATATCACCAGAAAGTGGAAACAAACCAACCCCAGCGCCGTCAGCAGAGTGGGATATAAACAATACTGGCTAAAGCACGAGCTGGAAATTAGGAAGGGTGAGGGGGGATTTGAAGAGCACATCGAGACGCAAACAACTCGCAGAGAATTTATTGATTTGCTCGGAACAGTGGGACTGGGAGGGAAAGAGTTGTTACACTTGAGGGAGGCTTGAAGAACACTTCAGGAAAAGCACCGTGTGGCAGAGAAAGAAATGCCCCGGCTCCCTATTAACTCTTTGAGGGGAGCACTGCCGGAGCTTTGAGCACACACCTGGAATTTGTGAAAGACGTGACTGAGCTATTGATGGGGGGAAAAGAAAAAAGTGATAATCCCGCTCAAATCAGCTGCTCCGTAGGAAACTCGCCCCTTTGGAGATGTTCCTCCTGCACGCTGCAAATCAGCAAGGCTTAATTAAGGGCTGGGCAAGGCTGAATGCTGAGGTTATTGAAAATAGACTTCGGGAAAGAACTCCTGGATATGAGACAGGTGAGCCAGAGCAGCTCCTGGAGGGGAAATCTCATCTCTGTAACAGACACCGGGAGCAGGGCAGCAAACCAGGGGATGAAAGAGGGCTAGGTGACAGAATTCATATGGCTAGGTGACAGAATTTATATGGACACGCAGAAAGTTTTGGGATAAAGCCCCTGACGAGGGGTGCTAAGAAAGCCAAGGACCCAAGGGCTGACTGGTAAAGCCCTAATGTGGTTTAGGTGAAAGGAAAAAGCCCTTCCCATCTCTACAACACGCCAAGATGGGAGTAAATATTGCTTTTCCAACTCAAAAATCACTGCTGTGCCCAGGGTTTTGTAGTTGCTTGAATGTATTTACTATTGAGTTGGGAAAGCAGAAAAACAAGGCAGGAAAAGTGAAAAATAAGGCAGGAAAAGTGATTTTGGGGCTAAGCTGGAGGTGGCTGAATGCTTTTAATGGAACCCTGCATAGTCAAAGGGAAATCTTGAGGAGCTGGGTGGAAATTCCCAGCTGGCAACTCCAAGGGGACTCTTCAAAAGAATATTTGGACAGCCCATATCTATCTAAGTTATCGCCAAAGGGGGGGAAAAAAGAGGTCTGTGAGTGAACAGTTCAATGGTATCACTGTTCAGGCTGCAGCAGTAGCTAAAAAATCCCCAGTGAAGTGGCAGGAAAACCCCACCAACTCGTAGGGAACACGATATTGAAAATGTAAGATATTACATTGGTGTCCCGTGATATTGGTCACTCCGAAGCAAGGGGGACAGGGAATTAATAGAAACAGCTGGGAGACGGACAACAGAAATAATTAGAGGCCTGCAAAAGTGCTCAAAAGAATAATTTCTTGAAAGAGATTGTTCAGATGAGAGAACATAGGAGTAAATAATAAAGGGAGCAGGGAAGGTGAATTGCAGTACATTGAAAACGCTTAGAAAGAACTGGGTTTTGTACAGTTGACAAAAACCTGTGGAGCTCTTTGTCTCTTGACATGGTTGAGGCCAGGAATCTGGTGGGATTGAAAAATTCATTGAACATTTGTACAGTGAATGGAAACATCTGCAGTGAAATGGGTGGGATGCTATTCTTAGCAAAGAACCAGCACCAACCCTCCTACTTCAGGGCATAGTTTAAATAGTGGCTGAGGAAAGGGGAGGGAAGAAAATTCCTCATTAAAAGGTTTTCCCTTGTGATCCGGGAGGAGATAGGCACCAGGAAAAAAAAAAAAAATTGATTATCACTGCAATAGGTTTGGCATTGCCTTAAATAAATATTTCAACACGTAGTTTTTATTAGAGCCCGTAGTTTTTTTTTATGATGGTTTATTGCCGTGTTATCCGAATTTTTGCGAAAGGAAGGGGAGTTTAAGAGTGAATTGAAATTCCTCCTCGCTGCAATATGGCATCATCAATGCACAGCTGTACACAGGTGCTGGAGGCAGTGTTGGAACAAGTTTATTACACTCAATTAAAATTTATTGCACAGGTAGGTTTAGGCGCTAGAACTAAAAAAGATTATTTGTGGTGTCCCTTCATAGGGAGGATGAGATTCCGGCGTGATTTGCAATAGGTGAGGAAGGACTGAAAATCAGGATGAATTTTGATTTATGGTAGTTTGGTTTTTTTTAAAATTATTATTAATTTTTAATTGAGAGGAAGCTCATCTCCAGCTGGGATGGAGGGCAGGGCAGAGAAGAGGTGCCCCGGGGCAGGGCTGGGGGTCCCAGGGCAGGGCACCTGTTGTGCTTTGCCCCTAAAACCCCTCGACGCCGGCAGGTGCCTCATCCCAGGGCAGGGGCTCAGCCCAGCTTTCCTCAGTGCCCCTGGATCCCTTCACAAAAGCGTCAAAGAAAACCTGGGGAGCCCAAAATTCACCGGCCAAAAATTCATCCCCAGGGAAGAAAAGAAAGCAGAACAAAACAGCAAAGCCCCAGCCCAGGATTTTCAGACAAGCTGGGACTTGGTGACACAGGCAGTAAATTTGACAGCTTCTTGCCACCTCCTCCTGGTGGATTTACTTTGAACTTTTCAATATAAACAGGGTTAAAACTGGGCTCAGGTAGGGCTTTTATGGCCAAGCTTTGCAACTTCCCTGCAAACTGCAGGACAGGGCACTGGGACAGTCCTGGCCACCTTCCCTTAGTGCAAAATCGTTATTAAATCACTGAAAGTGCACATGCAGGGGGCAGAGTCAGATCTCTGACTCAAAAGCAGGCACAAAACACAGAAAGAAGGGAGGAAAAGCATCGTATTAGAGCAGAAAATATGTCAGGCAAAAGAGTTTTGCTGCATTCTTCAACTGGGATAAATATGCATGTATGTGTGCGTATATTTATATATATTTATAGATATAAAGCTGGCTGCGCAGGGAAATTTTGTTCTGTTTTGAAACCCAGATCAGTGCAACAGGAAAATAAAATGCTGAGCCACCACACAAACCTCTTGTCTCTCTTTTCTGTGTCAACTCTTGCTCACAGAGAATAGCATTTCGTTTCCTACTGTCGAGGCAGCAGCAACTAAAGCGAATGTTCATATGTGTGGTGAGGCATTTGTCCCTGGAAAAATAACATCTCTTCTTCTATTAACGTTTTAATTAATCCCTTTTAGTTATGAAATGTAACTTTACATTACATAAAAAAAAATTACATGCAGTCTCTTAATCTGCTAATCCTTTCTCCAGACAAGCTGGTTCTTTTTAAATCAACTGCCATTTTATCAACCCAATGGAGCAGAGATCCGGACTCAACTCTATTCAACAATACATTCTTTTCATGAGAGACTGGCCTAGCTAATATGACACCACAAAGGGCTTGAGGAATTCCAAATACCCAGCTCTTTGGATTAAAAGCATAATAATCCCATGCAGTTTTTTGTTCAGAATTGATAGAATGGTTGTATAGTGAGTCACACTTGTTTGAACTTATCAAAGTAACAATATATCAAGCATTTCGTAGGATGATATTTTATTTTCTCAGGTTGATTCAACTTCTTTCAAGTTTTTTTTTTTGCTGTTTTTTTTTTTTGTTGTTGTTGTTGTTGGTTAGCATGTATTAATGACTGCCAAATGCCCCAGCAGTTAAACAATTAAAACCTATAATTAAGCACAGAATCTGATAGCTGCAGTTCCAGGGCCGGGTTTCTGTACAGTTTTTATGTAGGCACGGGCATTGTTTGTGCCAGGGCAGCGAGCGGCGCTCAGAGTGCAGCAGCTCTTTAGGCTGCTGTGACTCCTTCCCCTGGCCGTGGGCATGACTTTGCTCTGCTTCCAGATCTGGGAGCCGAAGCAGGACAGCTTTTGTGTGTCAACGAGCCCCTCGGGAGGTGGCAAACGAGGCTGGCGGGATGAGCGGCCCAGTAGCCTCAATAAACTCCCGCGCGGAGCTGCAGCCCTGGGGAGGCTGCTCAGCGCATCCCCTCCCTCTCTGCTGGGGATGGGGCGAGCCTGAGCCCCCAGTCTGCTCTCAGACAGGGTTCTGAGCTTGTTCAAACAACCAGCAGTGGCAATTACCGACAGAAAGGCTCCTCAGGGGGAGCTGAGGTGGCCGTGGCCGTGGCACGGCTCTCGTTGGGGGAACGGGCATTTTTATGGCTGATATGGTTCCTGCCCAGCCAGGAGGACTGGGAGCACGTTTGGAGGAGTCCATGGGCTGGACCTGCACTCCAGCCAGCACGGGAAGAGGCATCGCAGCTGGGAATGTGTGATAGGTTCCACAGAGCAGCCTTAGCAGGGAATACCTTGTCTGTCACTCTCCAGATTCCCAGGAGAGCACGGAACAGATATTCCCTTTACCCCAAACTCACAGGACACTGCAGCTCCAGCATTCCCACCCCTGGAAGCGTCCAAGGCCAGGTTGGATGTTCAAGGCCAGCCTGGCCTAGTAGAAGGTGTCTCTGCCTGTGGCAGGGTAGGAACGAGATGGATTTTAAGGTCCCGTCCAACCCAGCCCATTCCAGGATTTTCACACTGGTCACAGCCACGTACCCAAAAAATCCCCAGTCCAACACCTCCCCAAAGCAGCAGTGTGGGAGAACCTCTTCTTCCTCTCACAGGGCAGCCACAATTGCTTGTGATGAATCAAAACATCCAGAACTCATCTGGCCGGTGGGGCTGAGCTGGAAGTGCTGACTGGAGCATGGCAAAATCCACGGAGCCTCCGGGGATGCTCCTTCACTTGCTGGCCTCCACATTTTCTGTAAAAACCAGGACTGGGAGAACCTTCCCGTGCTGTTGCCATCCTCCCCATGCCCAGCTGGAGGAGCAGAAATGTCTTGTGGCCGGGCTGGTGAGTCCTCAGCCATGTCCCCGCAGAGAGCACAGAACTGCCTTTATTTTATTTATGTTTTTGTTTTCATTGTCATAACTCTTCCCTCGAGTTCCCACCCCTCCTACTCCATATGGCATCTCACAAGGGAACAATAGAGAGCTCTTCAGGGGTTCCTACTATAACTCTTCAGAAGCAAAGGATTCTCCGAGGAGCTGGTTGGATTTTTCATCCCAATTATTTCAATATTTCTACTGAATTTCAAAACTAAATGCATTCGCAGCAGAATTGGCAGCGCTCAGGCGAATATTTTTCATTTTTACTTTCGACCAACTGTGGAGTTAACCAGAACATTTTGAAATTTGATTCCCCTTGCCAATGCCTGCTGCAAAGAAGGGAAATTTGGGAAGGGTGGTGGCAGAAATGTTTGCTAATTTCCCTCTTTCTTCTCTTTTCATTTTGGGGCCCGACCCCAAAACCAGCGAGCCACCTCCCCAGGCTAGAGGAACAAAAGTGTTAACGAGGAAGCAAACACAATTTAAAACTTCAGTTCTAAAGGAAAAAAAAAAAAGAAAAAGAAAAAAAAACCAAGAACAGCCATGATTTTTCAGGCCAGACGAGTTCTTCTTCCCTTGGCCAGAGGAATATTGTTTGCATGCCTCCTTCAAGGAGGGCTTGGTCCCTCCACGCTCCTCCAGTGCCCCTTTAAACAAACACCTCCCAACAGTGCAGCTATAAATAGCACCGAGGTGGAAATGGCTGGATAGGTTTCTATGCCCTCCTTTGTGTTC
>VZTA01022401.1:686183-702926 GCA_013398855.1 Mohoua ochrocephala
CAATGTGTGGTTATATATAGAATATTTATAATAGTTCCCTATTTCCAAGCAATTTTCACCACTGCCACGCAGCAGGAAGAAATTGAGAAATTGCTGGTTGTTTATTTATTTATTTCTCCGTGGCAATGTGCACTTAATCCTGCAGAGTGTGGCAAAAGATTCCGTCTGGATGGTGTGGATGGAAACATACCCAGCCTACAGATAGATGGATGCACGTTTGTGTGTGCTTTTTAAATGAAGACCATATTGATTGCAATGTGGAACTCATAAAGATGGGAGATATTCTTATCTCTGCAGGAAATAAAGGGGTTTTGGGGGAATATTTATGGGCAAGATGTTGCCCGGCTCATCCACCCTGTTATTCACTCGAAGGCAGGGGAGGTCACTGGGGGTTAAAGGTTTGCTGGGAAGGAGGGCAATGACAGCCCAGGGACAAAGATCCCACTGCTGGCCCAAAATCTTTGGCTCAGAGAATAGCTGGGGTGGGAAGGGACCTCTGGACATCCCTCAGACCAGCCCCCATGCCCAGGCAGGTGACCCAGGAACGTGCCCAGGTGATTTTGGGATGTCTCCACAGAGGGACACTCCACGCTCTCCCTGGGCAGCTGCTCCAGGGCTCTGCCACCTCCATGGAAAGAGCTTTTTCCTCCTGTTGAGGTGGAACTTGTTGTGTTTTATTTTATGGCCTTTGCTCCTCATCCTGTGACACTGACCAGAGCCTGGCCCCATCCTCTGGCACCCCTGGGAGATATTTCCGTGTCACTGAAAGCCAGAGGGGAATATTGGGGGAACATCAATGTGCACTGAGGCCCCTCTCCCACCCTTCCCTTGGCATCTGCTGTTGGCAACTCTTAATGGGATATGGGGCTTAATGACTAATTACTACCCAGCCCTATTAGTGATCCTTCCTCCTTGCCAAGGGAGAGGGGAAGGGCTTTAAGGGGATCACAATTCTGATTCCATGGCAGAAGCTGAGGATTCCTGAGGTCTGGGTTTCAGGTTTGGATGGCTCCGGGGTCCAAGGCAGGCCCGGATGATGCCGTGCGGTGTTCGAAGGGTGTGGGAGAAGAAATGAAATTCCTGTCACTGATCTTGGCTCCTTCAGCACAAAGGTTCATTTACTTCAGGTTTGCTTCTCACTCAGGACCCACCCTACCCACCGAAAAAAACAGAGGAGATTCAGGTGTTTTCATTCTTGCAATCAAGCCCAGGGGGGTAGAAAAAGAGGAGGAGAAAGGGGGAGGGCAAAGTTTGAGTCAGGACTTAAGGCAGTTCTGGGGTTGGGTTTATCCCAGGTCCAGCGTCCTTCTAAGCTTTACGAGAGCTGGATGAAACCCCCACAGGGGTTTGTCTGTAAAATCGGCTGTGCTGTGCTGGGTTCAAGGTCCTTGTTACCAGCTTCCAGCCCTTAGCAGGAGCCAGGAGCTGGTGCTCAGAGCTGCAGAAGAATGCCAGCAATGCCTTCACAGCTCCCCAGAACGTGGCATTAACTTCTGGTGACCTGAGTCCTCGTGTTTGCCAGCTCAGGTGGGCCTTTCTTCTATTTATGAATGTACGTGCACTTAAAATTCCTTTTTACCAACGGACTTTGTAACCTCTCGTGCCACTGAGTTCCCCAAATTCACTGTGGCCTGTGTGACAGCCAGGTGTGGCTTTTACAAGAGTTTTTTTTTTTCTCATTCAAAGCAAGAATGTTTTAGGGCCGGGACTCCCCTGCTGCACGGAGAACATGAAATATGTAATGGAACAGTAGCAGGTTTCGAGCTATTTTTTTCTTGATTGCAGTTGACAAGTCCTGTCTATCAGCTTAGGGAAATGAAAAAGAGCAAGCATCCATCTCAGGCCTTTCTTCCATCGGTATCAGGCAGCATCTGAAGGGAAGCACTATTATCTGAGGGGATTAGAGCCCGAAGAATGCGCACGGGCCGTGAGAGGGATTGAAGCGCAGTGGGTGACACCGGCGGCATCTGCGCTGCCCCGAGCCCTCGGAGGGGCGAGCAGCAATGCGTGGCTGCTGCCGTGGGCTCCCTGGAATGCCGGAGGAGCCCGGGGGAGCCTCCGCCGGGGAATGCGGGGCTGCCGAGGTGGGCGCCGAGCAATGCGGAGCGAGGGAGCCGCGGTGACAAAGGCAGGGCTGGGGGCGGGGAGCAGGGTGCTGGAATTAAAACACAGATTAAGCTCCCGGTATGTTTTGCTCTCGCTCCTGAAGTATCTGTCTCATGCTGTTCCCCTCTTAATCTGTCAGTTACAGTTAATAGCTGATCAGAGCAGCGCTTTAATGAGTCAGCCGGATTGTTTGCATAAACAGTTGCCAGGCTGATGGAACCAACAGCGGATTGATGCTGGATGCTCCCTCCACCTGCACTCTCCCCTCTCTCCCACCTTCCTTCCTGCCACAAGGGCACCTGAACAGGCTCAGGTTGTTGTTTAAAGTGTGTTCCCATCTCTGCAGCATCCTTTTCCTCACCCTTCTCCTTCCTTCCCACCAGCCGGGCAAGATTTGGTGGCTTCAGGTGTAATTCACAAGCAGGGCTTAGCCTGAGCACCGTCTTTTACACGGGGTGGGAATTACTGAGCTCAGTTTCTCACCTCCGAGTGCCTTTCTCAAGATTGTAACAGTAAAAGCTGCACAGGAAGAGCCCAGTGCCCAGCACAACTCAGGAGATTAAATTCAAACGCTTTTCGGGGTGCGCCGACATATTTACAACTTAAATATTTTGCTTTGAAATTATTTCAGGCATTTCATATCAAGGTAGTAGGTTGGCCTGAAAACCGAATGTTTGCAGTCTCATTCGTTAATTACTATTATGGGCGATCCGAGCTCGGAGCTTTATAGGTTCCGATCCAAATCTGTTTCCCTTGGTCTCATCTCAGCACCATAAAAATGACTCTCCAGTTCTGCAGTGCCTTTTCCTGTGACATTCTGAAAGCCCTCGATAAAAATTAATTAGCCCATAATGCAAATTTGCCAAAGCTGGGGAAAGAAGCCCTGACTCTTCCCAAAGGTATTGCTTCACATGGAGGCCTGGGCAAAAGGAAACTCCCGATGGTGCTGCCATGCTGGAAAATGCACCTTTCAAAAGAGGTTTTTAGTAATACTGTGTGGGCAAAGTGAGCATTCAATATTATTCTCTTCCACAGATGGAGAAAACAGTCACCAAGTGACTAAATAATTTGCTTGTAGTCACATGGAGAAGAACAGAGTGTTCCTCAGCCGAGCCACGTGACTTTCTTGTTCCTCTCCTGCACTCTCGACATGGAACGGGGAATCTAAAGGTTTGGATCCCTGTATTTTGCAAAAGGGAAAGATCTGGGCCTCTTTTGAGAGCCCACAGTTCCCTTTGAGCGAGCTGTGCTCATGTCCTGGCTAAATTTCAATTTGCCAAGGTATTTTTGATTTTTCTAAAATTACGCTCTCGCTGTGCACGACTCTTCCTCGCTGCCAGGTTCAAGTTCATGTTCACTGTTACGGGTTTTAAAAGGCTGTAGCGTTCCATCATCCAAAGATTTTCCTTGCAAAGTTTGGATTCCAGTGTTAAATCCAGGTGAGAGAGTTTGAGACGGACGTGGAGCCACGGAAACGCCACCAGGCCATGGTCTTGTCCGTGTCAATTTTAGTTTTATTATTATTGGTACCGATAATAAACCTATTGCAGCTGTTATGTAATAGCACCTCCAAAGTCCTTTTGAGTGTGGCACCTCACACAGGATTTTTAATTTTGGTTTTTTTTTTTTCATATGACCTCTAATTGAAGTTTTACTGTGATTTCAACTACTTAGAAAAATATGGAATCGTGTTTTTTCGGGGCCTTGGGTTTTTTTTTTTTTCATATGACCTCTAATTGAAGTTTTACTGTGATTTCAACTACTTAGAAAAATATGGAATCGTGTTTTATCGAGGCTTGGGATTTTTTTTTTTTAATGTAAGAACACACTTATAAGCAGCAGCTGAGATCATTCTCCACCCTTTCTGGATATATTCCTGGTAAATACATGATGGGGAGGTGATTCCTGCTGGAGAATTTATTGCCTGAATAAACAAAGCCCAGGAGGGGAACAGGTATTGTCCAAGCAAGGTGACACCCGCAGTGGTGCTGGGCTGAAAGGACAACAGCAATTTCGTGGTCACAGAATCCCAGACTGGTTTAGGATGGAAGGGACCTCAAAAATCATTGATTTTCAACCTGCTGCCATGGCCAGGGATATCTTTGGTGTTTAAGGATGTGTTGAAACCTCTTTTCGGGCTGCCCTTGCTGTTGGTACCTCTCCCCTTCATCATCATCGCACTCGCTCCCGCTCTCCTTCACCCACGTGCCTGCTCAAACCTTCCCCGGCCGCGTGAAAGCCGCCGCTCCAGCGGAGAAACAACCTCGTGTGCTCTCGAGAGAGCGTCCCCAGCGCTCCAGCCTCCAGCCGGGAGCAGGCACCGAGATTTCCCAGGGAGAAAAAGCCCCAAGGGAAAACCAGCTCCGGGCTCCCCGGCGCTGCGGTGGGATGGAGGCGGCGTGGGAAGGGTTAAGGATTACCGGGGCTGGATATGACAGGCTGATGTGCTTTCCAGGTAATCAGGATCAACCGAAGCTCATTATAAAAGGGATGAGCCTGAGCCGTCTGTAAAATACGAGTACCTCGAGCAGGGGGGGGCTCGTTTCTTGGAGAGCAGCGGCAGCCGGGGCAGGAAGCAAAGCCGGAGGGTTCGTTCCTGCCAGTCAATAGGTCTGGGGCTGGCTCCTGCTCATTTATTGTGTCTGTGCGGGGCTCTGGTGGGTAATCGATCCGCTGCAGAGCACGGAGATGCTGTTCAAACATCCTGGGTGTGGTGTAGGGGCTCAGCAGAAAGCGCCGCTCTGGGTTCTTTTTTTTTTTTGCTAAGCTGCCAAGACAGATCCCTGTAAGTGGCTGGGGTTTAGTTTTTTATTTCTCTCCTTTTTTTCCCCCCCTCCCTTTCCCTTTCTTCTTCCCCTCCTCCAGGCAGGCAGTGGGAAATGGCTGCCTGGCTGAAAGAGCTTTGTGCTTCCCATCTCCCGTGATTATTTTCCGTGTCCAGCCTGTTCCAAAGGGACGTTCTGGGAATGGGCATCCCGTGCTCAGCCTCTGCATCCCATCCTTCCCTCCCTGTCTGCAGAGCTGCGCCGGAGAGCCGAGCCCTGCAGAGCTCAGCCACCCCCCGCCCTCCAGTGTGTCGAGTTTAAACCTTTGCAACACGTTATTTTCATGCTCTGCAGGGACTTTTACAAGAGGATCGAGACACTCCTCCAGTGTATTATAGGGGAAGAAACATTATTCCCTTTAAAATAAAAGTATTGGAGGGGAAAAAAACCGCTTACAAGTGCACTACAACTACGGATCGTGTTTCCTGGCATGGTCTAAGTGCTCGTTTGCTTTATAGTGCTCTCAAACCTGTGTTAAATCCTCCTGAATTGGGTATTCAGCTGAAGACAGGGGCTGGCTGATGATACATCTTCCAGTTAGGCAGCAAATACTGCAGAATGTGAGCTCTGGGCACCTTCCTAAAGTAAAAAAACAAAAACCAAAAAAACCCGAAATAGTTTGGGGTTTTTGGGTTTTACAAACCTGGCACTGGGATATACAGCCGAGGTCACAGTAGGCATTTTTTTTTTCTTTTTTTTTTTTTGGGTGTCCTTGGGACCAAAACTGTGCTGGGCCTTTCTAAATTCTGTTTTCTTTGTTCAAGTTTCCCACGGTTGAATTCTCCTTGCCCAGAGTGATGCAGAGCTCTCCAGTCTCACTCACCTGTGCCTCAGTCTCCCAGGCAGAGCCATGGGGAGGGAAGGATGCTGGAATTCCCCGAGCAACTTGGGGATTGTGCAAAAGCAGAATGGAATTTAGTCTTACGCTGTATTTAATCTTTGGAAACCTGGAAAAGTGACGGCGAGTTCAGCTTGATGGGAAACTTCCCTTGGTCAAAATAGACTTTGAGATTTTTCTTAAAAATAATTACTAATATTCTTTATTTTCTTTCTTTAATACTATTCTTTTATTCCTTATTCTTTCTTAAACAGGAGCTGTAAGTGGTTTCCAATGCCTGGAACCCATCAGCTCCTGGAGGTACCTGGTTAGGCTGTACAGTTTAAGGATGCCCAACACAATTCTGCTCTTGGAAACTCAGATAATTTGCTCAATATTGGCTTCTTTTTTTTGTCTTTTCTGTCACCTCTACATCCTTGCATGAAGAGAAGGCAGTTTGCTGCGCTAAAAACTCAAATATTACCAATGTCACACTTTTTAAGAAAATAAAGAAAAATCCCTCCGACATTTCCTCTTCGATTTTCCGACCCCTTGGCCACCTATCCTCTTTCTCCTTGCTTGACTTTGTCCTAGTTAATATTCCAACAGGTGTTTCCTTTTTCAGTGGAATTTTTTAGGCCGCTGTCTCAAGAGGCCTTCTGCATAATAATGCTGTATTCATTATGTGCCTGCCTTACTGGGAGAGAACTTTATTTTCTTAACCCCACCATTTCCCCCCCGTGCAGGGGCTGCAGGAGGGAGAGAGTTGGGACTTTCAGCATCTTCTGCTCTCTGGTTTTTTGATGAAATCCCCACATGGCACCATTTCACCTCAGCCCTGCCAGGAGGGTGATGAGGATTTAAGGAAGAACGGAGGCAAAAAGTCTCTTTTTTCCACCATTTTTTTGCACAGCATCTCAATTTTTTTTCCTTTGCAAGGCACCTCAATTCTTGTTTTGCGATCATTGGAAAGGACAGAGTTAGAAATAATGAACTTAAAGCTTGTAGGCAAAAGATTCATCCCTTGGTCCCCTCGGGTGCGTTCTGATACTGCTGGAAATTTGTTGTGGCCACATTTGGGTTTGAAGGGTGACAGGAGCCACTGGTTCATTCCTACAACAACTCGTGTCGAGGTGACTTCTCTGCCTCAAATTCTGCTGTGGAATTTGCCCCTTTCTACCTCAGGATGATGCTGAGCTGTCGTTGCCAGAGTTGCAGGGGAAGAGAAAACTAAAGACAAAATGTTTCGTTTCAAGGTTTTCCCAATTTCAATGTATTTTCTTTTAAAAAGAAGGGTGGAGGGATTTAAGAACTCTGTTTCCCAGGGTGTGAAATGCTGCTCTGTGCAGTGATACCCCCAAATCTGGTTTTTTCAATTAAAAAAAAAAACAATTAGGAGGGAAAAAAGTACCAATGCAAGTCAGATCCTTACATTATTCAAGAATTAGCCAGTTATGATTTGCCCCAAACTGATTAAATTAAATATTCCCACCAAGCCAAATTCGATGCCCTGTGACATCACCAAAGCCAAGAGTTAAGATGTTTTCAAGATAAAAGGTGGCGTTTGGAGGAATGTGTGCCAGTAAATGTGTACGCACGTGAAAATTTGTGAGATAAAAGGGTCTCCCCTTATTCTGATTTCTTTATCTCCTTGATGGACATCCACAATTCCCAGTCCCACACCTGAGGTAACGCCTGGGTAGGAGGGTTTGAATGCAGAAACCAGATTTTTGCTGCTGTCTGCACGGATTTTTTTCCCCCCTAGTAAAGTGCCAACGAAGAGGTTCTGGGTGTGGGGCATTGATGAGTGGGAAAAGGGACCCCGATAACCCTCCCATCCCCAGTCCCTAAATAAAGACCAAACCTGCCAATATTTTCCTGTGTCCCATGGATGCCCAATAGCCCATAATTATTTATTATGTATGGCAAGGGAGCATAAGGAAAGCGAGATGGGAGCGCCGAAGCCATAAAACCTATGAATAGATTGGGTTCTTCTCTTGTAACTCCATTAAAAATTGAGTGCACGGTAATGTTTTGCTATTCTTAGTGCAGATAACTTTTTAAAAGGTTTAGGCCGATAAAATTCCTCGCTGTTGCAGAGCCAGCGTGGAATTCTAGCCTGGAATGGAGCGGGGTGACCTCAATATGATGCTGCAAATGATTGGAAGTAAGACAATTGCAGTTCTTGGAAGCTTTAATATTGATTAAGTAAATCATCTGTTAAGTGGCAGCCTCGTTGGGAAGGTAGGTATGGGACTGGATTAATAAGTGAAATGGTCACATTCAGATGGTTAAAAAAACCCCCAAAACAGCCCTGCAACACTGCTCAGCTTGGTGGATTGGGGGCTTGGAAACAAACGTGGGAGTGGGAGATGATGCTGCCAAATGTACTTAAGGCTTTTTGGGTTTCTTCTCTGTCAGCCACAGGTTAAGGGCAGGGTCCTTCGAGGGGCTGCAGCAGTTATTGGGACTTCCATTTTTGTGACACAACAAACATTTCCACGGCGCGACTGTGAGTGAAATGATTAAATCCAGAAGAATCATGAAATCAGATTAGATTTATTCTACTTGCTGACTTGGCCAATGGCAATTATCATTTATATTCGTGTGAATTCTTGGCCTACCCATACATTATTTTGGTGGTTTTATGTCTGGTTCTTCACAAAGATGGTTTTTTTTTTTTGCTTGGTCATCCTTGTAAATATGCAGATGAAAATATGGATACCTGGGAATAGCTTTTGAATTCAAGGATGCATCAGAGGATCTAAACTACGGGATATTCAGAATCCTGTTTGATATTTATAACTTCTTCATATGGTTTTAAGGCTCCTACAGGCAGTTAAAATTTAAAAAAAAAAATGTCCCAACTCGAAATATTTTAGTGGTTGAAAATATTGATCACAAAATCCTCGTTTGGGGGAGAGTTTTAAGCTCCTGTTTCTTTAAGGTGGGCTCCATGTTCTGCAGCCACCGCGACTGTTTTCCAATATTTGGAATTATGAGTAAATAGAATTACTCCCCCATCCCATCCTTTCTGTTTACATTGCATAATTACCAGCCCCTCTCCATGCCTCATAATAATTGACTTGATATTGATAAATAGATTAGCTAATACAGTCAATGATTATTCCCCACTAAATGAATCAGTGTGCTTTTGACTTCAAGTGCCATTAACAATAAATGCAGGGATTCGGGACAGCTTTTGCATTTTGCATTAAGCAGCCCCTGGATAAACACCCAGGGAACAGGACCAGAGCCCGGGGATGCTGCTCCTTCCCTGTTCTCTGGGCCTTTCCCACCTTTTTGTCTCCTCCTGAACTCGTTCCTGGCACCTCCAGCACGGAAAGGCTTCCCTGGAAAGCTCCCAGGGGAGGTTTGGAGCACACATCAGGACAAATATTTTCGTGGGAAGGGTTGTAAAGCGTTGGAATGGGAGTGGTGGGGTCACTATTCCTGGAAACGTTAAAAAAAAGTCTGGATGTGGCACCTGAGGGACAGGGTTTGGTGGTGCTGGGTGGTGGCTGGACTTGATTTTAGACATCTTTTCCAAGCTTCATGATTTTATGGAGTTATTTACACCCCTTTTTAAGGGTCAGGACAGCTCAAAATGAGCCTCAGGGTGGATGTTCCATCCACGGTGTCACCGTGTCAAGTGTTGGTGTCACCACCCACCTCTCTGTGGGTGTTTTTTCCCCAAAAAGAGCCATTCTATCACCTTTTTTTGTCGTTATTGCTAATTCCTGTAGGACTGGTACAGTCTGAGCACAGCCAGGGGAGTCGGTACCAATACATTGAATTCCTTGATCCTACAATCCTTCTGGAGCCACTTGAGTCAATCCTGGGATTGAAACCCTGGAATTTTCAGATGGAGAGGGGGTGGAGGCTCCTCCTCTGGAATAGCTGGCTACTAATCCAGGCAATTCCAGACCCTCGTAGAGGTTTTGGTACCTGCAGACCCCCTCAGCTTTTCCTGGGTCTGGCCCAACCTGCTGCAGGAGCTGACAGTCAGGATGATTTATGGCAGTGAATTCTGGACCATATGTTGGGCGAAACCTTGGCTCCAGCGAGTGGGGCTGTGGGGGAGGAGGCAACACTGGCCTGGATTTCGTGGCATCAGGTTTACAGCTGCTGCCTTCGTGTGGGAAGGGCGGTGGGAGACGGGGAGAACAACTTTCCTTGCCTGCGAGGAGGGCACAGCCATCTCTGGGCCTTAATTCCACCATTCATCAAGAGTAAAGTCACCGTTTTAAGGGAAATGAGGGGTTGGATGTAGCCAGGAAAATGTGATTTTTAGTCACATAAAGTCCTATCTCTTTCCTTTCTTTCCTCTTTTGCGGTCCTTTAATTAACCTTAATCCTGGCCAGATAATGTATGAAACCTCAAATATCAGCACACGTTGCATAATCCATAAACATTCCGTCCCAGCCTCATTACAGCACCAGGATTAAGGGGGAGGGGGGAAAGGGAGAGAAAAAAAGTGCTAAAATTAATTTAACAGAAGGGGAATCAGCCCTTAAATGGATGGGAATTGCAACCTGAAGTTCCAGTTCTGCAGCATCACATCCAATTTGCTGGATGCCTGCAGCTGATTTATGTCAGGGTCCCAAATTCTGGGAATGCTTGAGCACGGGCTGAACTGGAAGGTAAATCATCCCCATGGCTCCTTTTTCTGGCTTGGGACTCTGTGAGGATGAGTTTGGAGCTGAACTCAGAATCCCCCTAAACTTCTGCTGCTTTGCTAAGCTCTTCCAGCTCCCGAATTAGTGTTAGGTGGAAAATTAGAAAATTTGGGGGAGAAAAGTAATAATGGTGCTGTGGGGAGAGAGATCCATGCTCAGCTTCAGATGAGGGGAAAACTTCTCATTGCTCTTTAAAAGGAAATGGGGTTTTATTTATCTTCTTTTTTTCCTTAAAACATCAACATTTCCCTTTTCTCCAATTTTTTGTTGCCATATTTGATTCGTTTCATTTTCTTCCCGCTTTAGATCAGGTCTCTCCTTCAGTATTCAATAATATAATGTCTTATATTGATGAATTCTTATAACATCACAATGTTATAATTCAGCTCTTGCCCTTGGTGGTTATTTTTTTCAAGTGAAAATGCAGGAAAAGGTTATTTGGGATATGGAGGATGAATGCCAATGGGAATGCCAGGGAAGCAGGGGGGATGTGGATGACAAAGCAGGGCTGGAAAGGGAGACAACAAGATTTGAGCTACCTGTGAGCACAACAGACCTCAAAAGCTGCTTTATTTATGGTCAGCTGAAGGAGGGCTGTAAAAAGTAGGATGGCTCCCAGAAAGTTTTGGATATTGGCAGGAAGCTTTGACCTGAATGGACAGAAGTAGGAGCTGTCTGTCCTCCAAAGGTCCCTGGGCTGCGTTTGCCAATTTACCCCAGCTTTGAGCGAGGTCTTTGCTCAGGCACAGCGTGAGAGAGAGCAGCGATCCAGGCCGGGCAGATGGTGGGGAGGAAACAGTTGCCTACAGCTGCTGGAAGCAGCAAAAAACCGGGCAAGAGCAGCCAAAACACAGCCACATCCAACTATGGGACAGGGAAAGCAGAGCCCGGGAGCCTGGGCAGGAAAAGGAGGTGGGAACCAGCTCCATTTTCACCATTTGGCCAACGACGCTGAGCTGAAAAATCACCTTGTTGGGCTTGCTGGTCCTTCTGCACTGCGCCCCTTAGAAAACCAGTAAGAATTATCAACTGGCACCTGCTATGCTCTGGATTTTCACTGGGAAAGTCGGCTTAGCAGGATTTCTCTGACCAGCTGAACGAGATCGATTTCTAAGGAGCGTTTCCGTGACTCCAGGATTTTGTGAGAGCTGTCGACTCTCACAGCTCCGTTCTTCACTATCAACTGAAAGATTGAGGAGAAAATGAGCTTGAGCTTGAATCTCCCCATGGAGGTGCAGTTCCTGCTCGCATTGCTCTGGTGCCCACCTGTTGTGCAGTCCCTCAGTGAATTCACCTTTGGGAAAGCAAAGCCTCCGTGGTTGGGATGTAATCGATGTTTTCTGGGGGCAGAGACACGAGAAATCAAGACCCTCATGGAATGGTTCTGTGAAATTGAACAATAATCATTGCTAAAGTAAAAATTTAACAATAATAAGTCGGTAGTGCAAGAACCTACGGGTGTGGTTATTAGACAACAAGGTTGTTTGTTTTCTTGGATTTTTGGAGCTATTTCTAGAAATTTATGGACTTTGGTTGTATTATATGACATAAAATTCATAGATCCTTAGCCACGTGATCATTTGCAAAGGAAATCAGAACTTCTCTATAATTTAGGGGGAAAGGGGAGGATTTATAGAAATCCTGTTACATATCAGAACCTGTTCAAAAGGTGTTTTATTGGTGTTTATAAAGATGGCAAGCTCCTCATGTAGGAAAATGCACTTAATTAACGCCCAGGTCAAATATGATATAGTTTTCACTACTGAGCCCTGACTTGGGGGTAATTTGGAATCCTCAATACTTTGGTCTACTGGGCAGGCACAGCTAAATTTGCTGATTGGGAATAAAACCCCAAATCTGATGACTTTCTAAGGAAGCAGTGTCAGTTTTGCCAGCTGAAACCAAATCCGCTCGGGTTGGTTTGTGAGGGGAGGTTGTGCAAGGAGCTGCAAGGATGAGCCAGAGCCTTGTGAAATCCAGCTTCTTCTGGGGGCTGGATCCGCTCCTTCTGGCCTTCAAAAAGTGGGATGGATATTGGAATCTCCTTGTCCTTGATCTGGAAAAGAAGTTGCTTGGTTTTCCTCAAAAGCTCTGTGTGGTTTTGGGAAGCAGTGGGCTGAAGTATTGGTAGTTCCATAAATCATGGAATTTCCAATTTTTTTTACCCAATTTCCAAGGCTTCTGTTTTCTCATTTAGCCTGGGGGAGTCTTATTTTTCTTAATGGAGGTGTGCATTTGTTGTTTTATTGTTCTGGTGTGCTCTTTGTTGGAGAGTCTGGAGCATCCTCAGTGGAAGTGTCTGACCAGAACACGGAAAACTTGCAATTTGTGGAAAATTAAGAGCTGAAATTATATTTGGATTGCTTTTGAAAGCTGATAGGGAGGAACTGATGGGAGTGAGATGCTCGTCACACTTATAAATCCCCACTTTCAAGGGTGTTGTTCTCTGCATTCTCCATCACATTTTGTGGTTTCATCTGCACCTGAAGTTATTCCAGATAAAGCTGTGGCCCCAAAAATGGTCTCAGGATAGTTTCCTGTGTCATCCAAGCTCAGGACTCGGCTCGAAGAGAGATTTGATGCCCTCAGATCAAAGAGCAGGGTTTTCCAAACAGAACGATCCCTTCTTTGAGTCCCTCAGAGATGGTGTTTTGCAATCAGGGAGAGGTGGATTTATGACGTGAGAGACTAAACAATCTGTACCTCTCCTTTATCGCTGGCATCACACCCTCCTGCATTCCTCCTCTGCTCCTCTCCATGGGATCATCCTGGCTGCTCTCAGTCACGGAGAACATGGAATATCATGAGGGCAACGTGACCTGTCGGGTATTAAACCCGAAAACTTGATCCAAAACGGCTCTGGCTTTGCTCCCCCTGCAATCCCACATCCCGTTAAAAGGCCAAATGATTAATTAAAAAAATAATTTGCTGCTCTGAGGGGATTCATTGGCATGTGGTGAAACTCAGGAAGGATTCTGAAAAGTAAGCAATTTCGAATTTTTGTTTTAGTATAAAATAGTGTATTTTAAAATCCTTCTCATTTGAAGCAGACCAGTCTTTAAGAAAATGAATATTCTCTATCTAAAACAGCTTTGCTTTCGAAGTTTTGGCAGGAAGGACTCTGGTTCTGTAAGAAACTGAACAAAATGATGTATTTCGTCAATTGTACCTCTCTGTGTTGCTTCCGTGGTGTGTGTGTGTGTGTTTGTTAATTGAGATATCTCTAATTAAACCAAAGAAATTTGATGTTCTATGCAGCTCTGATTGGTACTAATTGGGCTACCAAGCAATAAAATCAGATCTGCTCTCTTAAACCAAGAGCAGCACTCCTAAAGAACAGAATTTTTAGGGATTACCCTCCCTTTTTAGGGATCACTGCTATTCCCTTTCCCTCTGCTCTGCAGTGCCATAAACCACCTTTTGCAAAGTTCCTTTTCTGAGCTCATTTTTGGACAGCACAGCAAGGTCCCGCCACCTGCATTTTTAATTCCTGGGATATTTCAGTGCCAGGTGGGAAAAGAGTGGGAGATCAAGTCCTTGCAACAACCTCTGCCACTGGATCTTTCCAGCAAGCCAGGGAGACAGCGAAAAATAGTCAACATTATTTCAGCACAGTGGGGAAGGAGGGATGAAAGCTCTGCAAATGAATTCATTGTGACAACCTTTGTGAAGGATCTGAGTGTTTGATCTTTTAAAAGATTTAATAATTCTTTGGAGAGATTAAAGAATAAAACTGGCTGGGAGGAGGAGAGGAAGTTAACTTTCTTTCCCTCGATTCTGTCAAAATAGTAAATAAAAAAGAGCAAATCCCTAAATTTAGTCGGCTTCTCCTCACATCACCTCTTTTTTTGGGTGTCGACGCATGTCATGTTTGAGTCCTGGTAGCAGAGAAACCCTTGGAAACGTGACCCCTCAGATAAAGATTTTGGGCAATGATCTAATGTGCTTCTATCCAACGGAAATGGATCTAAAAAGCAAAGTAATTAAATGCCTGGAAATCAGAATTTCCACCATGTTGGGGCTGATGATGTTTTACACATTTCCAAAAGGCCAGACCTTCAACCACAGGGTTGGGTTTGGCCCCCGACTGCTGAACCAAGCTCTGAAGGTCTTTGCCACTGCTAAAATATATGTCAGATGAATTTTTGGTTTCTCGTAGCTTAAAAAACCCTTGTATTTTAGATGTTTGCTTAAAACTATCTCAGATTGCCGTGATGCAAACGGTAAATTCCTGTTGTATTTTTTTGAGGTATTACTTTAAAAAAAAAATCCGAAATAATCAAACCCATTTAAAAACAGGTAGGTTTTTCTATCAGATGACCTGGTATTACTCTCATTTTAACATAAGGGAATTAACTCTGTTGCAGTTTTGGGGGGAATCAAACCTTTCTGCTTTGAAGAAGAACTGATAATTAAAAAATAGCCGAGGAGTTTTGGTTTAGCCTGGCCAGTACCTACCTTTAACTAGCAAACAAATAAATACAGTTTGACTGGTAACAGCTGCCATATATAAGTGGAACAGGGTCGGAAGAGTTGTGTAATCATTTCTCCATCAAATACTGAACAGCCCTTCCTATGATAAGACCCCAGGGTCCTCCAGGCTGAGCCAGAAACTCCTCTGGACTGGAGCTGCACAGGAAGGGCACTCAGTGTAGGCATCTATTTCAAAAGCCACACATAATGAAGATTAATTAGACCTTCTTTAGCGGCCCAAAGTTAAATACACACAGCCAAGGCCTTGGGCTTCCTCACATGACCAGGAGTTTCCATGGAAAGCAGAGAAGATTAAAGAGTGGTCGACAGAAGAAAGAGGGTCAGCTCCCCCGTAAAGTTACTTTCAGAATGTACCAAGATTGATTTTTCTTGTCCACATACAAGAACAAAATGCCTTAAGGGGCGCTTTGAGCAACGTAGGGGTCGGGTTCTGTGTCTGTTTGCGGCAGTGCAGCTTCCCCAGCCACGTTCTCTTTAACTGCCTCTTTGGTGGCTGAGGGCATCCCATCTCCCTTATTCCATTCTGTCCTTTCAAAAGGACAAATTCATGTACCTGTAGCTTGAGTTTTTCAACCACGAGCTGGGTTTTGATTGGACTTCAGAGTTTTGCGAGGGCAACTCTTCCCCCTGCTTTGTTTTCCTCTGAGGCATCACTTGGTCTCGAATGCGGTCCGGGGTGAGCTTATGCTTTGATCCTACAGTTCCAGGCCTAGGATCTGAACTAAAGGTTGGACTTGATGATCTCAGAGGTCTTGTCCAACACTGATGAGTCCATGATTTTAATCTTTCAGGGGGAGAGCAAGGCACCGGTGCAGCGTGTCCTGCAGCTGAGGGTGTTGGGAGAGGATGGGAAGGACCTGTACTTTTCCAGCTGAAGGATGCCTTGGAGAGGCTGGCAGAAGGAGGGGCTGTGTCCAACGCAATCAGTGGCACGGGCAGGGTTTTGACTTTTTCAAACCCTTCCTAGGGCCAGGCTGTCCCCACTCGGTGCTTTGGCTGCCGGCTCAGGAGTGGGGAAGGAGCTCTGGCTGCTCCCGGAGTGTCCCCAGCACCCTTGGGCACACAAAATCCTCGCCGTGCCTTATTGTCAGGGCTGCTGACTGCTCTCATTAACTTCAAGTGGCATCGAGTGCTCAGCACAATGGCAAACCGAGCCCTCCACTTCTTTAAAGTGATCTTTGGGGTTTCATATTTATTTGCAAACCAGGGCAGGCTCGTATCCCGAAAGAAAAGGGTTTTCCTTCTCACCCGGAGCTGGAGGTGGACACATGGAGCCAAGGCATGTTCTGCCAGCACAATGGCAACTTATGAATAAGATCATACTTGTATTTGCATTAACACGGCTGGCTTCTCCAGGCAGTTTTACATAATCTCCTTTTCAATGGGGAAGGGTGTCATTTCCCCTTCATTTCATACAGCCCCGCTTTGAAAATGTAGGGAGGAAGTATTTAAAGAAAGTCCGCATTTTATGAAAGGGAAAATTGCCGGCGTTCCTTTGTGTGTCTCAGTAGGATTTGGATAGATTACTCATACTTAAAAAGGAAGGGAGCTTTTGCTTTCTCTTCCCCTTTTTAAAAAACTTGCATTAACATGATGTATTGACATATTACAAAATCCAGGGAATGCTGGAGAGCGAATCAACCGCGGCTTTGTCCGCGAGTTGCAACAAATTCTTAAAACGTCGTCACCTTCTGAAATAAAATTGTCACATTTTGGATACAGGCAACTTTTGTAAGGACTAAAGCTTCACTACTGAGATAGGCACAACAGCGTGTCCTCTCTCACTTGCTTTTTCTTTCTGTTTAAAAATTAATTCTCTCT
>VZTA01022401.1:702939-745645 GCA_013398855.1 Mohoua ochrocephala
TCTCTTTTTTCTCCCCCCCCCCCCGCCCCCCCCCCTTTTTTGATCCAATGAGCTGGGTACGAGTGCAGCACGTTTTAACCATTTTCATAAATCAAGCAACTGGAATAGATTTTAATACAGAATTGTATTACTGCAGGAATGCCAGGCATGCAGGCTCTAAGCACTAACACTTCTATTAGTTGAATGGGAGCCAATCCTTTAGCTGTAAGCATGTTAAAGGAAAATAATTCCCCTGCTACATCTCAGGGGTCTCTGATGTCAAAAATCCTCCCTGAAGTAACTCACAACTTTTTTCCCCGGCTTGTCCTTGTCTCGGGGGTGTTACAACTGGTCAGTCACACTCCGAGGAATATGTTTTATGGGCAGATATTAAAGCCCACTGAGCTGTTCTTCCCTCTCTGACATCCTTTGATTAAAAATAAAGTCATGGAGAAGTAGAAAATCAAGGTTCAGTGCTGCAAGAAGCTATCAGCTCCCACAAAGACTTTCTATTCCTTCCAGGACCTATATTTATATTTGCTGATGACTCCTTGTCAATCTGACAGTTGCTAATCAACCTTTGATGATAATTGTAATTCTTGCTAAGGACACTTCATCCTGTGAGGTCAAAAGGACATTTTGTACACTGAAATGCACTCTGTGCACGTGTGTGCCTGAATCTATGGGCCCGTGTTTATGTTTACGAGAGACGTTTATGCTAACACTTCTTTTTCTGGGTGAATTTTTTATAATTCTCCTTTCCCTCATTTGCTGCTGCCTTTTTGCATCTATGAAATGCCGCTCATTGCTAAATCATTACCAAAATTTAAAAGGGAGGGGTGAACTTGCTGCTCAAAACCAGAGGGGGAAACGCAAGAAAAATTTAAAGGTGCCTGAGTAAAAAACTCGATAAATATTCAGCTCACTTTTTTTTTTTTTAAAAAAAAAGAGAAGGATTTTTGTGAAATCAGTTGATAACATCTTCATCTCAATCCATTTATTATCTCCTGTTTGAAAAGCACTTAGCTCAACAGGGCTCTGTGCCTTCAGTGAGGTTTCCAGGTATCATCAGATCAAGAATCTTAAGTTGAGCAGGGATAAAACATAACAATGTTTGTTATTTTCTCCCTCCAAAAAGAAAGCAAATAACTTAAGGCATCTGACACGGATGGTGTTGACTAAGCCAATTGGGAGGCTTTTGCATTTCATGTTTTGGCACTGAATTTTCTTCTTTCTTGTTTCCCTTTTGTCTTGACATTCCACAGGTTTTGGATGTGTTGGACTAACCCCAGTCTAGACCTCTGGAAAGAGTCAGATTTTGAATTTCAGGGTACCACGTTTGCTAACGAGCCCTGGATTTGTAGTCTGGGTTCCCAACATGAGGAATTCAGCCAACGGACTCAAAGGATGGGTTTCCACATACACGTGCCTTTCTGTGGAGGATGAGTCCTCTCCTAAAGACAGCACCACGGATCTGCTGTCACGGGGCAAAAAGAGCTGGGCACTGGGGACTGCTGAGCTGCTGGAGGGCAGCGCCCCTGCGTCCCCACTTTAATTGCCCTGTTCAGTCCGGTGTGCCAGCCTCGGAGCAAGAGTGGTGGAATAACATGCAGGATAATCCCTTCTTAGAGGAATCTCAGCATCACCTCAGTGACTGGTACCCAGAGACTGCTTCTGGCTCAAGAACTGACCTCAATCAGAGAGCGGGGCGAAAGCAGAAAAGCAAATTATCTCCCTGCTTCCACAGTTTGCTCCCGAAGGACTCCAGAACCTTGCATAAACAAAAACTAATTATAATACACACACACACACGCACACACACGCAAAAATTTAGTAAAAACTCAAAGCTCTGCTCGTAGGCTGAACAAAAAGGAAGCTGGAAGAGTGAATGTCACAGTGCCATCTACTGACGCCGGCCCCGACCGTGGAGGGAGAACACCCAACTGCAGGGGGAAAAATAAATAAATAAGGCTGGGAGTCTTGGAAGGATTATGTTTAAAGGAAGGAGATGACTGCTAATTAATGTGACAAGAGAGAAAGCCTCACCTACTGACAGGTTATTCATCCCACAAGTGTTAGAATCCTCTTCGGCGATGTCTGTTCCTATAATTCCTGGAAAAAGACTCGTGCTGGAGGAACAGCTGACCAGAACCCTCAGTGCCAGCTCCCATATTTCTATTTTGTCTTGATGAGCTTTACACCAGAGGAGAATTACAGCCTGCTCTGTGGCAAGCAATTTGAAGACATAAAGGAATGCAATTGTGGAATAAAACCCGCTCTGTGTGCTGTGAGATAAGTTCACCTGACACAGAAAATGAGCGGTAACTCGGAGGCAGGTAGGAGCAACATGTAATCCAGTTGACATAAATGAAAAGATGATATTGGCAGAAAATTGGGCTGCGTGTGAATATAAAGGCTGTTGAATAACAGGGAATGGAAAATGACATGCTCGGCAGCAGCGAGGTAAAGATGAAAGGAGTTCAGAAAACATTTGTACGGGAGAAGCCAAGTACGAGTCAACAAAGGCTGGAATTCTCTGCTCCTCGAAGCAGAGCTGAACGCTGCAGCCTTCAGTCCTACCTGTGCTCAGGGTTGGCAAGTGGTAGAGTGTCAAAACAATTAGAGTTTGTTCTCTGGTTGCTAACGTGCCAGCTGAAGTGGAGGCTGAGATGCTCAGCAAAACCATTACTAAGCAAAATGAGGCATCATCCTCTGTCTCACTCAGTAATTCCAAGGTAAGAATGAAGTGAAGGACGAGCAGGGAGTGATTGGGGATGGAGAGGCAGAGGGAAAAAGAAGTCAGGAGGTGAGGAGACTGCAGCATGTTGATTGAAAAAAAATATTCTGTATATTCTGAAGGGTTGTGTCAAGTATGAGAATTCAGGAGGAGGGGAGAAGTGAGCACCTGAGCTGTGCTTGCTGAGATTCACTCCAGATATGTTGTGGCAGATGGAGCTGACATCCTGAGAGAGGCTAAGAGGTGAAAGTAATAATGAACAGCCTTCACAAGGTAAAAGCAGAAGAAATATTAGAGCTGTTACAGGAGAACAAGCGAGAGATGTTTAGATTTATGAGTTCTTTTGGAGAGCAGCCATGGTTTGTCTTTATTTCCTAGTAACTGGTTCTTGGTTTGAGCTTCGTCGGGTCATCAGATCAGTGCCATCAGCTCTGAAGGGTTTTCAGCCCTTCCTTTGGCTCATCTAGCAGGCACAAAATGAACATGTGGAGTGCGAGCATGTTCTGCTTTTGGGGGAGCCGTCCTGATAAGCAAAAGCAGTGGAAAAAAGTAAGGAGAGAGGATTTTATTATGGCACCATCTGTCTCCTCGCTGTTAATATTTCTGTCCCCTCTTTGCAGTGATTTGGAGAACGGGGTGCAAGGATGGATGCTGCAGAAGGGGTGGTTCCAGAAGGGACCGTGGCAGTGGCTGTCCATCCACAGAAAGTGGTGTCTGGCTGAAGGCCCCTGCGTGACACCCATCTTAAAAGTAACACCCAGAGCCCAGCCTTGGCTTGGAGGGGGGCCAGCAAGTGAATTCCAGCTTGGTGCTCGTTTTCTTAGTCTCGTTCTCTTCTTCCTCGCTTTACTTCATTTAAAGCTGGTTAATGAGAGTCCAGACCTGTCTTGGGCACAGCACCTGGGCCAGGCTCCTCATGAATGTTACAGCACCCTGGCAAAGGCTCTGCTCTCACATTTTTCAGCCGACCCAGAGATTTCAAAGAGCAGTTTCATTTTTCCTCTTTTAATTTAATTGAAGAATGTAAAGGGAGCTTTTGACTTTTACTGGTGGAACCTGAGGAGGACTGAAGCGGTTTAAACTCGACTGACCTTAATCGTGCAGGGCACCCTTCTAAACTTCTGTTTACCTCCTGTGAGCTGCTGAAGAGAGGAGGGGAAAAAAGGGAGGAAAAAAAAAAAAAAAGCAGCTTTCATTTACTAAACCCCCTCGTGGTATTGAATTCTAACCAAGTACATCCAGCCCTGCCAGCCAGAAATGCCAAAAGGAGGAAAGCTGCTGAATCAGAGGAGAATCAGGATTGGGAGGATGGTAGGGAATCTGAGAGTAGCACTAGGTGAGTTCATTTCACAGACTTATTGCTGTTTTGTATTTGCAGATCATCTGGGAGCAAACTTCTTGGGGGTTTTTTATTATCATTGCTGGGCTTTGTTCCTAAATTATTTAGCAAATGTTTTCTGGGAGCTTCTTCCAGCATATAGATGAGTTATCCCCAGCTACTTGCTGGTCTAATGAATAAGTGCTGCAGCTCTGAGCTGAGCTTGCAAGATGCTGAAAGCTTCGAGCACCCTGGGCTGGGTAAACGGGGAGTTCCCGGTGCTCTGCCCCCCTCGGGCTCAAATCTTATTTACAAGGTGTAGAGTGGCCACTTCAGTCCTGTGGTTTCCTTTCTGCTCCCCCAGTGAGTGACTCTCGAGGGCCTTTCAAACCCCTCACGTGAAGGCTCCTGCCAGGAGCACTCAGAGCCACCCTGGCACTCTGTCCCCGCTGCGGGGGTCTCGTGGGCTGGCAGCATGTGGGAGGTGATGGACACCAAGGTCACCAGGCCGGTTTTGTGCCCTTTTCTGACCTTCAAGTCCTTCCCATGGGTCTGCAGTGTCCTTCCCTGTGGCTCCTTGGGACAGGCCATGCATTGGTCACCATCAGCGAGTTTGGGGATGATTTGGGAAGTTGTCTGGAACGCTGGTGCCCTTCCTTGCCCAGGTGGAGCGTCCCTGGATGGACAGGGTGGACAAACGGCCCTGCCCCTGCAGCCACGGTGACTGTGATGGAGCCTCTCCTGCTGTGGGCTGGTCCAGAACCCCCACCCCATTTACCAGGCAGGCATTTCTCTTTTATTTCTCAAGCAGGGACATCTTTGACCCAAATGAAATCGTTCCATGGGTGGTGGGAGCTCCAAGCAAGTGTCCATTTCCCTGTAGACTCGATTGCGGTGCCAACCCCAACCCAATTTGATTTTGAGGCACCGAGCAGCCCCCGTGGCACATTTTCAGCTCATTTATTGTTTCGAAAAGCGCCAGTCTGGTGGCATTATCAGGAAACCGAGGAGATACAGCGGGAATGTCTTTGCTGAGCGTGGTTTGCTCCAGGAAGCTGTGCAGTCATCAGCTGATTAATGCCAATTTATTTAGAAACAGAGTCTGGCCATGGCTGTCTGCTTCTCCAAAAGATCCTGTTGTGTCCTTTCTCCACCACACTCGCTGGAGCATGTTTGCTAAAGTTGCTGTTGCATATGCTCGGGCAGTAAAACATTTACAGCTATTTCAGAAATTGCTGCAGTAGGCAATTTTCCTCATTAATTTTACCATTCTGGATGGGATTTCACGAGGTGTGAAGGCATGCAGAGTCATACCTGACACTCGCCCTGTTCCTGCTTGTAATGCCAACCTCTTTAAGGAAAAACGAGATCAGAAGAGGATGTTTGAGGGGAAATGGAAGTGGCAGCTCCATGTCCAATGATCAGTCAGGGAACCACGGAACGTCCTGAGCTGGGAGGGACCCACGAGGATCATCCGTGCCCAGCTCCTGCTGCAGTGATCCTGCTCCTGCAAATTTACTCTGATTGTTCTTTGCTCCTTCTTGCCCAGGACTACGGAGACTTTAAAATACCTCCGGGACCCTGCAGGGAGAAAGGGGCTATAAAAATATAACAATAATGATTCCTTTCTCCTGCCTCCACCTGAGGAACCTCTGAGCGTGTTTCAAATATCAAAGAGCAAGAAACCCATTGTAGTGCTGTCCCCTGGGTAAAGGTGGGAAAAGGAGGCCCTGAGAGGTAGAAGGAATTGTACAAGGCTAAATGTAAAGCCAGTAGCAGATCAGGAGACAGACCTGAGGGCAGGCTTTGGGTTCTGACCCTTTTTGCGGGAGCTGTCCCCATTTTGGGGAGAATTTTTTTAATCTGTGCCCAAACACTTAATATCTGGTCAAGATTTGGATATTTCCTGCAGGAAGAAGGCTTCTCTCCCATTTTAGAAGTGATGTCTGCTCTAAAATATAACTACCATGTAACAAATCACCGAATGCTCTGCTCCATCCCCTGTCCCTGAGCTGTATCTCAGCCCGACTCTCCTGTAAATATTAAGACAGATGATGGATAGGGACAGGTCAAAGCAGAGAAGATCTGGAATTATTCCTTTCATATTCCAAAAGAATGAGCTCGTGCTATTCCTCCCACTTTCAAATTTGCCCCAATTTATGGGGTAGATAAGGGCTGGAATTTTGAAGGGCGACATCATGAATTGCTTTTCTTATTGATCGAGCTTTTAATGTGCCAACAATGAAAACAATAAAACTTGCATTTAAAAACAAACATTTCTAGCACAGGAGCTGCATTAAAATGACACAAATTGCTTTTGTGGGCTGAATTTAACAGAACACCCATGAGGTTCCACTTAAAAACAACAAGCCAACAAAAATCAAATTGCATTGTTTTACAGGCAAACAAAATGGTGAGCGCGCCTTGGGCTACGTTTTCAGCGTGTTTTCTTGGGAGATCAAAGCTTAAATCCCATTAACCCTTCAAATGTCAGCCTGCTGAGTTACTTTCCTTTACCTCTGAGCTTCTGATGCTGCCTTCAGCAGGAAGCCAGGGCTCTGCCTGGATCTGCTGCTGTTCCTCTTCCCCGTCTCCCCCACCGGCATCTCCACGGAAGCACCACCTTGTAAGTGGGTAGAGTTCAAACAGCCGGTTTAGCCAGCCCACGTTGGTTTCCCATTTTACTAACTTGGAGATCTGGCCAGGAGCCAGCACTAAAATACATTTATTTTGGTTTTTTACCAGTTGCTGTGGTGCTGCGTTACCCCGCTGGCAAGGGGCTGCATGAGGCTTCGATGGCCAGCAGAGCCATTTTGGAGCAATTTAGGGTTTGTTGGGTCCTTGTTAAAGATCTCCTGGACATCAGGTATGTTGGTGATGGAGAGTTGGTTGCTCATAGTGAAGGAATGCTGATTTATTTTGATGTCTGTCACCTGTTCCAACAACCACTGGGCATCTCACGTGCTTCCTAAATAAGTAAGTGCCCATGAGATGCCACTTCCTGAGGGTTTGCTGTTTCTCAGGAACAATAAATTAATATTGTGCCCAAATATTCCCGTTCCATGTGGCAGCTCAGATCTTAATCTGCCTTCACCCTCCTTTCCCTGCTCTGCTGGGACCTTGCTTCATGTGTAAATACAAAAATCCTTCCAAGCCGTTGTTAATTCCAAATATCTGTGTGTTCATGTACATCACAAAGATCAGGAAAACAGAACAGATGCAGCCTTCTGGGCCCGGTTTGGAAGCATGGAAAGGCTGGGGAGCATGGAAAGGTTGGGGGAGCAGCAGCATTCTCCCCTCTGAGCGTTTGGGAGCTGTGGGATTTATCCAGCCCAGCCTGGGGTGATACTGAGAGTCCAGTCGGATGCTCGGAGCGTTTGGAACCTTGCCAGGAGAAAAGGGTCAAAAAGGGAGGCTTTTCTTCACTAATTTTTTTTTTTTTTTTAAAGAGAAAAGAAAGGAGAGGGAAGAGCCTGGCTGGAGGAGCCACGGAGCTGCTGGGAGCTGTGGCAGAAGGTGGATGTGTCCCGGCTCACCCAGCAGCGAACCGCGCTTCCCCTTGCCGGGCCTCCTGTGCACATGCCAGAGCTGACTGCTGAAACGCTGCAGTTCCAGTACCCAGCCCACAGCTGCGTGCAGCTGTGTCCAGCTGTGCCTCCCAGCCCCTCACAACTGGATTTTCACACAGGAACGGTCCCTTTCCAAAGGGCTCCCCCCGGCACACGGCCGCGGCCTAACAACGTGTGAAACACGGGCCTTTTCTTGGCAGGGCTTTTGGGGGAGGCTTTTACACCCCCAAATAACTCAGCTGAGGTTGGGGTTTTTTTCACCTGAGTGCCTCAGTCCCACACCCTGCTGCCCCTTTCCCTTTAGGAATGTCTCATCCTAGCTTTTTTCCCAAGGAAAATGAAAGCTAACCTCACTGTGCTTTCCTTTTGAAGGATGGGGATGTGAAGGCCCGAAAGGCCAAGGACACACATCTGAGCTCTCTGTGACCAGGGACAGGACATGGGGAACAACTGGAGCTGTGGCAGGGGAGGTTTTGTTGGATTATAGGAAAAGGTTCTTCCCCCAGGGGGTGTGGGGCACTGAACAGACTGCCCTGGGAACGGTCATGGCCCCAAGGCTGCCAGAGCTCCAGGACAACGCTCTCTCAGGGACAAGGTGGGATTTTTGGGATTGTGAAGGGCCAGAGGATGGACTGGATGATCCTTGTGGGTCCCTTCCCACTCAGGATATTCTGTGATTCTGTGAAATCACACCCCCAGGGTTGTCTCTTCCTAAACACCTGCAGGGACACTCTCCCACGGGATGGCAGTGCCTGTTTGCCACCCTCCAGTGACCATGTCCCCTGGCAGAGTCCCCAAATCTCTGCTACAAACTGCAGGCACAGACTAAAATCTCCCTTTGCACCTTTGGTGTGCAGGTGCTTCACAACAAACGCCATAAATCCGAGGGAAACGAGCAAGAAGAAGAAAAGAAGAAGAAGATTTGACAGGTTTTTATTATTTAAGAGACTGGCTGATGATTGGACTGGATGATTTGAAAGGTTTTTTCCAACCTCAACGATTCCATGAAGTTTGCTGGATGCTGCACAAGGTTAAAGGAGAGTCTCTCACTCAGGAAAATTTGCAGCCAGAGCAGAAGGTACAGAAGTTTTGTCATCTTCACTCCTCCTTTTGCTCGATTCTAAATCTGCGAGGAGGAAAACTGCATTTTATCACAGGTGGGCAAAAAAAAAAAAACCAAAACAACCTTTTCCAATGTCTTTATTTCTGGCAGTTTGGGGATATTTAGGAGCAGTAGAGGTTGTTATTGCATATAGGAAGGTTTTATTGCTTCCCCTTCAGTGCAAACTCGGTCGTGTCTGTCCCCTCAATTTCCCCTTTTGCTACTGGGATGAGGAAATGAAGAGAAAGGAAGGGAAACACCAAAAAAAGCAGCACTTGTTTGCCTTTGTCTGCCACTCAGAACTTGCACATGTGTTTTGGGGGAGAGGGGAAAGCAAAACGTATCTCCAGCCAGCTGCTTCTGCCTTATCAGACACGACTTGAGAGGAGCTGGGAGGGAATTGCCTGTGCCATCCTCTGCCAGTGGTTTTTTCTCTGCAGCTCTTGCAGCTCTTGCAGCGACTTGTCCCAAAAAATTCACATACCACAGCCAGACCTGCCGGGACGTTGCTTTTTCCGCAGTTTTCCAGGGGATTTCAGGAGCGTGGGGAGCTGCAGCAATGCTGTGCTGGAAACCCAGATTCCAGGGAGAATTTCCCTACACAATGGGTTGCATTTGAAGAGTTTTGCTCCAAACGCAGCGAGGAGGCCGAGTCCAATTTCCAATGTGAAGCGAGGTGTGATTTTTAATTTCGTTTTTTGTGAATTCTTCTTTTTTTCCCTCCTAATCCCATCATCATTATTCTGCTCTGAGCCCCTCTGCCAAAGGCTGGTGCTGGTTTGAAACGCAGCTCCTTGCCCTGGTGCCAGCTTGCATGGAAGAAAGGCTGACCTGGGCACTGGGTGGCCGTGGCCAGCGCTGGTGGCACGATGACAGGGTTCCCAAGATCCTTTAAATACATTCCCTGCTCTGAGGCTGCTTTTCAATTAGCTGGGAATATCCCTGTTTTGTCCTTGCTGGGGAGATGATGGATGTTTCCACAGTGGAGAATTTGGATGGATTAATTTCCATCTGAGGGCAGCAGGGCCGCTGCGAGGTAGCACAGAAACATCATCCCCTTATGGGGTGCGGGTGGTGCCTTTGGGGTGGGAATGTGGGATCCCACCCCTCTGGTGTTCCCACAGGGTCGTGCTGGACTCTCCTTTATCCCACACAGCCCATGGAGACGCCGAGGTTGGTCAAGCTGAAACTTTTCCCTGGCCCTACGTTGTTCTCACAAGCCATTTTTGGAAAGGAAAGTTAATACCTTGGGTTTTTTTCTTTTTGGGATACCCAGGAAGCGAAGGCATCAAACGAGCAGGACCTGGTGGGCTCAGAAGGCATCCTGGAGGCATTAGATATGGCTGGCATTCGATCCAACAACTGAGCCTTTCCTGGTTTATTGATTTACCCTATTTGTGGTTGTGCACGCACAATGGGCCCCATTATGAAGGCCATGTGCATCCCTGCCAATAAACCCCACAGAAGGGCAAATGTTTCCCACCCAAAACATTCATTCCTCTCATGCTGAGGAGGAGAGAGAGAGGCCTCTCCCCAGGACCTCCAAGGCACAGAGGTGCACGTTTCTGGGTGTTTGTGCACATTTGGCTCTTGGGGAGCAGCAGAGAATTCCCTCCCTGCGTGGTTTGCTCACATTCCCAGCAGGAATAAAAGCTGGGATGGTGGAGGAGAGCGGCTGCTCTCAGCTGGAGTGAGCTGAGGGTTCTGGGCATGGACACACCTGGACTTTGGGAGCGGTTTTTTTCCATCAGAATAATTTCCTGATTGTTGGTGGTGTTGTGTCTTGGATAAAAACGCTCTTGGAGGGGATGGGATTTATGTGCAAGTGTTTAAAGAGTGATCTTTGGGCCTGAAAGGTGATCTCTGGGTCTAAAAGGGGATCTCTAGGTCTGAAGAGGGATCTCTGGGTCTGAAAGGGGTCTCTGGGTCTAAATGGGATCTCTAGGTTAAAAAGAGGATCTCTAGTTCTAAAAGGGAGTCTTTAGGTCTAAAAAGGGGATCTCTGTGTCTAAAAAGGGCATGTTCTCCTGCAATGAAGTGGAAGCAGAGAACGCTTCATTTTTAAACATTAAGCCACCAAAATATTGGTAATGGGACGTTTGCCATCTAAGCTGTTACTTTCCTGGGAAAAACCTTTATTTTGGAAAAAACCCCAACTTTTTGACTCTGTTTCAACTCAAGATGGAGCATTCCCGAAGTGGAGGTGTGCTTCCCATCCTCTTCCAAATTAAATGCTCCAATTTTCCATTTGGAAATGACTTTTCACTTCCATTTTTGTATAGCACGAATACTTTTTTTTTTTAAAAGTCAAAATAGAAATGAAGTTCTTTGGGTTTTAATTGGAGCCGTGGAGGAGATATTTTGTGTGGGAACAGAAAGGATCTTTGGGCATCTCAATGTTTCGAGTCCTTCTCCTTCTGGTTTTCCAAAATACACCTCAAAATGTGGGAAAATCAGAATTCCAGGAGAGAGATTCCAGCTTACAAGGAGCAGCTCAGTGTGAAGGTCAGATCTCTATGTTCTTGCACAGCACGTGCCAGAATATTTCACTGCTGGGACAGAAAGTCTGTATTTAAGTAGCAATAACTCACACGAGGAATTGACAGATTGGAATGCACCTGGTTCGGGCTGTTGGTCGCTAATATCATTCCCAGTGTTCTCTGGTGAAAGGCAGCTGGGATAGTTTATGGGATGTCCAGCCTTTCTTAGGGCTGTCGTACTTAAATGTGCCCCCAAATTAAACTCGTGGGGTGGGATCCCTCAAGGGACAGATAAACTCCGGAGCGTGATGGAGTGGCCTCCGTGTTTCCCACGTGGCTGTGCCAAACCGGACCCTTTAATGCCACCCCAAAAAAATCGGAACCACCCCAAATCACCAGTTGCTTCTGAAAATCGAGGCCAAGCTCCTGAGCTGCACTGCTGGCAATATTGTTTAAAAACAATGGGGCTCAATTAGATGGGAATTATTTTAACACTTCGGAAGGCTGCCAAGTCATTTCCTTCTCCTTTATTGATTTTTTCCATTGCCAGTAAATATATCTGCGGCAGCAGGATGAAAGGAGAGGAGGGAAAAGGGAAGTGTTAAAAAGGAGACTGTAACAAGATATGTCCCCTGAACCTCTGGGAAGGAGGAGGACATTTTAAGACAGAAGGAAGCAGGGGATTCATGGAGGCATTTCACGGGGTTAGACGTGGTAGCAGACAGCCCAATATTATTTTCCTTGCCTGATCCTTTACTTAGATTGGCTCCTGTTTCTTCCCCTCATTGTGCAGTCCCTGCGTGAGCCGCTCTCCGCGTAAAGACATTCCACCTACATTCCTTTGCCACCGGGTGAGAGGAGGGGGGAGTGCAATTATGTGGGCTAGCGAGACACAAAAGGCTCTGCTCCACAGCTCAAGCTCATAAACTTCAGCTAACTTTTCCCCTTAAAAATATTAACACCACCCCCCCCCCCAAAAAAAAAAAACCCAACCAAACAAAAAAACCACCAAAGAGTCTGGTTTGTTCCTCTCCTACCAGCCTGCAAGCAAAGGGTTTGGAGCTATAACTATCCCACCTATAAATATTTCCCTCCCCAGCACTCTGTAGATCACCACAGAATAAATAGGTTTTAATTTTTTGGCAGTATCAGTGTTTCTCTCTGGCTTTTTTTTTTTTTCCACGTGCATCTTCCCTGTGCTAATCGCAGAATCCCAGAATGGTCTTGGTTGGGAAGGACCTTCGAGATCCTCTCATTCCAGCCCTCTGCCATGGGCAGGGATGCCTTCCACTGGAATGGCTGAGGTGGGAACAGACTGAAAAGTTCCTTGGATAAAAAGGCCACAGGTGAATAACTTTCCAGGGATACTTATGTCATAACGTTTATTGGGATCTAATGGGGGCCATTATGGAATTTCTCCAAGAAGTTCCCGGGTTACAGCTGTGACCCTGCCTTTCTCCATCCTTAAGAGCGGTGTCACCCTCCTGGCTATAAATCCTGGGAATATCCCACCACAGGCACCACTGGAAGGGAACCGGCTCTAGAAGGAAACATGGAGCTGTCTCTAAAAGCACTGGGAGACACACAAACCCAGAAGTGATGAAATCCTCCAGCTGAGGAAGCTGGAGCGTGGAATAAATTGTTTAGAAGTTCTCATAAACTGGACCTGTTCCAGGTGAACATCCTCAGGGCTGTTAGCAGGGCAGGGTTTTGTAATTCCACTTCTGAGCACTGAACTTCATTAGCTGGGCTCTCTCCATGTGCAGGGCTTTGGAAATGCTGCTGCCCTGCTTTCCATATTGATTTCTGTGCCCCTGCACTCCTTCTTCCCATTTTGTCTAATAAGCAAATTTCATTACCTGACTTCACAATTTTTCCTTTGGGCCATTAGAATTGCTTGACTGTATTCCTGGCAGAGCCCTTAATTAGAGATGGATCAGAACTGATGCCATTAAACTGATCCATTAACCACACTCTTCCTGTGACTCCAAATGCAGGTGCTTCAGAGAAAATGTGACCTGGATCCAAATCGCCACCGAGTTCGTTGTGCAGAGCCCCAAACCTCCTCAGACTGCCAAAGATGGAGAAGAAAAGTCAAATTAAACCTTCCGCGGATTCTGCCTCAGTTGTCCTGACACAGGAAACATCTCTGGGTTCATCGTGCAGCCAAAGCGTTTGTGATGTGTAAATGATTTCATTTCTTACCGCCCTTTTTGGAAGGCTGGGTCCTTACTCCAATAAGGTAAAGACGTTATCATTTTCCTCTAGTCACATAAAAATCTTCTGAGACACAGCCTGTCTTCTTTAGGCGCCCTTGAGGGCTCTCTGGAAGCCAGTCCAATTTTTATATTTCCCTACAAACCCCAATTAGGTTGGAATCCATAGGCTGAGAGAGACATTTTGGCTTTCTGCTGCCTTGTCCAGCAGCCTGGGCACTTGCTGAAATAAATTACAGCTCTTTTTAGAGCTGGACGTGGCCAGAGGTGGACACGGAGAAGCTGAACACGATGATCTCAAAAGAGATGCTCTGAATTAAGCAGGAGGTTGCTAAGCCACGAGACTGCTGCAGTCTCCAACAAAAGTTACAGTGCTGAGTCCTTGCACAGAATGGGGTTTTCCAAGGAAAAAAAACACTGCAAGGACATAACCTTCACTGGTTATGGCTGGAAAAAGCTCCTGAAGTCATCCAAGATTTAATCTTTTACCTCTTACGGCATCCGCGAGCAAACCCAGCAAAACCGAAGAGCCTCCCTTGCCCCGAAATCTGGAGTGTGCACAACTGCACTCTGCCCGCTTCTGGTGGTAATAGTAATTTATATGGATATTACAATAAAAATCATGTTTTATTCTCCCCATTCTTCAAGGGCTGCCCCAGTTTTTCCCCAAGGATGGCTCAGCATGTATCTCACATCATCCATCTTGAGGGCTGGGACTGGATGGGCTTTAAGGTCCTTTCCAACCCAAACCATTCTAGGATTTTATGACCTTTCTAGAAAGTTTTTCCCACCTCTCCACCATCCAGAGAGGGTTAATTTGGCCTTTCCTTGGACCTAGCAGGGCAGCACCTGCTAGCAGGGTGGGGTGTTCCCTCACACAGCTTGTCAGAGGCAGATTATTATTATTATTATTTTGTGAAATAACACGTTCCTTTGTCTGTGTCCTACCCCACAACCTTCAATCGAGCCTCGCTGGTCTCTCAGCCCTCGCTGCCAATTTTGCTGCTTTCCCTGTTTGCAGAAACCTTAACTCTGTGTTTGAATTGGCCTGCAGGATGTGTTTGAGGAGGGCCAGAGACTGAACAAAAATGGGAGGCTCTCATCCCCCCAAAAAGAAGTGTAATTTGCCTTTAAAGGCTCTTAAACAGCAAACACATTCTGTCTGATCCTCCTTAATAAAGTATCCCAGCAGTGCTACAGTGCCTTATTTGAGGTCTGTGCAGTCTCATTAAATTTGATGTGTCACAGAGGGCTTGGACATGTGAAAGGGAGGCTGCAGGAACCAGGATTGAAGTTTGCCAGATTTGCTAAGGAAAAATGATTCATTATGGCTTTTCAAAATGGACACCCTTCAGGCTTCCCGCTCCATTGATTGTGAGAGCAGGGAAGAGGGAGCGGAGGGGCCACCGCAGCCTGCAGATTTAACCCTTATTAACAGCTGCTTAAATTAAGGATTCGGTTTGATCTGGGAAGATGTGCTCACACTCGTGTGCTCTGAGTAAAGAAAAGAAAGGTTATTAAAGATTTAAGGGCTGGATGGTGCGGCTGCAAACTCGGGGCTGGCTCTGCTGTAGGGCCAGGAGGAGGGCGGAGGCCCCAGGGTGTGCTCAGGTCATGCAGAGTCCTCTGTGACCCAGTCCTGCACCCAGAACAGATGCTCAGAGCAGCATCCTGCATCCCAGTGCCTTGGGAAAGGGACAGGAAGTGCTGGGAAGCGTTTTTGGGACGAGCCTGTGGTGTGGCCGTGGTTTGAGACTGGAATGTGCTGGTGCCATGGAGCTGCACAAGGACCTCTTTGGTGGGGCTGTCTCCTCCTCCTCTCCACGCAGGAAGATTTCCTGGAGATCCGGTTTCATGGATCTGTGCCTCGCGGGGGTCAGTAGATGACGGCTCTGGGGCACAAGACACTGTTGATGCTTTGGGTTTTGTGTGCTGGAGCTTGAGTTCCAGTCAGTTCTCGCCCAGCTGATGTGGGCCATTCCCTTCAGAGCTGCACCTTGTGGGTCCCATCCAGCTCAGAATATTCTGTGATCTGGGCATAAAAGCAGCTCAATCCTGAAAAAACTTCTCAGGTATCTTCCCCGTGTTTTGCTGGGAGCAGAGCCAGTGCAGGGGGGTTTCTCTCGTGCATCTTCACTGTGCTGGTGGTGGGTGAGGAGAAGGGAGGGTTGGAAAGGTGGGGCAGGGATGGTACCAGCACAGAGCGATGCTATTTTGGAATATAGCGGAGACAGGTTAGGCTGGACCCCCAAAAAGCGACGTATCCAGAGCTTGTGAGCACACCTGGATGCTGTCCTGGGTCAGTGCCTCCAGGCAGCAGCAGGAATCAGGGAATTCAGGGATTCCTCACACTGCCCATGTGACGGGAGCAGCGATACAGCCAGGACTGAGGGCGTGGAAAGGTGTTAACCCTGGCTGCCATAATGAGCTCTGGAGCAACAGGCTCCTCACGCATCGCATCCCCTTCCTCTCCCTCCTCTCTCTCTGAGAGCCTACAGCCTAAAATTTACAATACAGCCACATTTCAGTTCGAGACACCAGAGGGGAAAACAAAAAGAGAGGCAGGAAAACTGATCTGGGGGATCCATGTCTATTCCTTAGGACAGCAACAAAAAGGAGCCAACCCTCCACGGGGGATTTCTTGATGCTGCAAAGAATTCTCCTGATTTGTGGCATCTGAGTGAGGGGGCCAAAAAGAAAAAACATTTGTGCTTTTAAAAAGGCTGTAAATCACACCCTGAATGTTCACCATTTACATTTTAAGTGAAATAGGATGTCAAACCATTTTGCTTTATGTTTATTTTCAAATACTGTACGCTTTACTGTCCACTTTCTCCAGTGCCTGTGCCATTTAAATCATATTGTATATAGCCCAAGATGCAGGGGGATATAAATCTCCCAGGGTGTGTGTATACACCAATTATTCTTGGGAAATGCAGCCAGCCAGAGTTCACAGTACCTGAGATACACCAATACAGTGGCCATGCTATTTCTGGGCATCTTTTTGTGGGGGGATTCTTACCCAGCATAGATTTAAGGGTAAATCCACCAGGTTTGGTGATGTGACATGGATAAAAAAAATGCATGTAAAGTGAGATCTTTTAATTTTAGGGAGCAAATTTCAGCTGTAGGCACATACAGATGCTGCGTGATAAATAAAGTCTCTCAACTGCATATTTAAACAAAGCATTAAAGCCTTCACACTTCCTGTTGGAGAAGTATTTTATTCCTTTCCCTTTATTTATACAGCGTGGCAGCAAGAGCAGGAATAAATTTCATCAGCTTCTCACTGCCTCATCGCCAGCGGAGACGCACAGGAACAAGATGAAACATTGTTCAAATAAAATGTAAATTTAACTCGCGGGCCTTGTCCAGTAAAACACTGCGGGACTTGGCGAGGGAGAGCGCGACGGGGCCGCGGGAGGGATGGCGCTGGGCGTGGGCCAGCACTGAACGAAGTCGTGGGGGTATCAGGATCCAGGCTTTGGGCTCGGCTCCATCCCTGTGTCCATGCTGGGAGCGGGCACAGCCATGCCCTGGGTGCTGGCACCGGGGAAGTTTGGTTTCTCTTGGAGCCGTGCCCCGTTTTTGCTTCGCTCAGCCTTCACCAAGGTGAGAGTTCCCATGAGGGCCGCTTGGGAAGCACTCTGGGCTGTCCCATCTCTGGCCTTTCCTGAGCTTGTGTCTTTCCAGCTGTTCCTCAAAAGTTTGCCTCTGTTCCAACCTCCCCACAGCTTGAATATTATGTGGGTGTAAATCCTGCTCTGCCTTCGGTCACAGCTCGTGTCTCGCAGGTGACACGGGAGTCACAGCGGAGCCGTGCTCAGCGTGACCTCCCTGCTCTGCAGGAACCCCCAGCCACGCTGCTGATGCAGAAAGGGCAGGATCTGTGCCCGGTTTGTGCTTTCTGGACAGAGGAACTCGCTGTGTTCTCGGGAAAAATATTTCCCTACCAGCAGCGTAATGAGAGGTTTGATTGCCTTGCCTTGAAAATAAAGGCAGGGCTCCCCTGAGCTCGGGGGAACAAAGCCACGTGGATTGACATCACCTGAGCGGCTCAGGTGGAAATGGTCGGGTGAGGGGCAGTGCCCTGCCTGCAGAGCAGCACCGGAGTCCTCCCAGTCCTCCACGAGCGCAGGTAAATCGGAGCCATCGGGGATTTGATTTGTGGTTACTGCTCTACCTTAATTTGTACCCGTCTGTCTCGCAGCGGAGCTGGAAACTCATCTCAGAGGCAGTGCTAGATCTTCCCTGAACCACCCTCCTGGTTAATTAAAAGATATTCTCCCCTATAGCTCCTAGCCCAAATCCCATTTAACAGGCTTTCTCATGGGCAAAGAAAAGCTGAAATTCAAGCTGTAAGGGCTAAATAGATCCACATTGTGCTGTGGAAAAAGAAAAAACCCAGCCCACATCCCAATTCAGTTAGCTGCTTAAAACGCTGCCTTGCTTATTGCCATTGTTAGAAAACCTCATAAATCATGAGATTACTTTCTCAGGGTCTGTCCTAGGAGCTGTCCTGAGGGTGGAGAGATTTAGGCAGCGCAGGAAATCGGGATGTTGGCTCAGCACACGTTCAAATCAGTGGCCAGGAGTAAATCCCCCCAGCCCCAGAGACCCCCAAGCCCAAGCCTTGCACGCCAGGGATTTGCACAGGCTGAGGGCTTGGTGGAGAGGGAGGATTGTGGAGCCTCCAAAGCATTTTAGGGAGCTTGCAAGGCTCTGCTGCTTTGTGTCTTATATTTAGTGTGGCTGAAGAGGCTTTGCAGTCACCCAGATCTCGTGATGCTGCTGAAATTTGGACACATTACATTATTCTGCCTTAAATTTTCTGAAGGATATTCCTCAGCTTTTTAGCAACTCGAGGTCTGGCGGCCCTTGGGATTGAAACCGGAGTAGAAAAGATTTCTGTCTTGGACCCGGTGCCTCTGTTGTGCTTCCAAAGTGCCTGTGATTGAGGAGCTCTCCTTAACGACTGCACAGGTGCACGTGCCTAAAGAAATTGTGGGTTGTCACTCCAGCCCAATTTATGCTTGTGTGAGAGGTGATATTTTGATAAACAGCTGATGGGAAAAGGATGTATCCCCACTAGGATAAATCGTGAAGCCCTTCCTATAAAAATCTCATTCTTTACAAAAACCAGGAGTTTTTGTTCGGAGCGTTCCCGTTGGTTTAATCTGTGGCATTCTGCAGGCACCGACTCTGACCCAATATCCCCATTTTCCTACAGAAATGAGCTGCATTAAGCTCCACCTGCCCTTTCCCAGCAGTGAGACAGAACTGTCAGGGCGGCTTTCTCCTGGAGACACTGGTGTGACAGTGGGAGAGCTATTGCCAGCCCTGCCAGTGACCTGTTGGGTGGCTGGGGTGAATCTTTTAATCTCTTTCTCTGCTTTCATGTGGCTGGCTGGCAGAGGCTTTGAGGATGAAACGGGCTCTGCGTCTGTGTGTGTGTGCAGTGCTGAGCACCACGGGGTCCTGCCCCATGCTGGGGCCGAGGCTCGGAGCCCACGGGGCCAGGAATGAATCCGGGATGGATCCAACCACTCCCTCCCTGACAGCAGCAGAGCACCTGGGCCTAAATTTAGCTCCAGACCTGCCACACTCTTCAAGTCAAACTGGGACAACCCCGATCCGGGGTGAGCAGATAGGAGCAGTTCAGAGATAAAATATTCCAGGTCTTTCTCATTACAGTTCTCCTCATGCAAGATTATCTTTGATTTTTCCATAGCTCCTCCACACTGGCAGCCAGAGGCTTTGTTTAAAACACATCCATCATTATCACTGTAATGTATTATTATTATTATTATAACTTATTCATTCATATAGCATTTTTCTCACAACAACCCAGGAATCAAAGTGGTTTACACTCTTGCTGTCTGAAAGCAATCTGAAAGGAGAAATTAAGGATGGGGGGGGAGTGTTAAAAATAGCTAAATAAATCCGTGAAACTGGTTTCAGGTTCACAGTGAAAACTCCAGGTCTAAGTAGGAAGGCAGAAAAATAATGGTGAGGAGCTGTGGGTAGCTGGGAAAGAAATTTTGTTGTGTAACATGATATGAAAGAGAATTTAGAAGAGACTTTGCCTCGTCTGTGCCTCGAAGGATGTTCTCCAGGTAGCTGTGTGTGATAGACAATAGCTCAGCCCTGAAACAGGAATCCAGATCTTGCTTCAGCACGGGGACACCTGGGAGTTCAGGTAGAGATTTATGGCATAATTAATAGGGATGGAGGCTGATGCAGAATTCCAGTGATACTCACATTTTAGGTTCTGGCTTCTTTGCAGCTATACAAAAAAACCCCAAACCCCACTCAAAAACCGGAACAAAACAGCCCCACAACCCCAAAACCAAGAGACAAAGATAAATGTGAAGGGACTTGGTTCTGGGTGAGGCCAGCTGTGAAAGAGAGGAGATGAAGCCCAAGCGAAACCCTAATTATTAACCCTAATCTTTTCCAAAGATTAAAACCACCTCATATCTGCATCACTCCAGCCAAACACGGCAAAAGGGTTTGGTGTGACATCTTGATTTTAGAGCTCTCCAGACTGGAGAACTCTGAAGCCTTCAATAATTCATTGCTTTCTCCTCCTAATTTCCTTCCCTGCTCCGAACGTGCCCCGTGTATTTCTTGCTCAAGGTTCAGCTCAAGGTGATTCTGTTTGTGCAGCTTTTCCGTGCAGCCTCTTCCCTTTTTAATTTTAATGCAGCATTTTGAGTTTGTCTCCTGCAAACCTCGCTGTCTGCTTTGTGGAGTAGCAGGAAGGCAGGAAAAGATATGACTAAGGGAGATTATGATATCATTCTGGTTAAGTGCAAATGCATTTTAAAAAATGCTTTGGCTTCTTACCAAGAGGAAGTGACAGATGATCTTTGGCAATTTTATTAATGCATCTTTTCTGTGTTGTTCTGCATATCCCCATTACTTTCTAGAAGCAGACAAGGACCAGCATTAATTTTCTAAATCTTTGCTGTCTTCTCTCAGAAAGCCTTGTATAGATATGGAAAACTCCATCCCAGATCTGAATTTTTTTTTTTCTTTTATGTATATATGTGAAATCCTTATTTGAATATCTGCCCACTGGTTATTTTATATCATCATTTGCATAGTTCAGCTTCCTCCTGACTCCTCAGCAAGATTTAAATATAACAGCCACCATCCCAGCATGTATTAACAGGTCTGGGAGTTCACCTGGATGTCTTCAGAGAGCTGTCATGTTCCCAACTGGAAAATTAGGAAAAGAGGCACAGTGGCCAAGAATTTCCTGGACAACTTCCTAAGCAATGCTGACAGCCAAGGAGCTGCTCCTCTGTCACTGCCACCTCTCTGATGTCACCCCTCGGGGTGACCTCCAAGGTGTGGCTGCTCTGTAAAATCTCTTTATTTGGATACTTTCTTGCTCCAAACCAAGAGTTTTATCCTCCTTTTCTGCCCTGACTTCCTTCCATCATGAGCCCAGCGCCTTTTCCAGTGGGATTATTTAATTCCAGCGTGAAAGTACGGCTGTAAAAGCAGGTGTCCATCTGTCCAGCGGTGCAGAACGAACCCGAGTGTCCTGTTCTGAAGGCCACGTGGCGTTTTTGCCACAGGAACAGACAAGGGGCTAATTACAGTATCAGGGAAATGCTGAGAGAGACGAGTCAAATACAAAATATTCAATTCATTTAATATTCCTGATGAATAGGCAAATTACTCTAATCACATTAGTTATTCTATTCATTTATTAGCTAAGAGTGATTAGTAGTGAATAGCTGTAAGAGGATCTTCCAGGTGCAAAAATTAGGCATCTATAGTTTCATGATGTTTATTTTCAGCGGAAGATAATTGTCTCTTTAGCTCCTCTCAGACACACACACACACTGCCACACACAGCCCCATTCCCTTTTGTCCAGGCACGGGGGAAAAGGTAGGAAAAAAACCCACACAGGTGTGCAGAGATAAGGCCAATTCCCTGCAGAATTTAACAGGATTTATTTCAAAACAGTTGGGAAGAGATTTCTCCAAGATTACGCCAAGTTAATGCAGAGGGATTTGGATGGCAGTTCCCACGGAGCGCTCGGATAATGCCATTTTAAGCACCAGGCTCTGCTTCCTTCATGCTTGATTTGATTGTGCTGGAGAGTGGGAGCTTGGCTTGATCTGCTGCACAAATGGAACCCAGGTCCCTCGTGTGGCAGTGGCACTGCCACCCTGCCCCTGTGGCTGCTCTCGCCAGGCCCCAGATTCCTGCTGCTGGTGTTCCCCATGGGATAACTGCAGATAGACTGGTTTGGGTTGGAAGAGATGGAAAAGTGCATCTCATTCTACTCCCTGCCACGGGCAGGGACACCTCCCACTGTCCCAGGCTGCTCCAAGCCCCGTCCAACCTGGCCTTGGACACTGCCAGGGATCCAGGGGCAGCCACAGCTGCTCTGGGCACCCTGTGCCAGGGCCTCCCCACCCTCACAGCCAGGAATTCCTTCCCAAAATCCCACCCAGCCCTGTGGTGATTAATTTACAAAGAATACACAAGTCCATAACTTTTCCTTTGTTGGCGTGCACAGATGACTCCAACACATGAGGAAAAGAACCCAAACTGACTGGAATTCTGCCTGGGATCATTTAGAGGAGTCCCAACAAAATATTCAGGAAAGCTCATCAGGGTGGTTACCCAGCTCTTCCTGGGCTGGGAAATGAAGGACCAGCAGACACATCCAATGGGGGACAGATAACAGGATAGCTGAGAAAAGCAGGAGGGTTGGATCCTAGAATCCCAGAGTGGTTTGGGTTGGAAGAGACTTTAAAGATCATCCACCCCCTGCCATGGGCAGGGACACCTTCCACTATCCAAGGTTGCTCCAAACCCCATCCAAGCTGCCCTTGGACACTGCCAGGGATGGAGCAGCTTCCCTGGGGAGGGTTAGAGTGAGGGCAGGTGAAAGGGAATTTCTGCATCCCTAAACTTTGGCTCTTGTGCTGCCTCACCCCTCACTTCACACCTCGTGGCTTGATGGATCCCACCAGAGCTCTGCACCGGTTTGTCCGCAGGCATTAAAGTGCAGGATGGAGAGTTGGGATTGCAAGGCAGGCATTTCCCTGATTTCCCTGAGTAGGAAATCGATGGGCAGCAGCACTTGGAGAGCAAATTGACAGCAGTATTTACTCCTCGATCACACACGGCGCTGCCGGGGCGCCTTAATTCAATGTTCTCAGGCACTTTCAGGATGTTATGCTAAGCAAAGGCTGAGCTGTCATTACATTTTTATGAAGTCAATGCAGTTTCTAACAGCTCAGAAAAAAGAATTTACAAGAATTGATCAAATATCTCATTTTTCTAAGGGAACCTGCTCCTCTGGATTTCCCTGAGCTGTCAGCTCGCATTGATATGATCTGATTGATGCTGTTTGCCACATTAAGAAACGTTGGGAGCTAATCTGTTTTAATCCCATTCTCTGTTTTTAATATAATACTCTTGAAGGTAACTGAAGGTTATTACTTATTTTAAATAGCTTAAATATTTGTGTCAAAACATTGTCCTCAAAGGTTCAAATCCAGCCTTTGCCACACGGCTTGAGGGAGAAAGGGAAAAAAAAAAAAAAGAAAACCCCCAAACCACCAATGTTGAGACCATTTGGAATGATCTAATCCATGCTCAAATCCCTTTGTTCTCCTGTTCCCTTGCAGTGTTGGAGAGTTTGAGCTGAATGCCATTTATTGGATGGTTGGAGGGGGTGCTGGCTGCTAAGGAGTTTCTTCTCCAGGCTCTTTGGGGAGGCTGCATTTTTCCAGCTCCCAGTTTGCTCCCAGTTTGGATGAAAGCTGCCCTATCACAGGGAATTTTCTTACGGAAAGCACTGAGAATCCACAGGGAAAACTGGTACCTTTATTGCTGGGGGAGAAAGCTGTGCTTTCCCAGGACTTTCAAACCAGTATTTGGGGGGATGGATTAAAAAAAAAACCAGCAGTCCTGGGGTAATGAGAGTTGTACATTATCTTTGAGGAATCATTTATCTCTATGCCAGTTGTTTAGCTGGGTTTGCCAAGCTTGAAAATTTAGATTTATTGGTGCCAGCAACAGGAATGGAAGCATTTAATGGGCTTGTGCTCTATGGAGGTGACGAGGAAAAGCAACAGAAAGTCGGGAGGTGGCTGGGATTGTGCATCCGTGGCTTTTTTGTTGTTGTTTGGCTTCTCAGGAATAAATTCAGACTGCTGAAAGAAAAGATGATTTTTAGGAAGACAGGTGCAAGATACTGGACATGGGGTGGGCAAAATGGATTAAACTCCAGCGTTTCATTGATGTCAGGACTTAAATTGCTGACATTTGAACTTTAAGTTGCACCTTTCCCTGCCTGGCCTGCGCCGTGGTCACTCGGCGTCTCCTCCTCGCCGGCCGTGTCGGGACAAGGCTCCTCTCCCTTTCCCAAAGGTTCTGGCTGGGGGCCCCCGGAGCACCCCCACGTTTGCTTGTGCTTGTGTTTCGCTGGGGCTGCTGTTGTTTACCCCACACGCTCAAACAGGGCTCGCACTGGCTTCGCAGGAGCAGATGTGAAGCACAATCTTGGACGCCTTCCCAGCCCTCGCTCCGAGCGTCCAAGTGCTCAGTATTTCCTGCACGAAGCCAGTCTAGTCTGACACAATGCCAGCTGCACGAAATGTGCTCTCCCAGTGAATGCTCAGTGTCTGGGTGGCTCGGGGCTCGCACACAGAACCACCGTTCCCACCTTTTTACCCCGTTCCCACCCCGTTCCCTTCCCGAACCTCCGGCGGAGCCGCTGCCGCTCCCACAGGGAGCATCTCCGAGCAGCAGCGTGGGGTGAAACGAGGGGTTTGTGTCCAAAATCTCCCCGTGCACCTGCTGCTGCTGCTGCTGCACATCCTGGAGCAGCTGCCGCTGGACCTGTGGTGACCCAGCACTGCCCCTGGCAGTGGCTTTTTGGGCTGAGCTGTCCCCGTGGAGGCACAACCCGTGCTCCAAAAATAGGGATTTTTTCACCTGCTTTTGATTAAGACTTCAGCTTCAGAGCGAACAGCTCCACGTGCGCTTATGGTTTATGTAGATCAAGGAAAGTGGTGAGCACTGAGTCCCTCCCTGCCAAGTTTTCCCCTCGCCGTAGCACAGAGTCCACTTAAGAGCTACAATCTGGTTGCTTCATTTGCTTTCAAATTCGCCTCCCATTTGTTCCTCCAAGACATTTGGGTAAGTGGCAGCATCTGTCTTGTGTTTGTGTTATTCACACTGAATTTCCAAATGGACATTTCGAATGGGTGCAAGATGCTGCTCTGGCTTGGAAATCAGACTTCTCCAGGCTGTGCTTGACTTATTAGATGTTAAACAGGCTGGGGTTGGATGTGGGGCTGGATGGAGACCTCCAGAGCAGCACTGGAGCCCGAGCGAGGAGCGTTCTCCCCTCCGAACCCCCATCGGCCCGGCTGCAGCGGGGTCACGGTGCTGCTGCAAGGGCCACCCCGTGAAAGGTCACCTGTCCGGATAATGGAGGGTGTCCAACCCCGATGGCTTGGCCGGCTCCCAGCCCCCGGGTGAGCCGCATTCCGCTGGCCCAGGGGCCCTCTAGTGGCATTCCCGGCTGGGTCTGCCGAGCCTGGCTCCTCCCTGGGTGGGCAATGTCCCTGCTGCGGGTGCAGCGGTCACCTGGCTCCAGCTGGCCCGAGAGCAGGGCGCCCATCGCTGTCTGCACCCTCCCCAGAGACCTTTCAGCAGAGTCAAAGCCCACATTTGGGTGTGAAAAAGGCTGGAAGCACCCTGTGGGGGCTTCTTCACTTAATAATTTCTACCATTTTTCCTTTTTTCCCCCATTTTTTTTCATTCTTCAGCTTTTTTCCATCATGCCTTTCCCCAGTTTCCAGGCCCTCTTTTCAGTCTGTTTGTAAATAAATCTCCTTTCATCCATCCTCCTTTTCCCCTTAATCAATTTTTGGAGGTGTCAGAGAAATGGTTCAGATGTTCCCAGCAGCAAATAGAAGCTTAAAGTTGTTCCCTGATGGTTCTACTCCTTATCCCTTTCATTTACAGTGGGGGGGAAATACAGATAATTGCAGATCCTGTACATCTCAAACTGTTTGTGGTGATAGTTGCAATTATCCAAAATAATTGGCAGAAAGATCTGTGGACTTAATGTGCCGGGCTAAATTAATACTCTTAAATGCTAGAATTTTACCAGCCTGTGTTTGTGCCACTGCCCGTGCTGGATCTCCTAAAATGGGCTAAATTGGCCATGCTGGCCATAAGGAGGCATAAAAAGGTTTCTGGTGTCGTTTTAGATTGGAGTTTATCTGAGCAGCTATTAGGGAGGACAGGGAGGAATATCATTTGCACCCATTGGAATCTGGGTTTTTTCCTCAACTCATCCCTCAAAGAGTTTAAATAGAGGCAGAATTTTCGTGTGCCTTGCCCAGGTTGCCCAGCCCGAGCTCACAGGAAGCCAATCCTCAGCAGTGCTCCTCCTCCAGTCTGCAAATCAAACCCTCTCCTGGTCCCTGTGTCTCCATGGGAGGTATGAACCAGCAGCAGCTTGTTTCTGGGAGTTTCAGGGAGAGGAAAGCATCTGGAATTCCTGGGAAGGGCATTCCCCTTCCCTGGAGGAGCAGAGATGCTCCATAGCTGAAGCCCATCAGTGTCCCCAACAATGAGTGTGAAATTTTCCTTTGGGGAATTATAAGACACTGAGTTTGGGATCGGAGTCAGCCAGGGTTAAACACTTGTGAAAGTCTGAGTTTTCAGGGGTGTGCCTGGGCACTCTTTGGATGGAGCCAGTCAAAACCTCCAGGAAAAGGAGCTGGGAAGGGGCTGGGGGTGCAGACAGAGCTGGTGCTTCGCCCACGGCCGTGCAGGTGGCTCAGAAAACAGACCCAGGCTTGGCTTTGCCAAGAGACCTCACTCCCCCAGCAGCCAGACTGTGGGGAGAAAGACATTGGGAGTGAAGGGCTGACAGAGACTGACAGAAGCTTAGCACCCTGCTGGATCCAGCCTTTGGAAAGGGGCGATGAAAGATAAAATCCTCGGCGCTGCGATGGCAGCGCCGTCCCTGGTGCAGCCCTTTGTCTGAGAGATGCCAGGCAAGGCTGTGCCAAGGTGCTTTTCCCTGACCATCTGCCTCATGAGCCCACATGCCAGGCTCGATGCAATCCAAAGCCTGATAGCACACAGGCCTGCTGGTTTATGAGGATCCATTTTGCAATTAAAACAAATATTTAGGATTTCTTCTAAACGAAGGGGCCAAGTCCTCGCGAGGGAAGTCTGGCGGGTCTGAGGCTTCCCTTTCTCCCCTGACAGAGGCAAATTGCACTGAGATTCCAGTCCAGAGGTCGTCTGTGCCATTTAAAAACCATGCTGGACTTAGATAAAGAGAACTATAGAAACTAGAAATGCAGATGGAGAGGGCACCGACTGGGTGGAAGGCACATCCTCTCCCTTCTGCTTGGCTTGGATCTCCGGTGATAGGCAAGGAAAGGTGGAGGTCACCCCGTTATCAGGGAGGGTGATTTTGGCTCCATTTCTCCTTTACAATGTCCCACAGGGCACCTGGGGGAAAACTCCATCCTGGCTCGGCCTGGGCCATTTTCCCGATCTTCCAGGGGCAGGGTTTCTTGCAACAAGGCTTGATGTTTCCTGAGCTTCCTCCTGGTGCTCCCACCATGTTAAACAAATGCATATGCTTCCTGCAGATCCTTGGCAGTGCTCTGAATCAATCCTACATGGAAATGAGGAGGTCTGGCATGCCACTGTGCAATCCAATGGTCTCACACCCCGACAGAGCTCAGCTGCAGGTCATATGTTCCCCTCTGAACCATATTTTCTGATGAAAACCCTCTTGGCTGCGGCCTCAGAACCAGCTTGAGTGAAGTCAACAAGGCAGAGGAAGTGCCTTGGCCAAGATGAAATGACAAGTTGGGAGCAGGGCTGGGAGCAGAGCGGGGTCTCTTGACTCTCCTGGTTCTTTGTGGCCGTGGTTGATGGGCACAGAGGGAATTCAAACCCATCCGTGCACACCTTCAGCTGCTCGTACCTGTCTGAGGGGCAGAGAGAGGGACAAAAATGACCTCCCCTGTGCAGGGACAATCCTTGGGCTCGTGGAAGAACCTCCAGGGTGTCAGACTTGGCCTGTCCTGTGTCAGAGACCTGGTGCTAGGTGCTACCTACTCCCAGTTTTTAAGCTGTGCCGTAGATAGGAGCACAGGACCTCTTTTTTTTTTTCCCTGCTGGCGGGGTTCTGGCCATCATTCCCTGTGGATGGTTCCTAGACACACATTCCTTTGTTTAGGAAGACCCTGTATTATGTTGACACAGCAGCATGTGGCACTGGAAAAGGAAATAGAAAAGGCTTTTGAACACAAACTGGGCTGGTGCTGGAAGAATGCAGGGTGTGAAAGGGGATCCAATACGAGGGAACAGTTTTCAGTTGGAGCTGAAAACTCCGATTTTCATCTTCACTTCCTGCGTTTTTCCAGGGAATTTACCAGAGCAGGCAGGCTCAGTATTGGTGCAGTGGGTAAATTCCAGCAGGACTCTGTGGGGATGCTGTGGGGACAAGGAAACGCCGTGGAAGCTCTCTGGGTTCTTTGCCTTGTTCTTGCACCGTGGTGCAGCAACTCCCACTCCCCAGGCCTCAGTTTCTCCTCTGGGGATATTAATGCTTATTGGTGAAGTGCTTTCAGGGCTTGCCCATGAATTTTTAAAACACAACAGAATTGCCAAAAAAGAAAACAAAACAAAACAAAAAATCTGCTGTTTGGTTCCAAGTCAATAATTTCCCACCCTCCCAGGACCGTGTCCTCAATCAAAACACATCTGTCGCAGCCAGCGAGGCTCCATCAGTTTGTAACACCTGTGGCAGAAGTTACTCAAAGCTGTTCCATGGATTTCTGTCTCCCAGATCGTTCCCTGATGGATATTCCATGAAATATTCCTCTTGAATGCCTTGCACATTCAGGGATCTTCCCTGGGATTCCCAAGCACGGATTTAATTCCTCCTCTTGCTGCAAACTCTCCGTGGGGCTGTGCTGGCTTTCTCCAGTGAAAGTAGGGACATTTTATACCCTCTGAAAAGTCTTTTTAGAAAAACACTTTACACGAGAGTGTAAAAGAGCCTTTCAGGGCATGAGAATTGGGTTTAATCGCTCTGTGCCTCAGATAGACAGGGATAACTGATATTTTTCCTGTGGCTTTGCTGGTTTAGGCTATAAGAACTTTCAGGACAGGCACTTAGGATCTCCCCTAACCTTTTGGGGTGCCTGGCAGGGCTGTACCCCATTCCAGCCCAGGTGGGATGGCAGGACAGGGTGCAGAATTCAGCCCCCAGGTCTCTCTCGCTGCGCTTGGCCTCTCCGTCCCGATTTGTTTATCTCTCGGGGGCCTTTCTGTTTTCAATTCCATTGTTCTTCACCTGGGAATTTCAGGCTATTATTTAATTTCCTTCCAGCTTTCAGCCCTTCCCCCCGTGCCTCCCAGGTCTCCATGGCCAGCCCCAGCCCCTCTGTGCAGGGAGTTTTTACTTTTCTGCCCCTCTGTGCGAGTCAGTTTTCGTTGGCTCCCGCAGCATCTCCTCTTGTCAAGGCATTATCCAGTGGGGAGCCTGATTATTTGGATTCCTTCAGCTTCCCCTTTTAATATATCTCCTCTGTGTCCTGCAGCCTGACCCCTGCCAAAGGACCTGCCACGAGGGTTGTTTCTCCCAGTCTGGAGCCCTCCCCCAGCTTCCCTTTCATCTGTGTTTTCTGAGAGCTCTGTGCTTCAGGCAGCAAAGTCAGAGCAGGGTTTGGGGCCTCTGGGTCCAGCGCTGGATCCCTCCCCCATCACCTGAGAAAAGGCAAAAACCCCTTCCAGGGCCAGCCTTGGAGGGGGGTGGGGAATGGCTGAGCCCGGAGAGGGAAAGGAAACCATTTAATCCCCTTTTTTTTTCCTGAATTTGCAGCGTGGCTCCTGGTGGAGTGTAGGCACTCTGGGACAGAGCCTGTGCCGTGCTCTGCAGAGGGCTTTTAGGGCAGCAGACCTGGGAGAAGTGAGGAGGTCCCTAAAAATTAAGAAGGCAATGGTATTGATGCCAGGCTGCTGCACTCGTGGGACCAGTATGCCCAGTGGAACCAGTTTAAAACCCTCCATGGGGACTTTAGGGGGCCTCTCTCTGGGTTTAACATGTGGGAGAGATGCTGGCTGCTGCGATTTGATTCCCTACCCTACGGAAACCTCCCCTCTGAAGAACATAAAGGGGATTTTCCCAGCCCCCTGCCAGCGTTTTATTTGTAAAATTGCTGGAGGAGGAGGAGACCCGTGGAGGTCTCCAAGCTCTGGACCCCAAAACCAATAAAATAATTCTAGAATATATTTAGCAAAGATGCTGTTGAGCAGGAAAACAGAGAGGGAAGGATGGAAAGAGATATCAACCGGCAGCTTTTGAGAGTTTCTATGCAGAGAAAAGAGTGTTTAGGTGGATGGCTCCCCGTTTTTGGCTCAGGTGAGGTGGAAGCCGCACCCAGAGCAGGCTGTTTTCCAGATATCATCGCTTCTTAGTCTTAAAATATCCCCAACTATGCCTCCAAAACTGGTGTAAGACCATTTTTCAGTGTCCCACGGTGCTGTCGGATCCTTCTTTAGCTGCCAGCTGTGGTCCCTCTCTGTGCAGCATCCCATGAGAGATGGCTGATTCCACCCTGGCACTTTGTGAGCGTGGTCCAGGACCTGCAGCTTGGTGTGCAGAACGGCCGTTCCCAACTCTGCCTTGGCTGGGTTCTTCCCTCCACACAGCCTCCCCGAGGAGAGGCAGCAAAGCCTTTGGAATCACCCAGGAATTGCTGGGATGGCCCAGCACAACGTGACACCTGAGCCATGGAAATTCAGAGAGAAGCAGTTTTCTGTCAGCTCCAATTTGCCAACAAGGCCTTTGAGAGCAGGGCTTGAAATGACCGTATTCTCCTTGAAAATTTGTTCTAGGAAGTACAATGGGATATTTTTTCTTGGCCAAAAACTCAGTTAAAAGTATTTCCCCGCTTTTTCTACCACCATCCACCACCTGGGTCAGGAGTACCACCAGGTTTTGGCTCTTTTTAGAGTCAAAGGAGGGTCCTGAAATATTGTCCCTCACCTAGGGAGGTGTTCCAGCACTCATCTGAGCCTGAGCATCTGAGCAGGCCCTTGAGATTATTAATATTAAGCAGCAGCTCGTCACTGACATTTTCAAGGGGAGATGCTAAGAACAGTTATAGGAAATGTGAATCCATAGCTAAAGGACTGTTGCAGCCAAAATTTTATAGATCCTTCCAAGTGCTGGATGCTCCCTGAATTGCTGAAGTTCATCCTGCTCAGACGAAGTGAAGACTTGGGCTGAGCCTGCTGCAGTCACGGGTTCTGTGGCCCTGTTAAAATGCATTTATATCATCCCCAACATGTTCCATCCTCAGACATTTGCTTCCAGGAGTACAGCAGCACTCTCATATGGTTTCAAGTAAACCCCGTGTTTCTCCAGGCCAAAAACTGTAGGCAAGTGATGTTACAGGAAGCAGAGATTTGACATCTGGATCAGAACTGCAACGCGCTTTCTTCAGGTTTGAAACTCCCCCGACACGAACCTCGCCCTCGGCAGCTCCCTGGGTGCTCCCAGGTGCTGAATTGTCCTTCCTCTGGCCAGACTTTGTGCTCCAGACTGCAGAGCAGGAAAAAATCCCACCAGTTCATGTGTTAGGGGAAGGAGGAAAACAATTTTCTCTGTCGTTCTATGAGGTGTCTGACTTGGGGCTTGCACTGCGGGATTTGTGGAGCTGTCTCCATCATTATTAATGTCCCGTTCCTTTGGTTGACAGTGAGCCCTCAATGGTGATTCAGCAAAGGAAGGGCCGGAGGGAAGGGAGGATAGACTGAAGCCTCCACTGATGTAAAAGGAACTCAGAATCCCTGGTTTGGGGAGGTTTCTGTCGTGCCCTGGCCCGGTGAAGAGCCCAGCAGTGATTCTTTGCTAAGGTACAGAGCACAGATTAACTCAGAGCTCAAAACTCCTTATTTTCCTTGGCGTGGGGAGCAAGGAGAGCTTACATGGCAATCATACATAATACATGACACAGGCAGAGAGACAGAAAGCAAACAAAACTGAGATCAAATGCCCAGGAAATGCAGCAGCCCAGGGCTCATGGGGGTGAGGGCAGCTCTTCTCTGTACCTTCCAGGGCAGGATCCCCACGTAGGGTGCAGGAAACAGAACTAAATCCATCACCCTCCCAGCACCCATCTACAGGGAGGAGTGGGGGAAGTGGAAGACTGGATGCTGGGAGGGTCCAGCCTGGAGAAGAGAAGGCTCTGGGGATCTTAGAGCCCCTTCCAGTGCCTAAAAGGGTCTCCAGGAGAGCTGGAGAGGGACTTGGGACAGGGGATGGAGGGACAGGACACAGGGAATGGCTTCCCAGTGCCAGAGGGCAGGGATGGATGGGATATTGGAAGGAAACTCTTCCCTGTGAAGGTGGAGAGGCCCTGGAACACGTTAACCAGAGAGTTGTGGACTTCCCAGCCCTGGCAGTGTCCAAGGCCAGGTTGGACGGGGCTTGGAGCAGCCTGGGGTAGTGGAAGGTGTCCCTGCCCATGGAAAGGAGGTCGGAACAGGATGATCTTTAATGTCCTTTCCAACCCAACCCATTCTGGGTTTCTGTGCCTAATTCAGGCTCCTGCAGTAGCTGTGGAACACTTGGTTTGCTGCTGTAATCAATAAAGAGATAAAACCCATTACAAAAGTCAGCTTTAGGGCAGCCTTGTGCTTTGGCCCTCTGGCAGAACCGTTTTGTCCCTACGGTGGGAGGTGTCTCAGGGATCGCAGGGCTCTGCCATGGATTCAGCCGCAGATCCCTGAGGGAAATTGGCTCTTCCTTAGTGCGTGATCCTTCCCGACATTTTCAGCAGGATGGGGTTTGGGTAAGGATCTCTTTTTCTTGTCTCGGTGTTTGGGGCTGGGTCAGTTCATCGAGAAGCAACGAGAGATGCAGAGCTGGCCAGCTCCACGTGCCCAGCAGTGCCACCAGCTCTGAGTGTCCCCAGGGAGAAAGGTGGGTCTTCCTCAAGCGGGCAAAAGAACGCCAAAGCTTCTGCTGTGAAAATGAACTAAAAAATACTCTTGTCACTCTTTGATGGTTCTTAAGCTGTGAGGGGCGTGCGTGTCAAAAAACAAATCTGAGGAGAAACATAATCTTGAGTAGTCCTTAGCAAAACGAGGGAAAGTCAAAGTATTTCTTGAGCCTTCTTTGTTTAATCCTGACACCGTGATTTATTCCCCACTAACACATCCACCATCCCCCTCCACACACACACACACACACGTCCACCAGGGCAACTGCTCCAAATTTTATTGGAAAAATATAAAACGGCTTTGCATTCTTACCTTTATTTCAAGACCTCCTACAAGAAACAGGAAGGGTAAACATGAAAGATCTGTTTCCTTTAAATTGTGAGTGTGGGGGAGTTTTCCTGTAGTGAAAGGACTGTTTTGAAAAGCCCTAAATGCTTTTGAATTGAATACATAGGAGTAATGTACACACGGTTTGAATTTACAGTTCTGGGTCTCCTATCCCCCTCCATATGAATCCTATAAGTCAGACGTGTTGCTACAGTGATTCCCACCGGGAAAGTCTGGACCTAGACTAGGAACAGCTGTAGATCTACAATCCACCAAAGTCGGCTTCTGAAACAGATATGAATTATTGGTTCAGTCAGATAAATATGGCTTTGCCTTTCCCCCACAGGCAACCACATATGGCACTTGGAAAGAATTAAAACCTTTACCCTTGGCCAGGTCTGGTTAAATAATGGCTCTTTCTTATACTTTCCCCCTCTCTCCATTTCCTCTCATTCATTCTTCTTTTCATTTTCCTTTCATGATCTTTTTGGCACCGGCACCCGAAATGTCACCTCCTCAAAGTGACCCCGAATTTTCCAGTGTCACCTACGGGGCTGCGGGAGCGCGGGCGAGGCAGACGGGTGGGAAAACATGGAGCTGTTGTTCAGCGGGGCTGGAGCTCTGAAAGGAGGAACAAAACCACCTTTCTGCTGCTCAGCATGGCTGTATTGAGTCCAGGAAAGCCTCTGAGGCTGCTGCTACATTGTCAGCCGAGCTCGGGCTCGTCCCCGAGCCCGAATTCACCCAGCACCCCACAGTGTGCACGCAGGAGGGTGTTCTGCCCCTTCTTGGGGTCCCCTCCTCTGCCAGAGTGATTTTTATGTGTTGAACAGCTCCAACAGTGAGGAACAACGGCCTGAGGGTGTGAGGCATCATGGGGAGATGAGGGATGTGAGGGTGCCTCCGCTCTCCCGGCCTCTTCTCCCCCTTCCAACTTCCCTGTGCTGCTTCTGCCCCTCCAAACCCAGAGCACACAGGTGCAGAACAGCATCCCTCAGACGAGGATTCAACCTCACAGCTATTAAACGCTTTCACCTGCCTTTCCTGAGCTCCCTGATCCCCCCTCCTCTCCCTGCTCCTCTTTCCTACCCTCAGTCACTCCTCCAGCCTCACGAGCTGCCCTCCGGCCAAGCCCTCCACCAGATTCAGCGCAGTTCCCTTCCTCGAGCTACTTCACGGGCTTTAAAAATCTGGAATTAAGAAACCTGTAAGTTGCTGCTTTATCTCATTATCTCCTGTTTTGCATTTTAATGTGCCTGCTCTAAAAAAGCCCTCATTGATATTCCGGTTCGGCATGTGTTTGTTTGTGTCTCTTGGGAAAATTGGCTACAGATATTACTAAGTCAAAAACACACACAGGAGAGTTTGCTGCATATTTTCCTTTCCTTTTTTTTTTTTCCCCCTTCTTTGAAAGAAGATGGTATTTTCTTCACTTTCTTGAATAGCAAGAGAGTGGAAATGGTGGGATTTTGAGGCAGCTCAGGATGTAGGATGCAATGCGCTGATCTTGGGGTCTCCAGCTCTGGGACTGGAGCTCCTGGGTTCTTCCTCCCCACCCTGCAAAAGGACCCTGCTTTGAAATGCAGGTCACTGTGCCTGGCATCCTCCTACAGCTTCCCGGCCATGCTGCACCTCTTCCCAAATCCTCAAAGTCACAGGGACAACCCCAAAGGCCGAGCCTTGGGGATCCAGGGCCGGTGTTGAACCAGAGGCGATCCCAAAGGCCGGTGTTCCCTGCCAGTCTGGGAGGGTGGCTCTGGCAGGAGTGTCCCACCACAGCCCGTGGGTTCCTAGGAATGTGCAGAGGAGCCTGGAAGGGCTGGGAGGGTCTGTGGGTGGCTCGGGAAGAGGCCACGTGAGCAGGGGCAGGTGAATTCCAGCACCTGGCTCCAGCAGCAGCTCCAAGCTCGGCACGGGTCCTTCTGGGAAGGTACAGGAGACTTTATTGGGATGGTGCTCCAGAAATATGTTGCCAGGGCTTGGTTTTCCTCTCCCTTTTGAGGTGAAAAAGGAGCTTTTCTGCCCTCTGTGCGACCATTAAAATCCCTCTGGTGCTGCTCTTGAATTGTGGTTTAACTGCAATGCTCCTGACATGTTTCCACTGCTGCTTCCTGCTATAATCCTATGGTTAGGGGGGACTTAGGATGGGAGAAACAACCCTCTGGAGGCAGTGATGCCTCTCCACTGACTAGAGAGGGAGTTTAAATAGCTGCTTCAGACTAGACATTTAATTTTTTACGGGAATAAAATTTACATGAGGTGAACCCCAGGTTGGCTGCTTGGGAAATCTGTGTCAAGCAAATCTTTGAACAGGTTTTTAAAAATGCAGTTGTTTTCGATGTCTCCTCGAGAATCATAAATGTTAAAACATCTCCTGTCAGCCTGGGACTCAGCGCAGGGGGGGACTTCTGGATTGGATCTCCCTGGTTTTTGGCGCTGCGTTTTGTACAGGTGGCGTTTTTGTGGTGGGAGGGGAGGATCCGCGTTAAGAAATGAAGATGTGCTGGGTACTTTGTCAGGTTTAGGGTTTACCCTGGGCAGGGGATGACCTGGAAAGGGCTGTCACCTCACAGAGAGGCTGGATTAGCCAGCAGAGGCGTGTTCTCACCCAAAAGATGTTGTCACCTGTCCCGAGTCACCTCCCTTGGTTACTGCACTGGTGTAAGCAGTGATGCAAGACCCCAGCTCCGTCCCACGGACACATCCGGGTGTCCCTTGCTGCCACTTCTGCTGCTCTTTTGGCAGCTTTGAGCAGTGTCCCAAACCCTTTTGGCAGCCTCTCCTTCACCCCTGAGGCGTCAGCAGCAAATGAAGGGGTTTCAGCAGAGTTTCTCTCTGTTCCTGTGCGAGCAGCTCGGTGTGGCCGACGGCAAAGGCTGCAGGGACAAATTCCTCATTTCTCTTCAGGGGCCCAGTGCAGGAGAAGAGGCAGGGATGTTTCACATGGAGTCTGAATTCCAGGGCTGGATCCTGCGTTCAGACCCCTCCCAAACAGATGGTCCAGCCACTATCCCAAACAGAGGCACATCCCAGTGCTCAGGGTGCCTGCATTCATCCCAGATCTCGGTGCCAGCAGAGACCCTCCCTGCCCTCGTGCTGTGTCACTTCTGAAACCACTTCAGGTCCCTCTTGCTGTCCTGCTTTTGGAAGGATTAGACTCACAAGCTCCTCAAAATCAGGCTTCTTTTCCAAACACTGAAATGCAGGGCTCCCTCTCCCCAGGCAGTGACATTCCCTGCATCTCCAACACGCTGTGCCGATGTGAGGGTGGGTGGGACACGGACCTGCTCCCCTCCCCTGAGCACCTGTAAGTCCTGGCAGCATTTTGGCCCCCAGCCCACACCTGGGGACACGTTTGGAGCCAGTCCCTGGCAGCACCCAGCCCCTGCAACCCCTCTCAGCACACCCTGCCCCGATGTGAGGCACCATTGTGCTCTAACATTTCACTGCCAGGATTCCTACCTTTTTATTTAAGTGTCGTGGGTGCTTTTTTTTCCCCCCCTCTTTTAATGATCCTTTTATTTTCTGTGAGTGTTTTGATACTTCCAGTGGGACCACTGAAGGCAGTGCCTTTCCCTGCTGACCACCCTGACACTGTAGCCCCTGTCAGAGCTGCTGTGGGCAGGAGGGGGAATAAATGGGAAGTGCAAGGGAAGAAATGGCACCGTTGCCAGATGCTCCAGCAAGGAAACACTTGGGGACCCTGTGATTTGTCCCTGCTGTGTGGCAGAGGCTGCTGCTGCACCGACAGCACCCCAGCCATGCACTTAACTGACTTTAAAAGCGACCGAGGTGAAGTAACCCTTCTTTATTTTTATTTTTTTTTTTTCCTTTAAATACCCTGTGGTGCCGAACTGAAACTGCAGCCAGCTTCTATTTTCAGAGGGCTCGGTGAGAGAATGTTTTTATCTGGAGATACAATGACTGTCGCCCTGTAGCCTGCAGTTCCCATGCTGGTGCTGCCAGGGCCCATGAATGCGTGCTTTATGAGCTGCTCTCGCAGGTGTTCGGGGGGCATGTAATCACTAATGAATGGTGGGGACACACAAACTCGGGGCAGGCTCTGGCACAGCCAGCCAGGCCAGGCTTTTTTTTATCACTCTGTGAGAAAAAGCAGGAGGGGAGAAAAAAAAAAAAAAAAGTCCAGAGCTTTTCCTTCGAGAGCTCTCCCAGCCTCTGCCCAGCTCGGTGGTCACCCACTGCGTTCACACCCACCCAGATGGAAGTTTGGGCACAGAATTCAACGCTTTGGGGTTTCTTTTGCCTCGCTCGGGGACAAATCCTGGCGTGGGCAATCCACGTGGAGTTTGCAGGAGTTGATCTTGAGGATTTTGTGCTTTTTATGCTCCTGGCTCTCCCCGTGCCAGGGCTGGTGTATAAAATAAGAAGCAGTGACTTCAGGAGGAGCAGAGCCCTCGGAATAACTTGGAATGTGTGTGTTACGGACGGGGCCTGTTATGATAATGATGACGAATTTGCCATTAAGCCTGTCTGATCCTTGGCCCTGTCCCACCCTGCACAGGCACAAAGGCACAGGGATTGAGTTGCAGGGGCAGTTTGGGTTTTGGCAGGCTGGGCTTTCAAGCCCTCGGCTCCGCAGCCAAACAACGTGCCCTGAAGAAAGTTCTGGGTGAGGTTTAACAACAAAAGCGACCCCAAGCAAGGCAGATTTTAAAAAGAGGGAAAATCTCTGTAGTTTTTAACTGATCTGACACAACAGCCCAGCAAAGGAGGGGAAGTCAGGCCGGTTTATTTTGTGACTCTCGGCCAGAATTGTTGGATAAATGATTGAAGCCCTCTTGGCTCCGAGGAGAGCAGAGGTGAGACACCAGCAGCCACACACCAGGTTCACTGAGAAGCAGCCTCTGGTTTGGGTTTTGGTCTGGGAGGGAACAAGGATTCTCCAAGCTGGGAAACGCCAGAGTGTTCCCACAAAACTGGCTCGGAGTCACTTTTGGCTTGGAGAACCTGAGCTCCAGCTCACCTGTGGCTACCACAGGTGGGGTGGAGGTGGCCACTGGTTCCAGAACTGCTGGGTCTCAGCGTGCCCAGGAAATTCAGGTGCACAAGCTGGATGTGAATCCCACCTGGACAAAGTGGCAGGATTTCCCCTGGGAAAAATTCCAGTGATTTCTGGTTTTTATTAGTAGCATTATTATTATTAGTTTTATTTAAATGTTCTGTGGAAGAGAAGAGCCTCCAAGTTATGATCCCTTTTATCAGCAGGTGTCAGGTTAACAGTTACCTATAAAGCAATATATCCTTCAGCCTGAAAGGAAGACACTATTTTGGAAAAAAAAAAAATTAATATTCAGGGTGTGCAGCCTGAGCCAGTGTTTTTATTTGTGCTCATATTTTTCACTGCCTTTCTTTTACACCTCAAGGACACATTTATGATCTCCTCGTGGTATTTCACTTCTGAGGTGATGGTGATGCCTTGAGAAAAAACAGATCTCACATTAATTTGGCCCCCAAAGCCATTAGAGTGCTCGTGGAGCAGGGAAATGTGAGTGCAGCTCTCAGATACCTGGCTGCGTTTATCAGGAATTTGCCGTTTTTGTGCTTTATTTCTGCAGTGCCAATGCACAGAAAGGCCTTGGGTTGGGGCAGCACAAGTTTTCCTTAGCAATAAAGGCAGAGGGAAGCACTCCCTGCCCTCCTGGAAGCGGCATCCCTGAAGGATTACCTAAAAATCCAGGATGCTGTCCGAACCTGCCAGGGAAAACAAAGCTTTGTATGTGTTTCTAAGGGAGGTTTTTACCCTGCAGAGGAGGAAGCAGAAATGCTGGGGTGACCTGCTAATAAATGAGGATAATTAGGGATGGGGAATGACAACACCTTGCACTCACAGGGTACTTTTCACATTGGGGACTGGGCTGGTGGTGTGATGTCTCCTCTAGAGCTGAGGGAAATGGGTGTGGGAGAAGCCCAAGATCATCTGCAGAGTTGGTGGCATGGTAGGAAAAATAATCATCACCCGTCCAAGTGCCAGAAGATGCTTTAACCCCCAGGAAATGCAGCTTTTTGGTTGAATATTTTTAAATTTTTTTATTATTGTTTTGAGAGCTCTCGGGCTCTTGGAGCATTTTTCGAGCAGCAATGCAGCACCTGTAAAATAGCAATTATCCCAATTTCCACGAGGGAAGTGACTCAGGCAGGGAGGAGATCACCACACCTTTCCCAGCTCTCCAGCAGGAGGGTGGCAATAGTCTGGATCAGCTCAGGAGCAGCAGACAGGAATTGCAGGGATCTAAACTCAGGGCACTGAATTCCCAGCGAGGACATAGCTCTGTCTTGACATGGAAAGGGAATTTCTCTGTAGTTGGTTGCAGTCTTGGCTTTTCTTGGCTCATTTCTGGAATAGAAAGCACCCAACAAGCAAAGACAGACAAGATTTGGTTCAGGGAAGGATGAATTTCCCCAACCTGCATGGTGGCACCAAGTCTTTGCTTAAATTTGAATTTATTACCGTGCATTGTGTTACATCCAGCTTTCCTTGTCCATCATTTTCCCAGGATGCGAGCATCCTTTCCCACCATCCTGCAAGCTCCATCCTCTCCAGTTAGGAAAAGGACAGAAATCCTCCAGGCTCTGCCCCACCCCTGTTCAGCTTGTCACCCACTGCTGGGTCCCTTTCTGCAGAGCTCAGAATCACCCCGGGTCTTATTTATGCTTTGGAATATTCCTGCTTCTGTCCAATATCTTGTACTTTTATCCCTGTTGGATTTCAGCCAGTTATTTCAGATGATTTCTCAATTTATCCAGATCATTTTGAAGGCTAATTCTGACCTTAACATTCTGGCGGGGCTCTCCCAGCTCCGTGTTGTCCACAAATTTAATAAACAGACTCTCTGTCAAGGTCAGCGTGGAAAACGTGGAATAGAAACAGAAGCACGAAACCCTGCTTCAGTTTGACACCCATCACACCAAAATTTTCCCCAAATCGTGCTGGTTTCAGCATGGAGGGAATGTAACTTCTGCCTGGAAAAATCCCAGGCTTGCAGCTCTCTCAAATGCTTGCAGCTCTCCCAAATACTTCCAGCTCTGCTTTGTTGTCAGATCTGTGTCTCACCTTAAAATTAAAACAAAACCCACGACTGAAGCACTTGGAGATTTTTAAGCAGCATCTTTCCACTCCCAAGCAATGGGACATACGGGCTGGAGATGACATTTCCATTTTCACAAGGATCTCGGGATCCACCACAACTCTCCCCGGAATGTTTCCCTACCTCCAGGACGAGGTGGAGCAGCCATTTTAACGCCGCACCGTTCAAACCCGCGCACGATTCCCTCCCGAGCCGTGGGGTTTGGAATTCTGGGGAGCCACAAACTTCTCGTGCTGTAATCAGTTGCTTCCTAACTCGAAGCCGCCTCAAATTATAAATTGCTTCCCTCACCGATGCAAAATGCGGCGGCACAATGTGGTGATTGATGCTATAGAGGAAACTCTGGTACAGTTTGCACGCTCTCAAATATAATCCTGGTGCAGGTGGGGGACTGAAGCACGGGGTAAATGCAGCTGATTAGATATTTTGTCTCATTCAGGAGCCTTTTCTGCCAGCACTATATGACTGAATGCATATTGCATGAGGGGCCTGTTCCAAAGTCCATTGAAATGGAGTGAAAGGCTCCCGTTTTTCCCTCGGCGTGCTTTGGAGCAGGGCAGAAACACTGTCAGGCGCACACAACAGAGATGTTGCGTTTCAGTTTGAGGGGGACTGGCTCTCCTAATGGCAAAAACAAATGTTTTCCCCGTGATGTGCGGAGCCCTTAACGACAGCAATTCCTCGGAGAGCCCCGGGATTTGCAAATATTGAATGTATTTCCATTTTGCGGGAATCGAGGGATGGAAAATTAAAGGAGGTGGCCAGGTCCTTAGCGAAGAGCTGGAGCCTTGACCTCTGCCATAGCCTGGGGTACTTATCCTGGCAGCAGAGCAGCGGGAACACGGGTGGGATAATGCTCCTCACTTCCAGGGCCATTCCTACTTGGGAAATGCCCTTTCCTTGCACACCCGGTGTGTGACTCCAGCCAGGCTGTTGTTAGTCCAGGTAGGACACCAAAAGGCAGCATGAACTAGGAAAAGAGCAGGAAAAATACAGTGTTGACGTTTTTGGGGTCTTTTCTGGGGACAGTCCCAGCAGAAGCCTCGTCCCTTATCCTGTCCCAGCCGTGCTGCACCCTCAGCTGGTCCAAGAGCAGGGCCGGGCCCAGGAATTCCTCTGGGAGCCCAGATGCGAGGTGTGAGGGCAGGGAATTGCCGAGCTGGGTTGATTTTCCCCTGCGTTTCCCAACCATGGAAATGCAGATTTTTCTGTTTTCTGCAGAAAAACCGCTTTTCCTCGCTTGCTTTTTGTGTTGCCAGCGCTGGGGACGAGCAGTGCTGGCTGCACCGGCGCTGCCGCTCCTGCTCTGCAGAGGCTAAACCAAGGCACGGGCAGGGGATTTCATCACTTTTTGTGGGGATCTGGAGCCCGCAGGTGGGACAGACATAGGGCACCGCCGCCGAGGTAGGAAGAGGATCCTTACCCGCATCCCTGGGAGCATCTCGGGGTTTTTTAGCCCAGGGGAGGCAGTGGAAGAGGGGAGGGAGGCACCAGGGGCTGGGGAGGGACCCTGCCACGGGCTGGCAGCCAGGTCTGTGTCCCCTGCCGGCTTGAGCTGGGTTTGTGCCTCCCCTAAACGTGCTGCATTTATCCGTGCAGCGTTTCTCCTTCTCGTGCCCCCCCTTTTTTTTTTTTTCCCTCCCTCCTCTCGCCTTTTATAGTCACGTCAGGCACGGCTTCAAGGGGCGAGGGCAGCTCGCCAGAGCCTCCGACCTCCCCTGCCAGCGCCCATCGCCGTCGGGAGCCGAAAATTCAGCCCGAGTGCCGGCTTTGGTGTGACGCTCGCTGCATCCCGAGCGCTGCCGGTGCGAGCGCGCAGGGAAATAAATAAATAACGGGATAAATAAAGTGGCGGGCACCTCGAGCAGAACGCCAATGCGCGGCTGGAGGTGCAGCCACCCCCTCGCAGCCCTCACCGGTGAGCAGTAAATGGAACTTTGTTCCCTCTCGGAAGGGTTTTTTTTTCTCCCTTCATTTGCCGGTTTCTAGCGGTGCTCGAGACCTCCAAGAGGTCTGGGCGCAGATTGCAGTGACTTCCAACCTGGCTCCGGCTCTTTGTGCCAGTGGGGCATTATCTGCGGCTTTCCTTCTTTTTTCTTCTCCCTCTTTCTTTAAAAAGCCATAAAACAGCGCGTACTATTCAGTGATTAAGATTATTTGGGTTCACTTCAGTCCTGGCACGGTGCTAATATAAAAAAAAAAAACCAAGCCAGCGTTAAAGGGTTTGTTCTCTCATTTGCAGAAGAAACCGTCTCACTATGGGAATGAACAATTAACAGCATTTAAATGAGCTGAACTTGGTCCTTTTCTCCCATTGTCTTTGTGTCTTTTGAATCATCTGGAATTGGATTTTCTCCGCTGTCTATTTTCCGGTGTGCTAAAATGTTTTACATAAATCATAGAGCCCAGCCCCGAGACGTAACCCCCTCATCCCCGCCGTCCACAGCGCCTGCAAAAACCGTGAACATGTTGTGCTTAATCACCTGGATCTGTTGCACGATTGCAATCTTTGCTGATTATGATTTTTTTTTTTTTTTTACTCCCTGCCATTTTTTTTTTCCTTAAAGGAAATACAGCAGAGGGATGGGGAGGGCGTTCTCTCCCCGGTTCCGTATCCGCAGGCATTGCTGCGTTCATTAATTAAAAATGATAGCGAGGAGAGCGAGCGGAGGGGTTTGATCTTTACATGGGAAAGGCAGCGTGGAGCCTCTTCTAAGACCTTTTGGCGACGGATTTCAGTTCTCCTCTTGCGCTGCAACTTCAGCGGGCTGCATCTCTATATTAAATATATATATATATATATAAAATTTAATATTTTTTTGCCGGGGTATAT
>VZTA01022401.1:747046-798922 GCA_013398855.1 Mohoua ochrocephala
GAGGGGAGGGGAGGGGCGGGGCGCGAGCCTGAGGCGGGGCCCGGGCCCGGCCCCATCCCGGGATCGTGAGGTAACCGGGGAATGCTGAGATATCCTGGGATCCTGAGCTCGATATCCCGGGAATCCTGGCACATCCCCGAGTCCTGAGGCATCCTCGGGTCCGGCCCCGTCCCGGGAATCCTGAGACATCCCGGGATCGTGACATAATCCCGGGATCCTGAGATATCCCGAGGTCCTGCCCCATCCCATTCTGTGGTTCTGCGGGTCTCTGATCACTGGCATTAAGTTAAGTCCGTTAAGTTTTCCCCACGCAAAGGGGAGGAAGTTCTGCCGTGCTGCTGTAGCTCCGTGATGGACCATCCTAGGATGATGTTTAAGGTCCTTTCCAACCCAAACCATTCCATGCAGGAGGGAGGAGACAGGAGAGCCGCTGGTGGGAAAGCTCAGTTCCCCACCCTGGAGAAAACCCTTCAGGGTCCCGCTCTGTGCGGAGGTCTTTGAGCAGAAAGTATCGCTTTATAGAGTGTAACTGAGCAGGACCCTGTTGTTTCAGAGCCTGGCTCTAAACCCGTCCCTGTTTGGGTTGTCAGCAGTGTCTGAACAGAGGAACAGCCAAGCAAGCAGATTTGCCTGCCTCTCCTCCTGAACTCTTTGCTATCACGATGCTGCCGCAGCAGAGATGGTTTTCTTACATAACCACCCGGCTTTTCCACAGCCATCCCCCTTCCCACGGGAGCAAAGCACCTCCTGGGTCATCAAACCCAGCCCTCTGCTTGCCAGCAGCCACAGCCCATCCCGGAGAGGGACGGAGCTCCCTCTCCAACCTCCCTGGGGCTGGTGCCTCTTTTTGTCTCTTCCTGCTCCTTGCTTTTCCTGAAAAGTCCTCCCAGCCTGTTCCTTGTCAGCCAGGAGCTCCAATCCACCATGGGGACACACGGGTTGCCTCCCATGGCTCTGCAGTGGCTCGTGGACCCCCTGTGTGGCCACCACTGAGGTGTTTTGGCAGAGCTGGGCGTGCTCCAGGGTGGGCCAGGGGGTCAGTGGCCCAGTTAACAAAATTATGGGATTTTGGGGGTTGATGGTGGGTTCCATGAATCCCTGTGGGGTGCAGGGTCAGAGCGGGGACTCCTGGCTCTCCTCGTGCCAGGAGTCAGGAGCATCTCCCTGGAGCTCCGTGCTCTGGTCTCGCCCTCTGACAAGGCAGCAGGTGCCATGTGGGCCAGCACTGGCTCGTGTCAGAAGCCCCAGGTGGCTGGGAAGGTGTCAGGGCTGTGGGATGGAAGGAGGAAGTGCCCCAACCTGCCCAGCACATCTCCTTCCTCCACTGGAGGACAGCTTGTGCTCTGCAGCCCAGACAGAAACCCCACCGGTCCTTGGGGACTCCCCCATTTCATTCCTACCAGCCCAGAAGCACCAGCTCTGACCTCACCAATTCCACTTTTCAGAGCATTTGCATTCGTGGCCCATGTCCAAAATGAGTTTTTTTTTAAATTTTCTCTGTGTAACCAGAGCTCATCCCTAAAGCAGCCAGTTAACCCTTTCAGTGCTCTGTCCTCCCAAAGCAGAGCTGGTTTTGGTGGGTTTATATGGATTTCTCCAGAGGGTGAGGTGTGCTGAGTGTCCTGTTGCTGTTGGGGTGCACATGGATGTGTAGGGGCAGCCCAGAGTTTGCCGTGGCTGAGTCATGGAGCAAAACCCTCGTCACATCCCCATCCGTCACCCACGGCCACCTCTGAGCAGAGCCCGCAGAGCTGCGTGGCCGGGGGAAACTTCCATTTCCAAGTTCATCATGTTAAAATAAATGAACTTCCACGTAAGAGGCTGTGGGGGTGAGGAGATGGAACACAGACACACAACCCGGGGCCCTTCTGCGGAATTAGGGCAAAAGTCTGGCCTTGTTTATTCTCATGTAAATTCAGAGTAAACCCAGGCGATTTTGTCATCCTGCGCTCTGACGCATTACTGTAAATCCTACTTTCGTAACTCTGCCATTATTTATGAGTATGACTGCAGAGCTGTGTGAGATCAGGGCAGAGTTATGCCTGGTCACGTGCGTGTGTTTTAAGGACCACAGCTTGGACGTTTGAGTAGAGGAGACAAAGGCAGTCGATCATCTTCATTTTACAAATAGGGGCGTAGGATTACATGATCTGCTGGAGAGCTTGCAGGAAGCCGGTGTCTGGTCTGGACAGGAAACGGTTTTCCTGTCCTGAAAAACTTTTCATAGTAGAGGAAAAAAAAGAAAAAAAAAAATCCCGTTTGATGTTTGGGGTGAAGGGTTTCGAGGGCAGGAAAATGTGATCGGTAACTGCCCGATGAGGGTTTCGGATTTGAGCCCCTGGCCTGCAGGGAGCAGACGAGGGATGTGGCCTTGCAAATGCTCACTGCGAGTCAGCAGCTTTCCCCTGGCTGGGGGGGTTCATGGATCACCCTGTCCATCAGTGCAGGCAGAATTTCTACCCGTGATCAATGGGGATCGCTTGAGCAGGACTGATTCATGCTCAGGACTTGAGGTTTTATCTGCTGCATTACATCCAGAGCATGATGGAAAAGATAAATAGAAAAGGGTTTTGAGCAGGTCATCACCTGGCAGGACAAAGGCAGTTAGAGGAGCAGGCAGGTCTGCAGATGAAAGGCTCTATATGTGCACTGTGTATATGCTCTGTACAACATCACCTATTTAATCATCTTCTGCATCAGAAGGGGCTCGATTGAACGTTGCCATCCCCTGCCCCGGCTCTGGCTGGCATTGCCCTTTGTCTTGGAGCTGCTGGGAAGGATTTCCCTCATGGCTGTGCCAGCTTTTCCATCTCCAAGCTGCCAGCCTGTGCTACCTGCTCCTCAAAGACTTGTGGCTCAGGCGGTTGTGACGTGCCAGGATATCTGTTGCTGGCATTCAAGGACTTCCTCCTCCTGGTTTATTTTGCCATATTATTTTCCTATCTCGAGCTGGAGGACTGAAATCACAGGACAAATGTAAATCCCTGCCTCTCTCTCTGAGGAGGTCACTTGTGCAGCGTTCACACTGTCCCTGCCTCTCTTTAATCCCGTGGCTCTGCACAACTCCTCACCCCCCGTCTGACTTTTCCATCTCCGACCACAGCGTCTGCTCAAACCACATCAGGTAAATGCAGCGCCTCAGTATCGACCTAGGAGGGGAAAATGACTTTCTAATCTGTTGAAGAGCAGCGTTTCCTTCTCAAATCAGCCTCCTCCTCCCGTGCAGAACCCAGGAACGAGGAGGTCTCAGCCCATGTATTGCAGAGGAGCAGCCTTTGTTGTGTGTGGGTACTGCAAAATCCTTGGGAGAGCTGAGCAGGTACCTTTCAGAGGGGAAATTTTTTTTAAAAAAGGCAATTAATTAGACTAAATAAACATATATTAGGGTTCAAAATATGCACAGCCAAAATGAAAGTCACATTCTGGTTCATTAAATCTGAAAAGACTTCACACGTTTTAAGCCTGTAATCATATTCACAGATGCAGCACCCCCTCCCCAACCTGCCCCCCCTCCCGCAGATTTCACACCTTGGGAATGGCTATTGTAAAAAAAAAGGGAAAAAAGGAGCAGGGGAAGGTTTGCTGCTGCAGGGCACGGGCAGGAAAATCAGTGTTTGCTGTGGCATCTCTCGTGGCAGCACCGGGAGGGCGCGGGCTGGGTTCAGGTGCTCGAGGAGGAGGAGGAGGAGGAGGAGGAGGCACAAAATCTCAGCTCTGCTCTCCTTTCCCACCCTGCTCCCGCCCGACCCGGGGTCTCTCGCTGAGTTCCCCCCCTGCTTCCAGGCTTCTCCCCCTCCCCTGGAGGGTGGGATGTTACCAGGGAGCTGAGCTGCAGAACATATGGAAACGTCATGCGTGTATATATAGGAGAGGAGCGAAAATGGATGCTCTTGGGTACAATAAACATTAGTGTATCTGCAGGGGGGGGAGAGAATCTCAGCTATTTGCGCCGCTTTGGTGGATGTTTGTCGGGGGGGTTTTCACTGCTGTTTGTAGCCATAAATGCACACATATAATTTATTTGAATTAGGAAGTCTGTGGAAGCCGGCAGTCATTCTTTACGTGGAGATTCTGCTTTATTCCGAAGCGGCACAGTCAGAAAGGAGGATGTTGTGACTGCGTGCCAGCAGATATTTGTAAGGAGACATTTTGAAAATCTGAAGGGAACAGTGTGAACGTTTTCAAGATGTTGGGGCTTGTTCTGGAATACCTTGGTGATTCAGTGCTTTCTTCTGGCTTTAGGTAAAATGAGATCCAAATTCAGATGTTTCTGCTGTCCAGAATCTCACCAGCAGCTCCGTGCACCCATTTATTTCTTTTAGTATATTTTTTTTTCCTGATTTTTTTTTCTTTTAAAAGCAACAAATATCTAGTGAAGGTTTCTCTCTGCCTCAGTGTGTTTGTGTGTTATTCAACAGGGTGCCAGCTCCCTGCATTCTCCCTTTTCAGGGAAGCAATCCCAAGGAACTCGATGCAGTTCCTCGGGAAAGTAAGAAAGCTCAGCGTAAGGTGCCTTACACAGAAACCTGGATATCACATCGGGCTTTCCGTGCCTGGGTATCTCGATCGGTTTAAGCTGATTAGAAAAGCTCCTCAGTTCATTCTTGGGCAAGCTGGAAAACGATCCCTGCTTTGTATAATGAAGTATGTTATCTATCCTGCCCTATAATAAATCCAGAGCGGGGCTGCGGGGGGATTGTCATCTGGTCTAAATTAGCATTGCTCCCCTGCTGCCGACGGAGCCCTGACAGTGCTCACCAGGTGAGGATGTGGCCCATTTAGGGAGTTCCCGTGGGGTTACAAAAGCAGCATTGAGGACCACAATTTCAGAGGAGGAAAGAAGCCAAGAAAGGAACAGGACAGCTTGCAGGGAATCTTAAATGACATTAATTGAAATCTTATCACTTCCTTCATCTTAAGGTGAACCCGGGGCACAATAAAGAGCAATTATCTGCCATCTTCCTTCATCTGTCCCAAGTGCAAGGAGGGGAAGAGTATATCCATCACTCTTTCTGCTCTACCTTTTTTTTCCCCGAGACAATCCAATATATTTACAGACCTGTCACCCCTTCAAACCCCCCCTTTCACGGGAGAGCTGAATAAAAGCAGGTAAAAGCAATGGAGCTTGGAAAAGAGAGGGGAGCTGGAAACTGGAGCCCAGTGAAAACTTGGGGGCTTCAGCCCTCTGAGAAGCCACTGAAGGGACTTGAGTTACCACGTGCCAGGGGAATGGTCACGAGAGGTTTGGCTGGAGGGTTGTGAGGTGGCCATAAATAGAGCTGAGCAGAGGGCTGGTGCTCTAAAACCTGGAGCAATGCTTGCTGGAAGCTGAGAGAGGCAGGGAATTCTTAGCAGCTCATGGAAATCGGTGCAGCACCCAGCATGGAGACCGCTGGCAGTTTTTTCCCCCAGGTGCCCTCATGAGGTGAGATGAAGGCCATGGTCCCATTTAAAGCATTAGCAGGGCTGGCAGCAATCCCTCAGCTCTTCAGGAGAGACACAGAAGCTGGATTTGGTCTTGGTAGACCAGAGGGAGATGGTTTATGCCCTGTCCTTTCGTGTTTTCTATCTATTCTGCAAACACACCGAGGACAGCAGTCCTGGGGCTGCTTACTCTGCAGAACCAACCCACACATTCGTTCAGGCAGCAGGGAGGGGATTCTCTCAAATCACAAGAGGAAAACATGACCAAAACCTTCGAGATGTCTGAGCCAGTGGGAAAGAGGAGCAGAAGGAGCTGGACCTGGCCAGGTGTTTCCCTGGGGCTCTGTGTGGGGCCATGGCTTGTGCCCCCCACTCTCCCCAGAGGGTTTGAGAGGAGCAGGAAGGGGCAGCGACATCTGAAACGCCGAGTGCAGCCCGTGGCAGGAGTCGGGGTGTGAGAGGGGCAGGTTCCAGGCCGCTGGGTTTGGGCTATGTGTACAGAAACTCCAAGGCCATGTTGCTTTCTGACAGCAAATCGATGCCGCTGTAAACACGAGAACAAAGGAGCTCGCAGAGGAGAGGGGGAAGGAACACGGAAAAGGGAGAGATGGAGAACTGCTCCGCAGCCAGAGCTGGAACAATGTTGGGAAAAGCTGAATGACTTCAGCACCTATTCATTCCCTGGCCAGAGCTGGTCGCTTGCCCATTCCCAAGGCCAGCGAGGAAGCGGTGGCCTCGAGTGGCTGAGGTGTGAGGGCACCAGCCGGGAGCAGGGGGTGACCCGGCTGCTCCCGATCCCGCTCCCGGGGTTTAGCAACTGTTCAGTCCCCGAGGCCAGGGGCTGGATGAGGCAGACACTGTACATGTGCAGCTGGTTAGGGCTCAGCGTGCCCCTCCCCTGTGCAGCCTTGTGTCTCATGATGGATATCACTGGCAGGGTGAATTCCCATTCATTTGTCCCGTGGCTTCGGCACTGCGAGCGGTTTCCATACAGATCCCACAGGAGAGAATACCGTGGAAAAATGGGGGTTTGGGAGCCAAGATGCTGGGATGTTCTTCTTCCCAGCTCTGCAGCAAAATAGACGATCTGGGGCCCGGCAGGTCTCAGTTTGGGATGGTGTCTGGCTGCTGACCCGATCGTGGGGTCATGTCGGTACATGGGTTTGGGGTTTAACCCATTGCAGGCAGGCCGGCGAGGGGGGGTATTTAAGGCAGAATCACAGAATTACCCAGGCCCTGTGCTGATCCACATGGCAGAAACTCAGTTTTCCACCAGAAATGAGGGAGCGGGAATGCAGCGAGATGCTTTGCAGGTACAATGTGTCACTGGAAGGCTCAGCCCTGGATGAAAGCGGGTTTTCTTGTTTGGTTGGGGTTTTAAGTTCAGCTATTTTCTCTGGCTGTCGCTGAGAAGGCCACATGGAAAAGCTTTAAGGATCCATCCAGGATGGGGAGAGGGAAGTTTGGAGCACACAACTCAGCCCCTGAGCCTGCCCATCTGTAAAGAATCAGCATAACAACGCTTAATGTACTTCCCCAACATGGCAGTTGTGGGCCTTAATTAAACTGTGCAGAGTGCTCGGAGATCCTCAGATTAAAGGCTGTGTGTACAGTGAATTACAAAAGCAAACAACATGAAATTTTCCATGTGTTGTGCTAGAGCTGTCTTCGTTTACCAGAAACAAATCATTTAATGCACCTCTTACATGGAGCTTGTTTATATGGGATGCGCCTGTTATTGCAGTAGGAGGGAAATCTGGTAGTTTTGATTATTGTTTCTCAATGCTTCATCCACAAAAGGCGTAAAATTTGAATATGATAATAAAATAATATGGTAATAAAAGGGGGTTTTTAACTATACATATGTGTAGCTAGCCCTGGGAAACGCCATCGGTTTTAACAGGCCTGAAAGATGGTGGGAGGTAAATTTAATATAGTATAAAAATAAAGGTAATCCCAGCAAAAGACAAGCGTGGAGCAGTCGCTGGAGTCACCACAGGCAGAGACAGAACATGTTTTGTGTCCAACAATAGCAGCGTACGTGACTTGAAATGCTCTTTCCTTATAAAACAAAATACCCACTGGTTTGGCTTATTAGTGCTAATCTTCAAAGGCAGAAGCAGTGCTGAGGTTCCTGGTTCAATTCAGAAGTTCAGCCCCGCTCTGGCAGCGCTGGCTTGACAAAGTGCCATTGTTGCCCGTGGCCGGGGCCGTGTGTGTGAGGTTTAACCTTCTGCATTTCCCCTTTTCTGCTGCACGAGGAATGCCCAGAGCTGCGCAGAAAAATGTCTCTGATGTGTGGTTTACACGTGAAAATGCTGCATTTGAACTTGCACTGACTCTACCCAGAGTGGATCGGGTTAAATGGACTATTACAATGGCGGGAGCTCATCTGGAACTAATAATTTTTGAGGCCACCAAAAGTAAAAAGAAAAAAAAAAAAAAAAGGTGGGGGGAAGGAGGAGGAGGAAGAGGAGGAGGAGGAGGAGGGATCCTTGCGAGTTTGGTGGCCAGTGACTAAAGCTTCTGCTGCCATCTACTGCACATGGGTGGCAGTAGGGCTGGCTGGGAACTGCTCGCTTTGGACCGAACCGGCCAAAAAAACAGGTTAAAAAGTGAATTATGGGTTCTGGTACAGACGCAGCTGGTTCCCAGCTCTGCCCTCCCGTGAGTGTATCTGGGGTCTGGCCTGGGGAGGTTTTAGGGCCAATGGAGAGCATCTGGTGGGGCTGTGCAGGAGGAGAGGAACGCGGTGCTTTAATCGCTGCAGGTTTTGGGCTGCGCCCCTTGGCACTGTCGCCCCTTGGCACTGTCGCCCCAAGGCATTGTCACCCCAAGGCATTGTCACCCCTTGGCGCTATCACGGCCTGGCATTGTCGCCCCTCGCTTAGGATTCACCACCATGGCGGAAGTTTTTGGCTCTGGTTCTGGGGGTTGGGGAGGGGCATTAACAAAACCCCCTGATCCGTGGCGGGCGAGGAGGGGCTGCAGCACAAATCACCCGGCAAAACGGGCCGGGGTGAGCGACATCTGTTTTGTCTCAGCACGGAGGAGCGGGGCCGGCCGTGGCCCCACCCGCTGGACGCGGCTCAAGCATTACCGTGCTTGGCCAGACAATAAACGCAACCTATTTATTTATGATGGCTGGACCCTTAGCAGGTCACTGGCACGGTCTCCAAGGGCGATGCATTCGAATCCCTCTCTGGATTTTCCCTCTTCCCATCTCTCCAGGCTGCCTTCTATTCTTTGTGCCTGCTCTCCCGGGAGATCTGGGCTCGGAACAAACAGCTCGCCATCCTTGTGGCTCTTGGTTGCGAGGTTAAATAAGTTTAGGAGGGAAAAGTACATTTGGAAATGGTGTTGATGCAGATGAGCGAGCCAAACACGCTATTGTCTTTACCAGCTCGGAGTCTGCCGTGGTAATTTCCAGGGTACAGAGACAGGCTGGCTGTGGGTTCCATACAGCTACTGCAAAGGGGAGCTGGATGGGAAACCGAGCCGGTCCCGTGACTGAACACACAACTGGGAATTGGCCTCCAGGCTTCTGTTCCTGGCTTTCCGAGGGATCCCGAGCAAGCCCCGGCGGGGGGGAAGGAAAGCTGTGTCATTTCAGAGAGCCTGGCTAACCCCAAAGGGGGCCAGCAGCCTCGAAGGGGGAGCCTTTGGGGAGGGTGTTGGGAGAGGAACTGCGGCGCTGCTCTCCACTGGAGCTTGGGAAGGGGTGCTAACAAAGAGATGTTTGGCCAGGGCTTCTCTCCAGCCTGCGGGGTGTGTGTGCTTCAGGAGCTGCCTGGCTGCAGGGGGGATGTTCTCGCCCGGATCTCGGGTTTGGGATTCATTTCACGTAGGCTGTGGTGTCTTACAGTCCCAAAGCTCGGTGTGAGGCAGTCGCCGTTGAGTTCCCGTTATAGCAAAGAGAGTCTGACCTATTTTAGGATGAGGGAAGCACTCTCTGAACTGCTGTGCCTCGTCCTTGGCTGCAGACGAGGCCTGGAGTGACCCTCTCAGCTTGGGCAGGGATGAATCCTGCCTGATGTTACACAGAGCCCAGGCCAGGAGGAACCTCCAACCCCTTCTCCATCTTCTTCTCATTACCCTCGGGGTCTCAGGCTTGGGGAGATACAAAATGCACAGGCGGCCGTTCTCCCAGTGTACAAAAACGATTGAGAACGGCTCACTCAAGCCCCAAACTTCCATTCAGGTTCCGAATTCCTCCTTGGAGGGCATCTGCTTCCCCCCACTGGCTACAGAAAGATCCAGGGAAAACAAGCTTTCTCTTTTGGCCAGGCCAGCCTGGAGATGAGAGGCTTGGTGACGAGAATGTCACTTCTTGTCCACCTCTGCCTCAGGTCCTCCACCTCTAAAACGTTCCCCTCCTGTACTGCCAGTGTCAGGTTGTAGCTTCAGGATGAATTTGGACCTCCTGCTCGCTGAGAGGCTTCCTGGCCCTCTTTCCCAAACTGCTGTCTAGTTCCTTTTTCATGACCTTCCATCATCCTGGGATTTTTTCCAGCACAACCCCACGCAGATGCTCTGAAAAATAAGAGGTCAGGTCTGCTCCCTGGGTTGATCCCAGATCTGCAGAGCCTGGGGAGAGAAAATCTTCTGGCCATGATGTCAGGCCAGCTCTGAGAGTTTGAGGATGTGGGCTTCTGGATGCCTATAATTTACAGGAAAGAAATAAACCTCACATCCTGGAAGATGCCATTTTTCTTGCATCCCACACTTGGCAGGTTGGGAGGTTTGTGGTAGGAGCCAAGATGTTGATGGTTAGCATGAATCTTTCCTTCCCACAGACCTTCTCTTCCTTCCTTCTTTCGGCTGGGCTATCTGGAAGCTCTTGGCTCCTCTGTCCCAAAATCCAGCTTGAGTTCTGCTGTGAAATGTCCTCAGTTATTTCATCTTTCCAGCTGAGAAAGGCTAAACACAATCGTTCAGGAGTCTGGCACGAGGCACGGGGAGTACTTGCTCAAAGGAGGAGCAGTGAGCCAGAACTTCAGCTGCTCTCTCAAGATCAGAGCCCGTCTATTTTGTGGAAAGCTTAACCCATGGTGGGAAGGGCTTCTTTGCTGTATTGCCACCTGGTTTCCTCGCTCCTGCAGGCAGGATCCACATCTTCCCCTCCCTGTGGTTGCAGGAAGCAGCCCCTGATGTTATTTCAGGGAAAGAGGTGCATTTTCAGGAGCAGCAGAGTGAGGGGAGCCTGGATGGGTTTGTGCCTTGTGCTCCATCCAAAGCTCCTCCGGCAACAGGAATCTTCCTCTTTGATGGGTTCTCAAAGTGGGGGAAAATATTATAACTTGCTGTGGTGATGGCAGTAAAGGATTAGGGTGGAAATCTTCCCTATCCATAAAAACCTGCAGGTTTGGTTAGGAGAGGAGGCAAACTTTTATTCCATTGAAGTTTTCTCAGTGGCAGCGCTGAGGCTTCACAGTCACGTCGGTTCCTCCAACAGAAAGTAGGTGCCTGGGAATGAGGTGTAACTCCTTGTACCTCCCGGGGGGAACAATCTATTCCAGCGGCAGTGGGAAAAAATCAGCTTCATTCACGACCGAGGGGGCAACGGGGAGGAAGGAACGACTGTTTGTTAACGTTGCCTTAAGCTAAATGTTAATGAAGTGCAACACTTAAGATGCTCGCAGGCCTCAATTATGTCCACCAAGATCACATGTTGCCTTTCCAATTATCCGGGCTGGGAAATGAGGGACGTGTGAAGAGGCTGCTGCCTGCTCATTACCTCTCCCTGCCACGAGAGATGCTGCCGGATTTCTCCAGGTGCCGGGTGTACCTGCACACGCACCGTGCAGGGACGGGATTGTTGTGGAAATGGGTTTTAAGCACGGAAAATAACGCTCGAGGTGGTGGTGTGCAAACGTGGAGGTGAAGCTTGGACAGGCTGGAAGTGATGTCTGGGTGTCTGGGGGTGTCGGTGACCTTGAGGGAAGGGACAGGCGGACGTGACTGCGTTAGGAATGAGGGTGGCACCTCTCAGGATCTGCTGCTCCTTCGGCACAAAGCTCAATTTCCCTGATTCTGATCGCCCTTGTCCTGTCACTGCAGTTTGATCGGGAGCACTGACAGGATGGGAACGGCTTCAAACTGACACAGGGCAGGGTTGGATTGGATATCAGGGAGAAATTCTTCCCTGTGAAGGTGGTGAGGCCCTGGCACAGGGTGCCCAGAGAAGCTGTGGCTGCCCCTGGATCCCTGGAAGTGCCCAGTGCCAGGTTGGATGGGGCTTGGAGCAGCCTGGGAAAAGTGAAAATTGTCCCTGCTCATGAAGAAGGGTTGGAACAAGATGATCTTTAAGATCCTTTCCAACCCAAACCACCCTGGGATTCTATGATCCTTCTAATGTAAGGCAAAAATGTGTTCAGAAAAAAGTCCCCTTTTTCCTGCACCAGACACACGGAGGCTGGATAACAATTTCAGAAACCAGAAACTGGTTTGTTTACCCAATCCATTTTTATTATTATCATTAAGTGGGAAAAAAAAAAAATTGACAGACAAAAATTCCTTCAAAATTGTGCAATAATACATAGCAGAAATCATGAATGAAAAAAACCAAACAAATAAAGGACACAGAGTAGCGATTCAAATAGTACAACATTAAACTTCACTTAAAGAACCTGATTAAAAGGTGACACTACCTCTATTAGAGGCTGGCTGCTTGTGGACTGATGCAGGTGTGGAAGGATTAATTATAAAGTTGCAGCTATTTCCAGGAACGAAGATGCTCTCGGGGTCCAAGAGTAACTGAGTTATTGCACCATTTCCCTTCTCAAGTCCATTTGAAGGAGACTTCAAAGTTGTTTCAGGAAAGGTTTTTTTCCTGAAAAAATGACATTTTACATTTCCATCAGCGAGTAGGTGAAGTTTGTCATTAAATATACTCCGATTCCAAGCGTGGAGATGCTCAGACTGAGCTCTGCCCTGCGAGGAATGGGAATTCTGCTCAGGGAGAGTTTCCTTGGCTCAGGTGGGGGTTCCCTGGTGGATAACGTGAAGTTTTTGGACACTCTGGAAACAGGAGGAGTGAAAAAACGTGGTGACCACCAAGGCGACCATCAAACACAAAGGTCCTTTGGCCAAGAGGCCACAAGATGTGGATGCTGGCAGCCAGCTCTGCCTCTCTGCTCTCCCCTCCCCTTCCTGGCTGGCTCTGAGCTCCCAAACATCTCTGTAACTTGATCTGTGTCCAAGGAAAAGAGGCTTTTCCCGGGGCTGAGCCTGCAGCTGCCTCCTGCTAAGGCTGCGTCAAGGTGGGAGAACCTGGAACAAGTTAGGGCAGGGTGAGCCGGGGCGTGAACTTGCAGCACGCCAGCACTCTGCACTTCAAATACCTGCAGGCAGGGGGTTTTACCCCATATCTCAGCCCTCTCTGAAATCCCTCTTGCAGTTTTCCTGGGGTACAGGCCCTCAGCCAAACCCCAGAGGGGCTGGAAGCTCCTGCTCCAGCTGGTTCCTGCATGTGCCCGGAGCACGGGCTCTGCTCTAGCTGAGTTCAGGGAGCTTTTACAGAGCTGGCAACCCTCAGATGGGGTTTATTCAGACTAAAAAGAGCCTTTTTTTGACCTTTAATAGGTGTCAGGTCTCCAGCCTGGGAAATGGTACCTCCCTGTCCTTTCTTGTAAAAACCAAACACCCGGCACAACAAAAAGCCTGAGCCAAAGCAAAAGAAGCCTCATGGTCCAAAACCTCGACAGATTTTAGTGTTCAACCTCAGTCTTTTGTTCAAATGGACTTGAGAGTACCCACGGGCATCTGAAATGGATGCAAACACAAATTAACTGGTGGAAGTTCCTCCTAACCAGGGTATTTTCCGTACCCTTTTTTTGTTTTCCGTACGGATCCCAACATTTCACTGGGTTCCTGTAAAGTAAACCCAAATCGCCTCCCAAAATTCAGGGTAGCAAGTCATGTCACATTGCATAAGGGCTACTGAAACGAAACCAGAACAAAATATACATCCACATCCACGTACCGTATTTACAGCAGAACCCTCCCACCCCCTGTATGTCTCTGTGAACGAGATTCCGTGCTTCAAAAGTTCATAAAAATATACAATTTACCCCAGAACTGCATTGAAGCTGCTCACTCCCCACCTGGAGCCCAGACTTCTCTATCTCTATATATAAAATACACTAGCCCTGTGAAAGTTGCTTTGCTGAGAGCACAGTGGTGATTTTTGCAGTGAAGGGGAGGGCTGGGAGGGCTGGGCACAGCTCTGAGTGCTGTCCCCACAAGGGCTTTGCAGTGACCCCAAACCCCTGGGCACGCAGGGGTGATTCCCCAGAGGGCTCTGCTCTGCCCACGCTGTGTCAGGGAGTTACATTTAACCAAGAGCGTCGGGTTTTGGGAACAGTGCTACCCCAAAATGCTGTGCTCTGCACGAGTGTCCCCAAGTCAGGAGCATTTCAGAGTGGCCAGGAGTGGCCTCTCCCCCAGGGGATGCTTGGAAATCTCCAGCCAAGGGATTTCTGCAGGATATGAAGTGGTTACAAGCGTCCCCCTTGGCATCTGGCTAGAGAGAGATGGGCTAAACTCTGAATTCTGCTCATCTTACTGCAGCAGGATTTACCCTGGGGGAGTAAAATATCAGAATTTAACCACTCCTAACCCTCCGCAGAGAGGCACCAGATTTTGGGATGCTACATTGTAATTTTCAGTTACCCGTGCTAAAAATATTTACTTTATAAGGAAGGGGTTCAATCGTCTTTATCTCTGTTTTTAGGCTTCCTCTCCTGCATAAAATCTTTTGATTTATGGTTTTGAGACTCGTTTAGCCTCTGGGTCAGAGTCTGGTCTCTCTGTGTAGCCGTAACTCCGGGCAAACTGAGCTGTGTGCACTGGGTTGATTTACTCAAAATTTCAACTCCTCAACAGCACCTGATGCACTGACAAGGTAAAAATATTGCAACTCTGCGAGCTCACTGCTACTTATAAAAATCTGATTCTAGTTTGGTCCCAGCTTTGGGAGGGGGGGAAAAAAATCTGTCACCGGGAATGCTAACAGCAGTAATTGAAAATAGAGTCAGTATTTCTCTAGAGTATCAAACCATCCAGACTTCAACTTTTTTTATACATTTTTTCTATTGTGAAATTAAACGGATCAGTCGCGTATCAAAACATAGTTGGCCTCTCTCACTTCATCTGTAGGAAGACTGCAATTATAACTTAATTTACACAGCAAAAATACCTTTGTTTTTAACAAAAACAGCGTGACAAGACAGTGTGCTGTATTTCCTGGTGAGGAGTTTTGCATATATCGAGCACGGACAGGGGAGAGCCCTGAACATCCTCTCCCGTCCTGCTCCTGGGTTGGCAGGTAGTGGTGAGGTTCACATTTTTTGGTGAAATTCACATTTTGCTGTCACAAAATAAAAGCTCCAAACAGTGGCAAGCAGACGTTTGCATTTGGCTCCGCAGCCAGTATTGTGTCTGCTGGGAATGCGAGATGAGAAAATAACACGTATGCGTGTGTGTATATTTATATTATTTCTAAAGCTGTAGGTAAAACTACAGCTGCTTTTAGGAAATTCCAATGAGGGAGCATCAAATCCCTGCTGTGGACCCAATTAATTTAAATTTTCAGTAATTATTGCTCTGTGTGAGTGTGGAAAATCTGTATTTGCACACACTGGAGGCTCCCCCTTCCGTCCCACCACCGTGCTGGCACCTGAGGGAAGCTCCACGGAGGAGGGGTATCCTAAATACCTGGGAAATGTGGTTTAAGGTGCAAGTGGCAATTTTTTGTTTCAGTGACGTGGTGGTTGTAAGCTCCAGATTAATTAAGCCCCGTGTGATGGGCAGGGGCAGCAGCAGGAGGGGTTTGGGCAGCACATCTTGGTGTGGGGATGTTTTTGACTTCCTACGGCAGCAGGGAGCGAAACTCATCCCTAAAAAACGTGCTGCGGTACCTTAAGATTGCTCAAAGATTGGGTCTTTTATAAGGGAGAAAAAATATGTGAGAATGAGGGGTTTTATTATCATGGCAAGGACAATGATGGGGATGCCAAGATACGACTGCCTTGCAAGATAAAGTGGCACATGTTCTACACAAGAATGTGTACAATGTCTGACGACTCTGGAAATCTGTTCTGCAGCAGATTTCCCAATAAATTAACACAACAAAAATACTTTCATATAAAACAAAGTCCAAAGGATTTTTTTTTTTTTTGTCCTAAAGTAAAAGCAAAACCTTCAGGGACTATATTACTTATCTCTCTCTACATATATAATCTCCTGAATTTTTTTTTTTTAAATAAATTTATTCTTGTCTTAGAAAAATAAAACGAGTAGCCAATTTAGTCAACGGAAAATATCTCACAGACTTAAAAGCATGCCCAGCAAGCATAGCCTTGTAAGACTAAATTAATGTTAAATCAAAGCAATTTGTTACTCAACCAACCTAGTCTGCAATTCACAGTTGATTACTACAAAGTGTATTCTTAAAATTATTATTTTTTTCTTTTTTTTTTTTTTGGCCCATATAAAAATAACGTATTGCAACTCAAAGTGCATTTTTAAAATAAACAATCAACTATTTTTATCAAATAAAATATTTACACCATTTGGTTTTGTACAGTCAGAAATGCGCTTCAGGCGATGACCATGGGGACGTCATCTGAAAATCCAGTTATCATTGGGGCTTCGTCGTCCTCATCTCCTGGAAAACAAACCCAAAAGGGAGCTGTCAGGGGGCCCTCAGCACTTGATATTCTGGTTTTAAGTGATTTGCATTGGAAGGAGGGGTTTAATTTGATAGAAATGTTTGGTTGGGAAAACTTTTGGTGGTTGGACTTGATGGTCTTAAAGGTCTGTGCAACCTTAACTGTTCCATGGTTCTGTGCTTTGTACTCTTAGATCAAATCCATAGAGATTGTGAGGCCAGAGTGGCCCAAACCATGATAAAAGAATTAATTCTTGCCCTGATTTCATGTCCTCAGTGCATTTTTAAGTGATTTGCATTGGAAAGAGGGGTTTAAGTGAGTTTGCTAAAAATGTTTGGTTGGGAAAACTTTTGGCGGTTGGACTTAATGGTCTTCAAGGTCTTTTCGAAGTTTAACGACTCCGTACTTCCATGATTTGTACTCTTAGGTCAAATCCATAAAGATTGTGATGCCAAAGTGGCCCAAACCACGATAAAAGAATTAATTCTTGCCCTGATTTCACATCCCCACTGCTGTCCCCAAACGCCACCGGGGGCCACGTACCCAGATCATCCCCCGAGGAGAAGATGGCCGAGCCCAGGCGGGAGCTGTAGTGGCTGTTGGCGAAGGCAGTGAAGCTGTTCTGGAGCCTCCTGTGCCTCATGTACAGCACCACAAAGCCGATGCCCAGGGTCACCAGCAGCACGAACAGCACGGGCACCACGATGGCAGCCACGTCCGTGGGGCGGCCGGATTTGGTGGCAGAGGAGTCTTCACCTGGTGAGGGAGGGACACGAGCGCTGTTCGTACCAGCGGCACATCTCCAAAGAATTTATGAGGCTTCTCTGAGTATTTTTAAGGAGGATGAGGGAAAAATAGGGACTCACCCGTTCCCAGCTCATCGTAGAGAAGCGTGGCCGGCTCCCCACACATCTGCCCCCCGTACAGGCACCGGGCCTGCACGGTGAATGAGTAGTTGTGGCCTATCTTCAGGTTGGACACCTTGAAGAAGTTCTCCGTGGTGTTGCCCAGATAGGCCGTGATGTTCATCAGGCTGTCAAACATGTGAATCTCGTAGCCCTGAGGGAGACACAAACCCCAAATCACTCGGCTGCAGAGGGCGGGTTTGCTCCTTCCAAAAGGGGTCTGAAACTTGGTTTTCCTCCTGGATCTGGCTTTGATGAACTCTGCTGGGCTGTCAGCTGGGAGGGAGCAATGTGCAGCCTCCTCCAGGAGCCCCTGCTGGCGTGCACTGACCTCGGCCTGTTCAGGGAGGAGAGATTCCTCTTCTCCCAGGTGACAGGATGAGAGGACACGGCCTCAGGCTGTGCCAGGGGAGGTTCGGGTTGGACATCAGGAAGAATTTCTTCACTAAAAGGGTTGTTAAACAATGGAAGGGGCTGCCCAGGGAGGTTTGGAGTCCCCATCCCTGGGGGTGTTCGAGAAACAACTGGACGTGGCACTCAGTGCTCTGGGCTGGTGACAAGGTGGGGATCGGGCACAGGTTGGACCCAATCTTGGGGGTCTTTTCCAACCTAAATGACTCTGGTTTGGTCTGTCTGGTCCACTCTGTCCTTAGCACCCACCCCAGACCACCCAAGCACAGAGTCCAGGAGGGTGATGGCTTTTTTGGTGCAGTTTGCTACCCGCCCACACTCTGACAGACATTTCACAGATTTTCTATGCAAGTCTGAATAATGACAACTCTCAGGCTTCCTGGCATGGCAGGGCAGTGTCCTATTCCCAGTCCTTTCACACATGGGACAATTGTCCTTTTCTAGGAGAGTAATTATGTTCCTAAAAGGTGACTGATTGGATCTATCAGCTCCAGAGCCTGAGCCGTGACACGAATTTTAGTGAGCTCTCCTAGAGGGCTCCCCAAGGACAGGATGGATTTCAGAGTCTGTGGAAGGAGCCTTGCAGTGACTCTGCCCCAGGGTTCTCTGTAGGACAGGAGGCACAGCAAAACTTACCCGGCTTTCATTGAAATTACTTTCCTTCAACGCCAAACTCTTCCAGAAAAGCAGAATGTGGTCGTTTTCTGTGATGATTTTTAAGGCGTCTGGTGCAGACAGGGGGACTGCAAATGGGAAAAAGTGGCAGCAGGTGAGGTTGTACAACTGGTGGCACTTTTCTCTTACAGGAATGGAGTCCCTTCTGAAACTCAGTGGGTTTTTTTAGGGATCAGCACAATACTCTGCTTGGAAAAGGGATGTGCTGGAGGAGAGGATGCTGTGGCGTGGAAGCTGGGAGGAATTTTTCAGGGGTAGGGCTGTAATGGTACTTGATGGTGTGTACACAGCCAAATGAGTGTTTTTCCATCTCCATTTATCAGGAGAAAAACACTGGATATCCCTTGAGAGGCTTCCTCTCCACTGCTGGTGTTTGGGGGTGTAATCACCTCCCCTGGGAGGCCTCCCAAAATGGGGCTTTGGCTGTGGGAGAGGACCAAGAGAGGCAGAACCATTTCTCCAGCCTGCAGGCAGCACAGGATGGGCGGCGTGTCCCTTACCTGTGTTGATCTTCATGCTGGATTCCTTGCTCATGTTTCCCAGCTGGACAATCACATGGTATTTCCCTCCTGGCTCCAGCTTCTTTATGGTGTACTCCACCGTGCTGTTCCGGCTTTTCACTTTGTAGATTTTATCTGTTTTCCTCACCAAATCTTTAACTGCCACAGCATAGAGCTGTACAAGGAGGAAATGGATGGAAAAATCTCACTCTCCTGCAGGCTTTCAGCAAAACAGTGGTTGGACATTAGAGAGGAGGGGTAAAATTTGCTTTAAACCAAGGCTGAGCTTTACAGAAAGCAAAATTCCAAGCCTCTCTCTGGATCCCTGCCCAAAATCAGCATTTACTGATACAGAAAACGCAGTTAGTGGAACAGACGAGGGCAGGAGGAAAACCTCAGGTTGTATTTCTCAGTGAATCACAAGGATGCAACGCAAACCCCTGCCCTGTCAGAGTTTCCAGCTCTGCTGGGAAGATTTATACCTCCAAACCTTTGCTGTTCAAGTCTCTGGACCAGAACGGGAGGGGAAAGCATGCTGAGAAAATGACTGGCCTTCAATGGAGCGAGACCCGAGCGTACGCCAGCGTGGCAGAGAACAGAACCGGGCTTTGTTGGGGTGGGGGGCAGTGCCCCAGCCCAGCCTTACCCTCCTGGGCAGAGCCAAAGCCCAGAAAGGTGTTCTGGCACATGCCCAGGGCTGGTTTTAGACTTGGTCAGCAACAGGTATCTCAAACCTGGCTCTTTTTAAATGTTACAGTCCTGAGGTGATGGCCAGTAGGGAGGAAATGAAGGTCTTGGAGGTGTCAGCACTTTGATGATGATTTTACAGACACGATCTCAGGCTTTCTCCACGAAAAGAAAGGCAAGGATCTGTCTTTGGGCCAGGGTTTTGTGTGCACAGGGACAGGAGAAGGCTCTGTGAGGTGTTACCATGTCCTGGTCGGGGGAGTCGTAGGGCGATTCCCACTTGATGACGGCGAACGTCTTCCCGGTGTGCACGGAGTGGAGGTGCCGTGGGGGCAGCCGGTTGTCCGGGATCATCTTCACCACCACGTAGTCCGAGGGGGGTCCTTGGTAGGGAGACATCACCCGCACCTGGGAGGGAGGCACAGGGGGTCAGGGCTGTGTCCTGGTGCAGCCACGGCAGGCGGAGGGAGGCGAGGAAGGGAGCCCACCAGGAACAGGTACTGCTCGTCCCGCTGCACCAGCACCGTGATGTTGTGGGCGCTGGTGGTGCTGTTGTGGGGGCTCCTGTACAGCTCCAGGAAGGATGTGGCGTAGAAGATGCCGTAGACCTGAGGAGGGAGAGCACGACAGGGATGGTGCAGGGTTTGGCACGGCCCAGAGCATCCACTTGCTGTCACTTTTTAGGGGCATAAAGCAAATACCCTTTTCCCTCTGGGCCCTTTTTCCTGATTTTCCCTCTCTCTTGCCCAAGTTCAATCTGCCCACTTGCCTTTGAACTCCCAACCCAAAATCTCTGAGCTCGGCTCAGGTAACAGCAGTTGATTCAAAGGCTGCTGGAGCATTGTGCTCTCTGTGTTTAAGCCACTTCTCACTGCATCAGTGGCTGAACAAAAAGACAAGAAGCCTTTCTTTGCTTCTATTTAAAGGGCAGGAGGTTCTTTCCCTCGCTCTCCCCCAAATTTTCAGGGCGTTGGACTTCAATCCAAACAAATAATCCTGATTTCAGGGGTTTTTTGTGCTGCTCTGAGGCTCTGAGCTAGACCCCAGGGTGGCTGGTGAGGGAAGGGCCGGTGCCTTACGACATTCCTGGGGCCGGTCCAGCTGCATTCCACCGCCGTCTGGTTGATGGCCTTGGCCTTGAGGCTTGGGGACGCAGGCCTTGTGCCACTGGTCACCACATGCACAAAAGACAGAGGGCTGTCACCCAGCTCCGTCTTAGCCCAAGCAGAAATTTCATAGGGGGTGTGTGCTGTCAAATTGGCCACTGAGCAAGAAGAGAAAGGGGCACTATTAGGTGAGGCAAAGCACGGCGAGGGCGGGCTGAGAGCACGAGGGAAGGGTCAGCATCAGCAAACAGACGGGGAGCCTGCCTCTCCTGGGTCGTGCTTTCATCACTTTGGAGTAATTTCCTTTATGCAGAAGCACCTGAGACTCTGGGATCCAACCCAGCCTGGGCTTTTCTGTGCCCAGATGATTTCCCATATCCACACGGAGATTTTTCCAAACCAGAAATGGGATTAATAGGGCCATGTGCAGTATGCAAGCCCAAGAAACGCTCGTTCTGTTTCTACTCCCTTTGGCAGATTAGAAATGGAAGCACAACCAAAACCCCATGTGATGAGAAAGGACTAGTGCAGCTCTGGGGGCAAATCTCAAATCTGCTTCAAATCTCCAGGTCCTCAAAACAGAGGATTTGCTGCTTTGTCCTGTCTAGATTTAAACAGAATTATTTAAACTGAAACTACTAGTTGCAAAAAAAAAAGAGATAAAACAATCCTATAACCTCCCATAAATCCTTCTGCTGGGTGTTGACCAAAGCAAAACTTTACATTTTGTGCAGAATTTACCTTTTTGGATGGACTTTTCTCCTTCTATGACCAGAGTCCTCTTTTCCTGCCTGTGGGTATCGAATGTCCAGTAGATGTTGACCACGTAGCCACTGACCTGTCAAGCCCAAGGACACACAACAGAGCCATCAGCTCAGCTGTGCTTGCACACAGGGAAACAGGGTTACTGGCAGACCCCTGACAGTCTTTGCATTGTATTTTCCATCCCAATTAAGAGCCCCAGGGCAGTTTGGGAGCAGTAAGAAATGATTTGGCATGAAATAACTGGTAATTGCAATGCTTCAGTGGGTGGCAGCTTCTCCCAGCCACTATTCACCATTCACCCAGCTCAGACGTAAAGGGAAAAACCTCTTACCTTGATATTTGTGGTCATTTTTAGGCTGAAACTTACGGAGTCCTCGCTGTAGCTCTCAATGTGGATGACAGGGGGAGGGATGACTGGGAGGAAAGAGAGACAAGGCTTGTTAGTACGGCACAAAGAAATAGAAATACTTATTGAGAGGGGACAGATAAAATACAGCTTTTTGTGGTAACACCCGGCTCCCAGAACAGGAAGCCCCAGCCTTGTCTAAGACATGTCCCCCTCAGAGAAGACACTGACATCATTTTTTAAGTCAACCACCTAAAAGCTGCTTTATCTGTGCCTCGCTCAATGCGGGCTGGAGCTGCAGGGGTCTGGGCAAAGGGATTTCCCTCTGAACTCAGTAGGATGAGCTCCTATCCCAGGGAACAGCTCCCGGCCTTCCAAGGAGCTGCTGAGGGAGGTCAGGAGCTATCGGTGCCAAACACTCATGCAAAACCTGAAGTGAAAGTTATTTCTGTCCTTTTTACCTCTGTTTTTCTAAGCATCAGGTAATTCACATTATCTGAGTCCTGCACTTTGAGTAGCCTGGTGTTTTCTTTCCCTCCTTTCATCTAACAAATTAGCAGGCAATTTTGACGCAGGGACATAAGTTTGGATGAAAAACTTGGCATGAATACAAACGACTTCAAAAGGCTTTTCTTAAAAAAAACCCCAAACAGGTTGGGGAGGAAATGATTTACTGTGCAGTTGAATTTATCTGCTGTCAGACTGTGATGTTGTGATAGTTCTTGGGAGCTGTGGTTGTTTTTCATGGTCTAAACCTACAGGAGGAACCACAATAACTGTGACCTAAGAGGGAGAAGGATGAGGCAGCCTCCTTTTAGTGTGAGACTGATGGAGTTGGCAATTTCTTGTCTATCTGAAGACAGGATTTGGCCTACAAAAGTCTGAGGGAATCTGTCTGCAGCCTGGCAGAGAGGGGACAGGCTCCTTGTCCACTTCCAGGGTAGCACATCCATCCTCTGTGCCACAGAGCTCGGAGGAAGAGTCAGTGACCCCTCTGGATGGGCCCCTGAACTCTGAGGCAGCTCAGGTTGAGTGAAAAAGTCACTTTTTACAGGTCACTTTTAACAGCAAAGCTGTTGAACAGTGTGAAAGGCTCAGCAGGGAGAATACAGGACAGGGAGATGGCTGTGGATGCTGATGCTGATGTTTCAGGCTGATACTCTGCCTTTTTGTTACCTTGTCCGAGTTGACCGAAACAACATTTACCTTTGCCTTTGATGGTAGTTATGGATTTGGATTCGCTCCAATTTCCCACCCCTCGACTGGTTACTGCAGCAACCTTTGGAAACGAGAGGGTGAGGGAATATGAGCAACATCGTACAGCGCAAACAGAGCGGGAGGTTAGAGCAAGGTTACGGACCTGGCAGGGCTCCTGGGAAAAGGACTTGGAAGCAAACAATAGCTTAATTACTTGGCAATAAAATGCTTAATGCAGAGATAAAGCCGACTGCTTAAAGTCAATTAAAGGAATCTAAGAGGAGGGAGGTGCAGCCTCTTTGCAGATAACTGCTCTCTTATGAGATCTTCGAGGAGTCCATCGAGATAAGGAGCTTGGGACTCCACGGGCCATGAAGTAGGTGAGAACCATGCCAGGGAAGTCCACGCGAGCGCTGAATCTACTTCCAAAGACTGATTTGGGAATGGATTATATTGGGAGGAATGCCACGGGAGGAAAGATCCAGCCGGCTGTGGGAATAACACTGATTTGGAGGGGCGTTTATCCCACCTCACAGTGAGCTTCCCCAAGAACTCGGGAGGATGGACAATGGCAAGGCACACATTTCCCAGGGCTCGCTGTGCAGACTTTCATTTCCTATTCTTATTACTTCTGTCTATAATTACCCAGCCTCTCCCCTGTGCAGACATTCCCCACAGGCAGATCTGCTTCTTTTCCCACTGATACACCAAGGACCAAATTTATCTCTGGCCCACATCCAGTGCAATCGCAGTGACATTGGAATGGGCAATTAGCAGGGAGGATTTTGTAATCCAGCCTGGCCTTCTGGGACAAAGGAGCAAATCAAGGGCCTTGGAACTGTAGACATTGGCAGTGCAAATGCCAAGCCCCTGGTGTGGGTTGGCATTAAAGGGCAGGGCTTTAACGAGATGTTTTTTTAGCAAGTTCTTGGCTGTGCAGGACTTGGGCCACTCAGTAATGAGAGCTCCCTTAGAGAGACCTTTGGAAATACTCACTCCGAGAGAGAGCTTTGGAAGTACTCACTCTGACCGTGTAGAGAGTGTTGACCTGCAGGTTCTTGATCTCCGTGTAGTTCTTGGTGGTTCTGAGGGATGACCACTCCTTGGATCCGCTGCTGCTGTATTCCACCTAGGAGCACCAAAACAAGGCGTGAGGGCTCAAAACTACCACAGGTCAGCAGGTCCCTCTGGGACAAAATGTCGGCAGAAAGAAGCATGACAGCTCAGAAAGGGAGAAATTAAGAACTCCAGGGCTGTGATGCTGCCTGGAGCCCTGCAGCATTTCTTCCCCCCACTTGCCCGATGCTCCCAGCAGATTTCCTCCCCAAAATGTCCCATTCCAGGCCCACCCCCTCTGCAGCTGGTTGTGTTCTGGCAGGCCAGCCCGTGCTGCTGTCCCCATGCCACCGAGCTGGGCTCAGCCCCAATGGGCAGCGGGACTCACGATGAATTCTCGGATGAGGCCGTGGGCGTTCACGGGGGGACTCCACCAGCCCATCACCACACCCTCAGCTTCTTTCTTCAGGGACAGCTGAAGGTTGAGGGGAGCATCTGGTACTAGAGAAATAGAGAATTATTAGTGAGAAAGAGAAATATCGCTGACAGTCAGAGCCCAGAGCGTGCAAGGAAAAGCAGCGTCTCCCTGAAAAACTGGGACAAAGGGGTGGATGGCCCTTTCTCCCAGTCCAGCACCATTCCCAAGCTTATGGAAAGACCCTTTTTGTTCATAGCAGGGATATCTCTACTTTTTAGCCCAAAGCAGCACGAATCTGCCGGGCACTGCTGGGTGTAGCAGCTCTGCTTACGTCCTTCGGGCGCCCGCAGCGTGATGAAGTCGTTGGTGTTGTAGACCCGGCTCAGACACTGCACCTGCACTTTCACCTGGTAGGTGCAGTCGGGCTTGAGGACTTTCAAAACGCTGTTGGTCTTGTTGCTGTGGGTCTCCAAGATCTTCCAGATGCTCTCACCGACCATCCTGCGTGAGAGAGCCACACGCCTCCAGTCAGGATGGGCTTTTGTAGCACAGAACACACAGATTGTCCCAAAAAACAGAACCATTTTAAAAGGTTGCTGCTCGTTTTTCTTTTTGGTAAAGCCACACCACCAATCTTGAAAAGATGCTGTTGGAAAGCCTGAACTAACCATGGCTTGGTGACTAATAGGCCCCTGAGCTTTTCTCTAACTGCTGTGCTCAAATTTATTATCTTGGTTCTCGCTGTTAATGGTCCCACAAAGATGAGGCCCAAGTGGAAAAAAAAAGAATATAACAACTTCATTGTCTGAGTAAATAATCAAGGAGGAAACCAATCCAGTTTGTCACAAATGCCCTCTTGGTACACCTGTTTTGTGTCTCTTTTGCTACCAAATATTAGATTTTCCAAAGCAGAACTCGATTAAGGAGCTCTGAATGTTTCAGGCCTGATTGTGTGCAGTTCTCTGCAGTAAATGCAGGCACACCTGTGCCCATGCTTCTCCTCTCTACCTGAGACAAGAGCAGGTGAGGGATGGTGTACCTGTAGTAGATGTTGTAGACACAGGAGGTCGAGGACATCCTTTTTGGCCGAGCCCACGTCAGGGTGACATCACCAGAGAAATCAGCTGTCCACTGGAGGTTCTGGACTTTGTACACGATTGTGTCATCTGAGCAGAGAATGGGAAAGGTTCATTTACTGCAGGGAAACCAACCCTGTGCCCAGGAGAGAAACAGGAGCTTTGGTTGTAACACGAACAACAGGGGAGGTAGGAACAGCACCGGCTGAAGGGGTGTCTGCACCATTTCAGTGAGATGTTTAATTCATCAGTGGAGAAGACTGGGCTCACAGAGGGCAGTTCAGAGGAGGAATTTACCCCTGGTACTCTTAGTTCTACCCAAAATGTCTTTATGCTGCGTCATGCAAGCACCCCCTTTCCCCCAAGGGAAGATGAAGTGTGGCTGTTGATGAAGTACTGGGAATTTTGGAAGTGTGTGTGTACAAACTGCTCAGTGTCACCCTTCTCCTGGTGTGATCGGTCTGTGCTGTCCCTGACACCCTCCAGGGCCTTTCTTTGCGTGTTTTCCCTTATCACATCTCGTGTTCAGCAGCAGGACCCAAGCAAAGGCTGGCAATTCAAGTCTGGGGCTCGCCTTGACGCGAGCTCTGCGGCTGAATCACTGCCTGACCTTCACAGAGGCATTTAGGGGATAAAAACACAGTGAAACCCAGCCCTGGCAGTGGTGGGGATGGGAGGTGCTGATCTGAAATGCCCCGAATCTGTGCCCTGCTCCCACCAGGCCATTCCCACCTCTCTCTCTCTCTCTCTCTCACGTGTTAGAGCCCAAATCCCAGTGTTGTGGCTTGGCTCTGCTGGGGTGCTCAGCTTTGGTGCTGAACAGAAACCGAGCAGAGCAGAGGCCAATTGCTGCTTTGCTTTCCCTAAACATCTGGAATTAAATCCAGCAGGCACGTGGGCCCACGGACAGGCACGGCAAGACAGTTTTTCCAAGGGAAAAGAGATGGTTTTCCCTTGGCGTAGCAGCCGAGCCGTGCCCCTCAGCAGCTCCTTCCCCCTCCCCTGAACCTGCTGGCCTCTCCCAATCAATATTTAATTAAAGAACTAAACCTGATTGATGCTCAGCCCCCCCAGCAGTTCAGTGGGGAAGCAGCTGAAGCTCATGGCTGGCCGGGGGCAGCGATCGATCGCTGTTATCAGCCCAGGGCGGGCTCTGTCCCGCTGCCTCCACAAGGCCACCAAGGGCCAGCGTGGGACAACCAGGGATGGCAGCAGGGCACGTGCCACATCCCCCGGGGTCACCTTGCAAAGGAGGGCAGAGCAGGAGACTCTTGCTTCACCTGTGGGCCAAGTAAAATAGACAGCTCTGCTCCTATCCATCCTAAAATGATTAATTTTTTTTTCTGTGTCTGAGGCTGCTGTCTTCTGAGGAAGACAAATTGTCAGTGTAGAAGCTGCTGGGAAGTTTGTCCCAGCTGGTGATAAATGGGTGAGGAGGTAGCTTGGACAACTGAACAGAGGCAGATAAATCAGGGATGTTGGGAGGGAAAGGTCACACGTCCAGGAGAGCACCTCTGTGCGCTGCCAAGGAGCAAGGAGTGAGGGATGGGAGAGGGCTGCTGCTTACCTGTGCAGTTCCTCTCATCGCTGCTGTCTGAGCAGTCCAGATATCCGTCACAGCGCTCTGTCAGCATGAGGCAGGCCTCCCCATCCTCACATCTGAAACCACTGGGGCACGACAGGCTGCTCTGAGTAGCTGTAAAAGGCAGAACAGTTCAGGACTCGAGGCAGGGAAGTTCCCTCAGCAGCACTGGAATGTTTGCAGGTGGCTGCGTGTCAGGGATGGCGCTCAGGCTGACGTGTCAGACACTGGGTGTCTCCTCCTGGCTGCACCTTCAGAAGAACCTGGTGCTTATCCCAGGAAAAACAACAACTGGATTTCTAATGGGAATAGCACCGCTTGGGCTTTTGATTCTTTTTTTTTTTTTCTGTAAAGGATTTCTGGTTTCTGTAAAGGATTTCTGGTTTCTGTACAGGATTTCTGGTTTCTGTAAAGGATTTCTGGTTTCTGTACAGGATTTCTGGTTTCTGTAAAGGACTTTTTTCCTGCAAGGATTTCAGCAATCAAAGCCTCCTCGGAGGCTTCCCTGCCCTCACAAGGAGCTTCCCAAGGGAAGGATCCAGCTGAGACTCTGCCCCTTGCCCACACTCACGGCAGTTCCTCTCGTCCGTGCCGTCCTGGCAGTCCCTCACTCCGTCACACCGCTTCCAGTTGGGAATGCACTTGTGCAGCTGCTGGCACTCGAACTCGAAGCGGCTGCAGCGGCCCGGCAGCGCCGGGGACGTGGCCGTCACGTTGGGTCCTGCACACGGAGAGAGGGAGGGAGGAAAGCGCCCGAGGCACGGCCGGGCTGGCACCGCCACCAGCGGGCACCAGGGGCTGGCACCGCCACCAGCGGGCACCAAACGCTGTCCCCGGGTCCCGACTCCACTAGATGGCAACCTCCTTCCATCTAGCAGGTGGAGGGGATGACGCCTGAGCCATCCTCTCTCCTGACTGCAGAGGGCTCGGAAAAGCTGCTGCTTTGCAGGGAACGTCCTGCTCACGCCGCTGGAGCAGTGTCCCAGCTGCTGGCAGGAGGGTGACCCCAGGGCCAGAGCACATTTTTACACCATTTATGGGGTAAATGAACCCCATAACCTGGCAAGGCTCTGAAAGGCCGGAATTCCTGGCAGAGGTGATCCTGCAGGAAAAGGGAAGGGGTGAGGGAGGGGAAAGCTTACTTGAGGTGGGGCAGGCCTCCTCGTCAGAGCCGTCCGTGCAGTCCTTGTAGCCGTCACAGACCCAGCTGTTCATGATGCAGGCGCCGCTGTTGCAGCGGAAATGGTTGGGCAGGCACGTCGGTGGGATCAGCGTGGTAATGGGATGAACTGGAGATCCTAAAAATACACCAGGGAGAGCTGACCTGAGGGCCCTGCTCCTGTGTAAGCTCTGCCTGCTCCCTGCTGACCGAGAGGGAAGTGGGGAGCAGGTGAGGCAGCACAAGCCTGGTGTTTTCATGTGCGTTGTGTCTGTAACCAGGATATCCAGAAATATGGAGTAAAAACATGCTGGAGAGTGCCCACGCAGCCCACTCATGGGGGATTTTTGGAGCCACGGGGGCTCTGTGGGAAGGCAGAGTGATCCTTCAGCATGTCCCAGTCCCCGTCATTTCCCTGTCACAGCCTCAGCACTGTGTCCTTACCCTCACAGTCCTTCTCATCAGACCAGTCCCCACAGTCGTTCTCCTCGTCGCACTTCCACCGGTTCGGGATGCAGTGCCCATTCCCGCACTGGAACTGGTAGTACCGGGAGCAGTTTGGGGCTTCTGTTGGGTTTTCTGGCGAGGAGAGGAGAATCCCGTGAGCCACGGGGTCACCTCAGCAGCCCTCAGCACAGCTGAGAGGTGCGAGCACCTCAGGCTGGCCCAGAGAGCATCGCCCTGAGCAGCACAGGCACATTCCTTTCTTTTCACCCCCCAGCATTCCCAATCCTCCCAGGCCTCGCTCTGTTGCCACTACTGCTTTGTCTGCGTGCTTCATGGCCAGACACCACCCCTGATCTCAGAACCAGAGCAGAATTCACCAGAGCATGGCAGAAATGGAGGAGCAAACCCTGCAACTCCGAAATGAGGCTGCAGCTGCCTCGCCTGGCTGGGTACAGCTCCTACAGCCACCCAGGGAACAGTGGTAAATATTGGGTTTGGCTGAAAATTGCCTGTCTGCTCAGGGCTGGGAGTCTGTGCAGTAAATATGGTCACAGAGGAGTTAGTCAAGCACAAGAAGTGCCAGGCTTTCAGCGTGCTTCACTTTACCTGCCTGCAGTACGAGGGAAATTGCTCTGATCTCCAGGTAGGACACGCTGTGATGTGCCCAGGGAAAGCTACATTCACACACATATGCACACGCTCAAGTGAAAACACGAGGGAGACAGGACTCCATGCTCCTGAAATCCAAAGGAAGCTGGAGGTGCAGTGGCAAGAGGCCCTGGGGGTGCTGCTCACCACAGTTTGCTTCGTCAGAGTAGTCGCCGCAGTCATCCATCCCGTCACACTTCCACACCAGGCTGATGCACACACCATTCTGGCACTGGAAGCTGAACTGGTCACAGGTGCGGTGGAACTCGGGGTCCTGGGCTGCAGGGAGAGGTCTGGTGTAAAGATCAAGGGCCGTGGAGAGGTTTGGTGTAAAGATCAAGGGCTCAGGGAAGCTCATCGTTGAGGGGGAAGGAGCACACTCAGAGGCAATCTCAGATTTCTGAGCAGAGCGTCGCGGTCTAGAGCCACCTCTTAGGAGATCTGGCAGCTCTCTGGTAGCCTGGTTCTCTCCACGCCTCTGGTTTCATTCTGTGCCCAGCCCTCCCTCGGCAGAGGTGCCCAGGGTGACACTTACAGCACCCGGCGTAGTTGGCATCTTCGTCCGAGCCGTCTCGGCACTGGATGATGCCGTCGCACACCATGGAGTGGAACAAGCACTGCTGCCGGTTCTTGCACACGAAATCCATGTAGCGGGTGCACAGGGGCTCTGCAGGGATGGGGAGGACAGGGGGTGGCACCTCTGCTGTCCTTGCAAACAGCAGCGTCACCCGCTGGGATCTGCGCACGCCTGAGCGCGGCGGGCGGATTTTGGGGACTTACGGGAAGTTCCCCAGACAAATGGCTTGAGCTGCATCCCTGCACAGGCTGACACCCCCCCCACCGCCCCAGATAACGCCTCAGGGTGGGCACAGGCACAGGAGGGGTTTGGTCACCTCCCTGGCAGTGTCCTCCCAGTCTGTCCCAGTCTGTGCCTTTTGCTGACCCGCCGATTTCACAGGGGGCTCGTGACTGCACACTAAGGCTTTCCCATTATCTCACAGGGCTTTACCCGCAGTGGGACAGGCTTGGGCAGACCAGAAATGCTGTCAGCCCTCGCTGCTGGGCCCCAGCAGCTTCCCCCGACCCCGGTACCCACCGCAGTGCTGCTCGTCCGAGGCGTCGGAGCAGTCGTTGATGCCGTCGCAGTGTTTGCTGGTTGGGATGCAGGTGCCGTTGGGGCACTGGAAGCCGTTGCACTTCTTCTCTGAAATCCAGAATCGGGTGGATGTTGTGTGTTTTTCAGGGTTTTGTTAAAGCTGGTTTAATTAGCTACAGAAAGCCACGGTTGCCTTCACGCTGTGCCTGCTTTTGGAGGGGTGGGGGTTGTCCCATGAGCTTGTTGCTGGTTTAGCTCGGTGGGTGTGCAGAGATCCCTCCCACCCGTGGCAGAGCCCCCCGCACGCACACGGGACACGTTACCACAGTTGGCAGGGTCCTCGTCCGAGCCGTCCTGGCAGTCGGCGTCACCGTCGCACGCCCAGCGCTGCGGGATGCAGTGGCCGTTGTGGCACTGGAAGCTGGAGGCCTCGCAGGTGTGATAAACTGCTGAAACCAGAGCAGGGGGACACTGAGCGTGGGGTGTCACCAGGGCCTTGCTGAGCTGAGAGCGAGTCAGGCCACACCACCACACCCTGCTCCTTCTCCTGCACCAGGATCTCCCACCACGGCAGATCCCAGCGCAGGCAACCACCCCATGGACCCCGCGGTCTTTCCCTCTCCGTGCCAGCCTTGCTCACGAGCCTGCTGTGCCTCAGGGATGGCTTTTGCAGGGTAGAGATCTCTCAAAGCTCTCCCCAAAGCCAGCAGCCTCTCTCCCTTTGATCTCAGTCCTTGGGGTGTGTGCGCAAAGGTGACAGCGGTGGCATCGTGCCAGAGATGGCGAGAAACGTCACCGAGATCAAGCAAGGCTTGGCAGAGCTGCAGAGTCCCCCGTGCAGGGCAGGACAGAGTCAGAGAGAGCTTTTAATTAAGGCAAACAAGGCTCTTCTCTGTTGCCAAAGCAAACAAGAAATCCAATTCTCCCTGGGGGTTTTCCTTAGGCTCCTGTCAGGGAAATATCTGCCTGTGGGGTATCGGGGTTGCTGCCTGGTTTGTGTTGTCACTTTAGAGACAAATCCTGCTCCTCAAGCAGGAGGGCGCTCGGAGTTATTGAGAAAAGCAATGTTCAACTTAATTACATGGCCTGATCCTGAGTTTTAGGCTGGAGAGTGACACGCACTCGCAGATATTTTGAAATAGTGCAATCTGGTGGCAGTAATATTCTATTAGGTATTCAGCGTGAAATGTAATTATTTTAGATAAGAGCAATAATTGCAGCCCGGTGAAGTCAGACAGAATGTTCCTCAAATAACTGTGATCCTCTTAGATAATTCCAACTTCGGGCTTTACAAACCCGACACGCTTTTTGAAGTAGGTTCCTTTCCTGTGGTAATTCTCTCTGGAGAAACTCATATGAGAGATAAGCGATACCAATATAAATTAAACCTTCTTAGAAAGCCACGCTCATGGAATACTAATGACCTGGATCCACCAGGCTACAGCCCTGGGTGCTCCAGGCACAGCAAATGCCACGGGGGTGAGCAAAGAGGAGCTCAGAGACCTGAAAGGGATCTCCTAAATCCTCGTGCCAGAGCCCCGGGACAGCAGCTGGTGCTGCTCTCTGTCCCAAAGGCTGTCAGAGCCAAGCTGCTGCCAGCATTCCCAGGGGCTGTCCTGGTCCCTGCAGGCTCCCCGTGGATCTCTGCCACATGCCATGGAAAGCACCGCTTTTACCTTGAAAGATCCCACGTATGGCTTGAGAAATACAACCTTGTGTCTTTCACTGATGGGCTGATGCTCTGCCTACTCTGAGAAGTCTCTTCTCTTGCAAGTATTTAGGTTTTGGGCTTGGTTGATATTTCTGCATGATTGTTTTTAGTGAAAAAGACCAATCCACTGCTATCTGTTGGCTTTTCTAATGAGAAAAAGGCTCTGTGTGGGTGGTAACCTCAGGAAGCTGCTGAGGAACGTCACTGTGGTGGTGAGGAGGGTGGAGTGTTGTGGCTTTCAGCTCCAAACACACGCTGGGGCTCACAGGACTTGCTGCACAGGAGGCATAAAGCAGGAAGGAGGTCATTTCTGCCAGCCAGGCTGCTTTAATACGAGTTGTAAGAAAAGCAAGAGTGGGTCTTCCATGTGGGACTCCCTACTTAGGACACCCTCTTTAGGTTTCCGAGCCCACGGAGCAATGAGGCTGCTGGAAAAGGACTAAAACTACCAAACTAAACTTCCCAAATTAAATCTGCCTCTTCTTCAGAGCAAATAATTGCAGAGAAGCTGCAAAGAACGTGCCTGTTTTCTGCACCAAATGGATGGCAAGGAAACAGAGTGAAAGCTGTGAAATGCTCTCAGTGCCCACTGGCCTGACCACTGCCTCTCTGCAACATGGGAGCTCTTTTTGCCAGGAGAATCCTTTGGCTGCTCAGCAGCCACAGAACCATTTCCCATTCCATTGCCTGTGGGTGCAATCTTTGCAGGTAAACAGCAAAACTGGATCACTGTGTGAGCATCTCAGAGCTGTCAGCAAATTCCCAGCGAGCCCTAAGGCACCGGGGGGAAGAAATCATTGGGTTTGGAGCATCACAACACCCCAAGGTGCTCTAACAAGCAAGGGAACTGAGGCACAAGACACTGGCCAACGTCTCCCAGGCTGGAAGTAAAAAGTGTCTGCAGCAGGAGGTTCTCGGTCACACCCCAGCACTCACCAGTGCAGTTTGCTTCATCTGACCAGTCCCTGCAGTCATTGTCCCCATCGCACATCCAGGACAGGCGGATGCACATCCCGGAGCTGCAGCTGAACTCATCGTTCCTGCACTGGTGAGCCTCTGCAAACAAAATATCGGGCTTCAGGTCACGGGAATACCCGAGGAGCAGAGCAGGAAAGCTGGATAAGGATGGCACAGAAGTCTCCCAGCTGGAACATGGCGAGGGGGAGAACCAGCGCACGGCCTCGCTCTCTTCTCCCGTCCCTCATTTCCCAGTAGGCAATGGCCCTGTCCCTAATTCCCAAATACCCTGTAAATGCTGGTCCTGTCCCCCATTTCCCAGTGGGCAATGGTCCTGTCCCTAATTCCCAAACACCCTGTAAATGCTGGTCCTGTCCCCCATTTCCCAGTAGGCAATGGCCCTGTCCCTAATTCCCAAACACTCTGTAAATGCTGGTCCTGTTCCCCATTTCCCAGTCCCCAGTCAATGAGGAGGAGGCAGCCTGGATAAACAACAGGGGGATCTTTCCCTACACCACCTCTGAGCACCACGCAGAGGAGCAGCAGCTCTGAGCAGCACAGGTGCTGGAGAGCAGCTGCCCACCCTTGCACAGGGGAGGAGGTCTGAGAGTGAGCACTCACCACAGTGACTTTCGTCGCTGTTGTCCCCACAGTCGTCCTCCAGGTCGCATTTGTAGGACAGAGGGATGCAGGTCCCTGAGCCCTGGCAGCGGAACTGGGTCTCGGTGTCACACACGGTGGTGGCTGATNGGAGAAGGTGGTGGTTAGAAGATGGCTTCTGCTGCCTGAGGGTGTGTACTGAGTGCAGGGAGGTGGAAGAACAGGGACAGAATCCTGCCAGTCCACCCTGAGGTACTGCTCTTGTATTTTAATGCCATTTTTAGGCACTCCATGTAAAGCAGGGCAGACAGAGGGCAGTTTTCTGTCTGGGGATCAGCACTGAAGCCCCTGATGTCCACTCTCAAGCCAGGGGGCAAGAAGCCAAGGTTGTGGAGCTCTCTGCTCCCCACAAAGGGGATTGAAACCTCAGGTGGTGCCATGAGACAGGGCAGCCAAAGCAGGGGAGAAGCTGGGCATGTGTTACTATCCAAGGCAGCATCTCTGTGCCGAGCTGGTGACATCTCTCTGAGGAATGGGGTACCCACAGAGGCCTTCCCACACCTGGAGTCAGACACTGAACTCAAACTTGGACTCTGCTGACTGGTATCTCAACTTTGGCAGGGAAATAAGTTCTTTATTGGTACAAAATGGGCTTCAACAGCCTCTCTCCTGGTCCTCCAGTGATTCCTAACTTTCAACCCAGTCGTTTTTCCACAGTGCACTAATCCAAACCCCTCAGGCTGTGCAAAGCTGTGGAATATCTGCCCCTCCTGCACGCATTGGCTGTCCCTAACTTTGCTCAAAAAGGTGACCTCCATCTTTAATGGTCACACTTTAAATCAAGTGTGAACTTGATTTATTGGCTCAACAAGAGGCCCATGTCAGCACTACCTCCTCTCTTTTCCTCATTGGCTGTGCCCTCAATTAGCTTCAGAAGACAATTAGTGTGAGAGACAGCTGGCATCAGTCTCACCAAATTTTAGACACTGACACCTCATCTGGTCAAGGGGATTGGGACAAAACTCATCCAAGTTGCTCTGGGAGTCTACCAAAGGAGCTGAGTTACACCCCCAGAGAGCCTCTTGTTCTCCCTGACTGTGAATGGAGTGTGGACCATCAGCTCAGGTGAGATGCCACCACAGCAGAACGTGGCCAGGCCAGCGCCACCAAGGCAGGACACTCACGGCAGTTCTTCTCGTCGCTCATGTCCCCACAGTCGTTGTCGTTGTCACACTGCCAGATGCTGTTGATGCAGTTCCCGTTGGAGCACCTGTACTGGTTGGGCAGGCACGTGTTCTCTGGGGCAGGAGGGACAACAGAAACGAGCTGGCATGAGGCTGTGCTTCCAGAAATGAGCCACTCTCCTCCCCGACAGAGGACAGCTCTCGTGACAGCAGCAGCCACCTCAGCACTGAGCGGCAGCGAGAGCCGAGCAGGGCTTTACCTTCCTTTATGCACGTGTTGTTCTTCATGGCGTAGCCGTGGGGACAGTCGCACCTGAGCTCCCCGCTGGGCAGCACCGTGCTGGCCACCCCCTCGGGGCACTTGCAGCTGCGGCCGTTGTTGGACCTGGGCAGGCAGAGCAGGCTGCAGGGCTTGGCGATGCAGGCGTTCTGCCCTGGAGCAAGGCAGGGAGGAAGGGGACAACGTCAGGGCAGAGGCACTGGGAATCCCAGTGTCACCTGCCAGCCCAGGACAGAGGCACTGGGAATCCCAGTGTCACCTGCCAGCCCAGGACAGAGGCACTGGGAATCCCAGTGTCACCTGCCAGCCCAGGACAGAGGCACAGCAATCCCAATTTCACCAGGCTTTGCATTCAGATCCCGTTAGGAGCCAGCTCTACAGAGCTGAGTGCTGAGGTCACCCCCAGGAATGCACAGAGCCATCTGCTCCAGGGAGTTTGAGGGCCTTTAAGGGGGAAAGATTGGCCCTTAAGGGACACAACTCATCCAAGTGGCTGTGGAGGTCTACCAAAGGAGGTGAGTTACACCCCCAGAGTGCCTCTTGTCCCCCCAGTCTCCTGCAGGCTGCTGGCTGAAGAGCCCTTTGATGGTCATTTACCCATCTAAAAATGGGTATGAACAGCACATGGGGGTCAGCACTGCCTTGTCACAGCGCAGACAGGTGGTTAAAGGAGGAAAAAGTTGGTGCAGCCCTGAAATCCTGTGGTTTTTTGGTCTGTACAACACTTTGATGGAAAAGCTGTGACATAAACCATGAGGTGCCACCACAGCGGAGTGCCCTATGAGCTCTCTCCAGGATGGGGAGCATCTCTCCTGGCAGCCAAAAAGCAGAATATACCACTCATGAAACTCATTCCTTATGACTGTGCCTGAGAGCCTCAAACCCTACAGAAACAGGGATATATTCAGGAAATGCAAGCCAGGAAGGCCCAGTGGGCTGGGAACCTATGGAAACAAGGGACGAACACATTCCTAAATCCCAGGGAGAGGATCATCTGCACGATTACCTGTTGTCTTTCCTCTGTAAAAGATTTTCATATCCATGATCCCATTCAGTCGGCCGACCAAGATCTCCATCCTGGAGCCGCTGTTTTTGGATGCTCTGAAAATACTCAGCTGTGACCAGTCGTTCCAGTAGATTTCATTCTGAAACACAGGCTTGGCTCTTAGCACGAGGAGTGACACCACCAGGGCCGTGCTCATCAGTGGTACCTGCACTAATCACCCTAAATACTGGATGTGGGGGGGCCACTGAGGGTGAAAAGTGTCCCCAGCCCAAGGGGGAGAGGAAGAGGAAGGCCTGAGGTGGGATTTGAGCAGGAATGGGAGTGACGGAGTGATCTTCTGAGTGGCAAACACTGCAGTCCAGCTGCTTGGGAATGTTGGTCCTGGGTTTGATTGCACTTGCCTGCTCGTTTCAGGGATTTGTGGGAATGTGCCAGGAGCAGAAAGAGAGCAAGCATTGTGCCTGCTCCAAATCACATCCCTGTCCTTCAAATTCAGCGTGCTCAGTGCTCCTCCAGCACCAGCCTCAGAGCCTGCATGCTACGGGAAAAATGACAACGGGGAAACTAACCTTAAACACAGCAATGGCATAGGGGTGAGGGAGGCTGTCCAGGATCACAGATCTCTGCATCCCATTGAAATCGACCCTCTCGATCCTGTCCATGTAGGCTTCAGTCCAGTAGATCCAGTGGTCATCCACAGAAATGCCGTTTGGCCACCGCACGCCCTCCGAGACGATGCACCCGGCCAGCGACCCGTCCATGTCGCTTCTGTAGATGCCAGCTCTGGAGTCCCCCCAGTCTGTCCAGAACATCAACCTGGCAGCAGGCAGAGAGGTTACTCTAAATCCTCCCAGAGCAGCTCATCAAAGGGAAGCAGGTTAGGAGAGGCAGAGGTTGGAATGCTTCACATTCCACGTCTCCTGCCCGACACGCCTTTGAACAGGGAGCTCTGCAATTCTAATGAACGCCACCAGCAGATTTATGAGCAGCACAGAGGCTTTTCAGCTGCGAGCTCTGTGGTGGGAGTGCAGCTGCAGGTTACCTTGCCATGAACTGCTCTGGTTTGTCAGAGCTATGCTTGCAGCCGAGGCCAAACCCCAGAAAGATGTAACTTGCATTTGGCTCTCGAATTCGAGTGCCGCTCAGTTTCTCACGCATCACTGCAGCTTTGCCCACTGACCAGACCAGTCTTACTGGCAGGAAGAGTTATTTACTAATGGGTATGTATGGGCAGGAAGGAATAAACAGTTTGTGATCTGTGCTCTCAGGGAGTTGGTGCCTTAGTTGGGGACACTATGGTGACAATGGGCTCCACAGGGCGGGGCTGTGCTGTGCCTGTCCCCCATTTCACCTCGCCAGCTCCCTGAGGAGTTAGTGGTGGAGGATCAGCAGTTTTTACCCAGGGAATAGCAGGAAACTTGTGATGTTTTCTCTCTTACCCATCTCGGGGAACCAGAGCCAGGGCTCTGGGTCGCTCCAGTATCGAGGAGTTGAGGACGGTGAGTCTCAGGTCTCCGTCTGGATTGGCAACCTAGACCCAAAACCAAACCCAGGACAGGTGTGTTAGCTATGGGCACTGCTTGAAGTGACCCGAAATCTGTGGCAGGCAGTTATTGCTCCTTAATAAAATATGCACTGCCACGGGTGGGCAGAGCTGTACCTCGATTTTGGGAATCCCAGCGTTGACCCAGTAGAGCAGCTGGCTGAGAGGTTCAAAGGCCAAAGCTTCCACTGTTTCCAGCCCGGTGCTTATGATTATTTCCTGCCCAGAGCTGCCATTGAGACAAAGACGCTGGGAAAAAAAATTAAAATAATCAGAATAAAAGACGAGGAACTGCCTCAGCCTGAAGGTCAGGTGACAGACAGCTCGGAGGGGAGGAGCACCAGGACAAACATTTGCATTTCAGGGTGTGGATGCAACCACTCGGGTGCAAGGAGGTGATGCCTCCCTGCTCGTGGCTCACCTGGATGATGTCCAGAGTGACATCAGCCCAGTACAGGCAGTTGTGCTCGTAGTCAAAATCCAGGGCCACAGCCCCCCTGAGCCCGGCCAGGGGCAGCTCCTCGCTGACGCCCGAGGCGAGGTCGTAGCGGTGGATGGAGTAGCGGGTGGCATAGAGGATGAACTCGTTCTCCTCTGCAACAACAGTGCCTGACTTAGTGGCCATTTTAGGCTACTCAAGGGGCAAAAAAAGAAAATAGCAGGTGTTTTTCACCCCTGGTTTAGCACCTCGGGGAGGCAAAGAGCCTTTGGCTCAGTGGGATTAGGTTAATGAGAATGTGGTAATAGCCTCACATGGGGCCGGGCACACACTGTGGGCATTGTCTGGTCCAGGAGGAGGAGGAGGCACAGCCGGCAGAACCTGCCCCGACCCCTTTCTTCCCACTTCAGTGCTGCCAATGGGAAACAAAATACTGATCTCCTCTTCCTCCAAAAAAACCATTAAAAAGAAGTGGGAGTGATGCAGATCTGCAAGTCCTCAGGGACACCGGCCCCGCAGGAAATATCCCAGAGTGGGTTTTGTTTCCGAACGGAGCCGAGCCCAGGTAATGGGATCCTGGTCCGGGACAAAGTCTCCCGGGCATTATCCCACCACCGGTCAAGTCCAATAATGCTATTAATGAGTGGAGCTAATGTCAGTAAGTAACTCTGGCTGTGCATCCCTAATGAGATTATACGGAGATATGAAACAGATACTGTACATGAAAGTGTTACCATGGAGCGAGCTGGAGACGATCCGCAAACACTCTGGGAACACGGCACTTCAAAGGCCGGCCCGGTGGGGACAGCAGGTTTGTTTTGCAATCAGCAGGGCCCTTCTCAGCATGCCCGACAGAGCTCTCCAAATAGCTCAAGAGGGCTTGGAGGGGTGAATAACGTGTCAGGAGTGAAGCTAAGTGCAGCGCTGGCAGGAGTCCCAGCACGGGGGATGCTTCCCCGCGCTGTTTCGCACCTGGAATATCTTTTGCTCCCTGAAAAATTTTAGGGCAGTGCAGGGAAACCTCCTGCCCTGCTCAGCTCTCCAGCCCTTCGACGAGCCCCTGCCCTGCCTGAGGCTCCGGAGCTGCAGCACGGCAGCAATGCTGATCACGCAGCTCGTGACGGCAGATTAAATTAAAGCTGTAATGAGCAGAATGCAAATAACTCTGGCAGCACAGGGGCATGGGACTGTTACAGTGCCTTGTACATTCCAGAGGAGAAAATAAGGATGGGGGGAGTGAATTCTGGCAGGCAGAGGTGTGAGGGCTGAAGGTCTGCCCCGGTCTGGCCCCAAAAGGCCATCGTTCAGCAGTACACGGTGGCTGTATCAGGGTGGGACATTCCCAAAGGGATCTTCCCAAGGATTGGGGTGTCTTTGATCTAATTCCTGTCTTTCTGGTTGGGTTCAAGCCAGCTACAGCAAGGACGTGACCAGGATAAAAGGGTTCCTGCTTGCAGCCTGCCCTGAGGCCTTCAGAGGGCTCTGCACTGTGAGCATTCGCTGCTCCCGAGCAGGACCCTCAGAAGCTCTGGCCACGGGACAGGAGAGGGCGATTTGTAACCCACCCGGGCTCCTGTGTCACAGGTTTTGTCTGAGAGCCCTCCAGGACTCTGTGCCTGGTCCCTCAGGCACCAGCCAAAGGTTTTATGAATGGAGCCCTTGTGCCCAGAGCAGATCCTGCACACACTCACCCGCCAGCGGGCACGGCACCAGCTCCCCCTCGAGCCGCGACTCGATGTCTCCACCCGTGCAAGTGTCCCCGGAGATCTTTCTGTAGCTGCAAAACACAGAGCCAGGCAGTTTATTCCATGGAAAAAACCGTGAACAAACCACCCTGTGCAGCCAGAATAAGCTGTGGTGTTTAATTGCCATGTATGGCCTAACGTGCCATTTGTTTGGTGCCACTTTTGTGGGTTTTGTGGTTGTTTGAGGTTTTTTTAATCACCAATATGATAAATTCCAGCCCTTGGAAGATCAGGTTGCCCTCCCAAGCACAGCACATACCCTCGAGTCTTCCTGTAGGTTGAGCCAACAGGGCAAGGGACTGGTGGGTCATAGGGTTTCCCAGCAAACTCCGGGTCAGGGACACAAACTTCTAAGGATAAGTCATCACTCAGTTTGAAGCCAAAATCACTGCAAGGAGAAGAAAGATGTAAGGAGAGACAGGGAAAAGCAAAAAAAATGCAGCCTTGCTATACTTTGAGTCTATTTTTGCATAGAATTTTTTAAGAACCCCAAGTGACCATTCGTTTATTGTCAGTATTTGGCTGCACGGAACATCTCCGAGCCAGACAGGACGTTTCAAGAACACTTTGCAAATCAGCTTTGCCAGTGGCTGGGCAGGCTGGGGAAGGTGAGGCAGCGAGGCAGAGCTGAGCCAGTGAGCTCTGCAAAGCTGGCTGCAAGCCCCAGCCCTGCTGCTTGGCTGGCTCAGGTCACCGCTCTGTCTCTTGGCTGGTCCTGCTGGTAAAATGGGAGTGACAGTGCGGCTGTTCTTTGGAAAATGCTGTGGGAGAGAGAGGTTCTGCCAGTGTGATTTTACAGGGAGCCCAGGGCTGAATTCTGAGGCAGGATCCCACCAGCCCTGCCCTCAGCCTGCTCATGGCGAGCCGGACTTGGTCTCAGCATCAGACAGGCAGATCTGGACTGGAGCAGTCTGGTGTGAGCTCCACTGAAAGCCCAGTCCCTGAAAAGCTGTTCCCTTTCTAACCCCAAACCTTTGCATCAGGTTGCCAGAGCGTGTTTCCTGCTCCTGGAAGCTGGGCGGTGTCAGGATTGTGGGAATTGCAGTCAAAGTGCAATGGCAGGGCCACCTGCACCCCTGTGGCTAGGGAATCACAAAGATTTTTAGTGGATCCCTGTGATGGGAAATTATCCATTATCGTTTGGAAGGTGATGGATTAACAATACTTCCCTCTTCCGTGGAACCTTTCAGAGGCTCCCAAAAGGCTCTAAAGACATTAATTAAGTCTCACGCCCTGTTATTAATGAAAGGATGTTTTCAGTCTGTTTAGTTTCCTCTCTGCTATAAAATGAAGCAGCAACTCTCCGAGCTACATAAATTGGATGTTTGTTCACTCAGAGAGATTGGTCACAGATACTTATCTTGGATTTACAATCCAGACTAAAAGAAATTAATTGGAATTTTACCATTCAAAGTCCTCCCTCGTACAAGAGCAGTTGGAGACCATGACAGGCCTGTCAAAGTCTTCCCCATTGAAGCAGGTCGCATGAGGAGTCCTCCTTTTGAAAACGGTTTTATGCCCCAGTAAACATTCGTTGCCTCGCTCGTCCGAGGGTGACCACAGCTTGTAGTCGTTCTCTGTGCAAGGGACCCCTGAGAAGAGAAGCAAGGTCGGGGTGCAGAAAGGTGCAGCTCTTGCAGCACCCCAGGCCAAGGGTTTAAAGGCAGAGAGACGCAGATGTCCCTGGTACCCAGGAGTGCCAGGCGTGCTGGCATCCAGCCCCACACCACGGGAATGCCCCTTCCCTCCCCTCTCCACCCTCCTCTGGCACAGAACGTCCCCCGAAGGGCAAGGCCCCGGCCCTGTCCCACGGGGAAAGGCAAGGCGAGGAGCATTCCAGCTGGGAGCGTGCGGCGGCACGCGGTGACAGGAGGGAACAGGCAGCTCCGTGGCAGTGACAGGGAATCTGAATGAAGTCGTTCTGGTTACCAAACAGATCCGTTCCCAACAAAACGCCGAGGGAATCAGTTATAAATTTTAGTCAAGCAAATTCCTCTGCTGGGTTTAACTGCGCTTTGATTAAAATGCTGCCTCGCAATCAAAGCTGAAATGGGTTATAAAACATTCATAGGCACAAGCCTTCAGAAGGAATTTTTTTTCTTCCCCCTTCCTTTTCAACAAATTCCTCAGTGAGGAGGGAAGGAATACAGGGAGAGCACAGGGAACACGAGTGCCTTCAGCAGCTGCGTCCACGTGGACATGAGCACGAGGGACAGGGCATGAGGAGATGACCTCTCTCCTACCTGCAGAGCCACCCCAGAGATGGCTCTGCCACCTGTCCCCTTACCCAGCACGTCGGTGGTGTTGATCTGCAGGATCAGCCAGCTGTGGCCATTCTCCTTGTAGGAGCCAAAGATGGTGAATATGGTGCTCTTCTCGCCGGGCTCGGTCAGGAGGCCGTACACAAACACCGGCTTCTCCGAGAACGTGAAGACTTTCCAGGTTTCCCCTTCGTTTGTGCTGTACCTGCAGAAAGGAGATTGGGAGAGGTGCCAGGGGCACGTCCTGCCTGCTGCAGGGTACTCTCTGCCATCCCCAGCCCGAGCACCAGGGGCAGTCCCCGTGCCCTGACACTCACTTGAGCTGGTCGGTCTCGGTGCCTTGGGCGATGGCCACGAGAATTCCGCCGTGGTCACCCCAGGTGTAGTAGTGGGGTCCAGACAGTGCCTGGAAGAGAGACAGTGCTGAGGGGTGATCAGAGCTGTGCTGAATGGGGGGAAAATGGCTTTGTCAGAAATTCTGCCTGACTCAGCCTTGGCCAAACCAAGTATGTGGAGGCACCAGAGGTTCAAGTGTTTGTGGGACACCATCTGCAGATGAGAACAGCCAGCCCATTTCCCCTAATGGCTGTGTGTGAGAGCTGCCCTGAGCCCTGGACTCTGCTCCTCCTGGGCTTTGTGCAGGGAAAGAATCAGTGGAAGAAGTGCCACGACGCAAAACCAGAGCCCATCGCTCCTCCTCTCATTTGTCCCGTCTGTGAGGCTTTCCTGACACCCAGCAGTGACTCGTGGCCCTCCCAGGACTCAGAGAAGGGTTGGTTCTCAGGCCGTGGAAGGTCTCGTGAATGTTCAGAGAGAAGCGGGGCCATGGCATGCAGAAACAAGCCCTGGAGACAACTCATCCATCCATCCCACGGAAAGAAGCTTTGATTCCACGCTCACCTACACCTCCAGCACACAATCGGCTGTGCTTTCCCATCCAGGGAGCCCAGAGCACCTCGGGATGAAAACCAGGAGCATGTCCGTGCCAGACCCTGCTCACAGGACGTGCTGTCACACTTGGGGACGTTCTTACACAGGGCACTGAATGCATTGTTCCTTTCTTCTCTGGGCTGTGAAATCACCCCAGGGATCTGCAGAACAAGGAGCCTCCCAGCCTGCTGCTGGGGAAGGAGTTGTGGTGCTGCTTCTCAGCTCCCCTGCTGGGTCATTCTGCACCTCTGCTCGTGACACAAAGATCGGTCAGGAGCTTGGTGCTGGTGACTTTGGGTCAATGCTCCCTCGTCATGTTTTAATCGCGCTTCAAGGCAAACCTGTGGAGCTTGGCACCTGAAAGTCTCCGGTTTTGGATACCCTGCCCCATCTGTCAGCTCCTGCTTGGCTGCAGGGTCCCCACGGCAGCTCTCCAGCTGGGTTTTGGAGCCAGAAGCAGCCTCTGAACCACCTCTGGCAGCAGCCAGACCTGTGGCGTGTCCCCACCACTGCTGCAGCTGCCCAGACCTCGCCCCGACCGCACAGCACTCGCCGGGGGAGAAGGAGGCTGCTCAATTCCCGGGATTAAATAGCTTGCAGATGTTGGAATACCACATTGCACTGGCTGCAGAGTGCACAGGCAGACCACAAACACGGCCACAGACCAGAACATCCACTCACTAAACAGCAGCAAACTCCCCATAAAGCCAGGGCAGCATCCCATTTTTCTGGAAGAAGCCAGAGCCTCTCCGAACACTCCCACAGACAAAGTCCTGGCTGTCAGTCCCATCTAAAAGAGACCAAGTGGCCCGTGCTGAGGGTAAGTCCTGCCAGGTGAAAAGGAGAAATGGAGGAGGGAGCTCTCCTGTGTTTGAATCCAGCACCTACACCAGAGGTTCAGTTCCGAACAACCCACGCCTGGTCCTTCATCTAAAAACCTCTTTCCCTCAGTTTTAAGGCATTGAGCACCTTCCAGCTCTTGGATTCATGTGAAATCACCTTTAATGCAACTTATCTATATCGCTGCCAACATTCTTCCTGCTCCCCCACCACCCTGGCTGATCTGGCAGGTGTAAGAGCAGCCTTACCTCTCTCCACCTTGCTCCAGCACTGCTCGAGACATAAACATTGGTTTTCCTTGCCATGTTCTTGCCAACGGAGCCTGGGAGAAGGGAAGAAATCATCCTTCTTGAGGAATGCAAAGTGGTTGCTTAAAAGGAAGCCAGACACCTCCAAACTATTTTTATCTGTGATTGAGGAGCTGATTTTTCACACTATAAATGAATCCCTTCAAAAGCAAGTATTTCAAGGACTATTACAAGTTTTAAAAGCAGATGGGGGAAAAACCCATGGCTGCAAACATGATTAAACAAAATGTGTGCGTTCTTCAGTAACAGAGCGAGACAAACAGGAATTTCTGAATCTTCAAGAAGCCCTTCACAAGGATCAGGAAAGAGGATCAGATCAGATCAGGTTTCTCACATCTCCCTGCTGCAGTGCAATGCTCATTCTGTAATTACTGTACAGGGACTGCAGCAGAGGAAGGACAGCAAAATGCACCATTTAATTGCATTTTATAACCTGCTCGTACAAACTACTGCCAAGCTCCTCGTGTCCTGACAACACCACCCCCCGAGCCAAGGGAAAAGCAGTACCAGTGGCAATGATCAGTCCTGGCGCTGACTCCTTGGAGAGAATGGGCATCCTGCGCAGCTGGAAATTCAGCAGCTGGCTCAGGCGCTGGGCCAGGTGGAGAGAGCAGCCCTGGGACAACTGAGAAAGCAGAACAGCGGATTAACCTCCCTCCCTCATCCCACCTCGTCCAGCCCTCTCTGCTTGGAAAGGCAAGGAGGGACTCCGTGGCTGCATTGCTGTTTCGGCCTCTTTTCATAGAGTTCAGGTTGGAAAAGACCTCCAAGATGACCGAGGCCATCGCTGCTAACCCACGTCCCCAAGCGCCACTTTTGGGGGGGCCCTTCTCTCTGTGCCACCCCAGTGGTACCTGGCAGTCGATGTGCTCCCCGTAGTGGGTCTGTGCCGGGGGCTGGAGCAGCTCCCAGGTGCCGCCCTTGTCGAAGGTGATGACGGAGCGCATGTTCTCCTCGCTGAAGGAGCCGTTGATCAGCGTGGCGATGTAGACGCCCCGCACGCCTTCCACGCGGTGGAAATCCGCAAAGGGCTCGTTGGCGAAGTACCTGTGGGGTCGGCGAAGCATAAATTGAACTCCCCGTGGCTCTGGGGATGTGGGGATTGCCAGACACAGGTAATGCATTGATCCAACGCAGCCAAAAACCACAGGTTTTGGTCGATGGTCTCATTCGCCATCGGGCGAGTCCTGTCTTACCTGACCAAGGTGTCGCTGCCAGCCCCTCCCGGGCTGTAGTAGAGCACATTTTCTAGGGACAGGGAGAACTTCAGGCCCTCTGCCTCCGAGATGTAGAGGTTGGTGCGGTTGTTGTCGTGGCTGACACACACAAACACCTGGTCCTCCGAGGCATCAGCGATGTAATATTCCTTGGGGACACAAAGAACGGGCTTCGTGTGTGTGTGCGTGCATACAGGGGGGGTTTACACACAGGCTGGTTTACATTTCCTCTTAGCTTGCTTCCACCTTTTTGTATTTTTTCCATTCAGCAGGTGGAAGAACTTCACTTTGCTTTTTCTGTTGTGTTCCTCCCACAGTGATTCCCGTCCTGCGCCCTGCAAAGCCCCCTGGAAGCAGCATTGGTTGCCAAGCCCCATCCATGCTGGATGTCTGGACCCCCCTGAGGCTGGGAGTGCACCCCACTGCTCTGCCAAGCACCAAGAACTTGCTTCTCGTGCCCTTTGTCATCCCCTCCCAGCCTGGGGACACCACGGCACGTCTGGTTCGTGGATCGGGGACTCTGCAAGCCCTGGCTGTGCCCTGGGCTCCCTCAGCCTGCAAGAATTGGATGCTCCAGCTCATGCCAGTGCACCCCATGCCATGGGAAGAGGTAAAGTCCCCAAAAGGAGAGTCAGAGCAGTGGGATCGGTCCCTCTCTGATATCTGGGCTTTGCCACCAGCCTGCAGCCAGTGCTGGAGGAAGCGGGTGACTGTCCAGGTGCCATCGTGCAAACCACAAGATCATCCCAACGTGAGCCTTTGCTCTGCCACCGCCCCCAGCAGGGTCATGCGAGGTCCCTTCCCTCTCCTGCAGCATCTGGAGCTGCTGCTGACACCGCAGGGTGTCCTTGGCAAGGCAGGGAGCTGGGAGGCTGCTCGGGAAGCACCACTTACCTTAATTGGATGCTTGGTAACGAACTGTGCCACTCGCATGGGCTTGCGGTTGAAGGAGACCCAGAGCTGGACCGAGGGTGGCTGTGAGCTGCCAAGCAAACGCTGTGCAGAGCACAGGGACACGTTAGGAGGGGCTCTCACCCCCCAAGTCACCCTCATCTCCACTGGGATCACCCAGTGCCTGGGACTTCCCCCTCCCTGCACGTGGGCAGAGCGTGGCAGCTGCCCGATGCTGGGAGCAGTGATCCCCGCTCGGGGTTTAAATTGCCACAGCCAGGGCTCAGCAAGGAGAAAAACTGCCCTTCCTGGTCAGTCGGGTGGGGGTCAGAAGGCTGGTTTTAATTCCTCCTTCTCCCTCGGAGCACACAGTCCTTTCCTTCCTATTTTTACCGATTTGCGCAAAACGAAAGGCGCCGGCGCGAAGCCGAGAAAGCGAAAAAGCTGGGGGCAACCTATTTCATACAGGATGCCAATGGTGAGGACCTAAACCCAGATCTAGGCTCCAAAAATAAGCGGCCTGTTTTGTTGGTTTTTTTTTTTTTTCCCAGGCTCTGTATCACTAAGCAACCGTGCCTCCCACGGAAAGGAGCAGAAGTCAGAGCCCTGGGCGCCGCTGCTGCCACCCAGCCTGTCCTTACCCCAGCACCGCCCCTGCTGCGGCCAGGCTTGGATGAGAGCGCCTCATTCCAGACCTGGGGATGTGACTCCCAAATGAGGGGTTTGCAGCCAGCCCCCCTCAGTCTCGGTGTTTCCCAGCAGTGTTTGCCGTGGTGTGGAACACGGGTGATTTTATTGATGTTCAGTCATTACGGCTGCAGGAGGAAGCAGGGCGTGCTGCCCGCTGGCCCCCGAGTGCTCCAGAAGCAGAAAAAGCTCCAAAGCACCCCCAAAACTGAGCCCAAACCCTCCTCATGCTTTCAGGATGCTGTCCCTGAGCTCAGTGGCTTCTCTGCAGAGACACAAACCACCCCCAGCGTTTCACCCAACACCAGCACCGAGCCCTCGATAAAATCTCCTGCGAACCACAGAGCAGGCACGGCGCCAAGGGGCCGGGCCCTGGGAGTTACAGGCTGTACTACCTGCAAGGGAGGCTTCTGAGAAACTGAAATTGCTCTGCAAATGTTCCCTGCCTCTGTCAGACACCACTGTGCCCGCTCAGGGGCCGGAGGTGACACACCCGTCACTTTCTGCCTAGGAAACCCTCGCTGGCTCTGCCAGCAGTCACCCCTAAATAAAGGTTCCTTTTTAAAACAGTCGATGGTAGCTGCAGGGGAGAAAAGCATGTTCTGAAAAGAAAGCTGCTCCTTCAGTTCTAGAAGGATCAGGACTTCATCCCACTGGTGCTGTTTTTGATCCTCTAGAAAGGCCTCACCCTCAGAGGAAGCACAGACACTTCCTCACTTTCTTTCAGGTTTGTCCGAATTTGGCCAAGAACCACAAAAAGCACAGGGAGGCTCCGGCTGCAGAGGGACCAAAAGACCCCTTTTGCTCACCCACATCCTCTTTTCTTAGGAAAGCAGACTGAAAATCCAGCTTTCTTTCCAGGCCGGAGCACATTAGGCTGCTTGGACCTCGTCCACGTTTGATGGTAATCTCCTCTGACAAGCGGCCTCCTATAACCACCGAGCCGCCGAGCCACATCCCCCTTCCCCTGCCACCCCCACCCCGACGTCCTTCCCAGCCATCCTGTGGTTTTTCCCGGGTCCCAGCCCTCCGCAGGCTGACCTACTTCTGCCCAGCCTGCCGGAGGCCGGGGTATGGAAACACCACCGGGAGAGCGGCACGGGCAGCCACTACTGTGTCCATGGCAGCGTGAGCCCACGGGGGGTGGCAGCTGCCAGGCAGGCTGGGTGACACCTCTGTGACAAGCTAAATGTGAGGTCTGAAGGCTGGGAGGTGCAGCAGGGAGTGGCGTCATCCCCGGCAAATTCTCTTGCCCGCTGTGGTTCTGCACCACCTCATCGACCCTCGGTGGCGAATCCCTCGCATGTCACTCACCACAGACTTGGTTGCAAACATGTATTTGTCCCTGAGCTGGAAGTCCTCAACGTCCTCCAGGATTATCTCCTTGTTTTCCCGGCTCTGGAAGAAGTCTGTGCTGCGGATGACCGTGGAGGCCCCGGAGGGCTCGTGCCGCTCGATGTACACCGTGCTGGGCTTGTCGTAGGGCTCAACCCCCCTGGGGAGGACAGGGGACATGGTGGGATTGGAGAGGAAGGCAGCAGGAGCAAGGAGGTGGGGTAGGGGGAATGGGCAACACCCTTGGGTGCCAGTGTGGGTGGCTGTCCCTTGTCACCCCGCTGTGCCACAGCCCCTCAGCGCAGGGCGAGGGGAGCAGGGGGCAGGGCTGGAACACACCCTGGTACCCGGATTCTTGGTTCCCACAGGGCAGCAAACAACGCAAGAAGTGAGGAATGAGAGAAGACAGGAGCTGGGTGCACACAATGCATACCAAGAAAAGGACTTCACGTGCTCCTGAATCATTACCCAGGTCTGGCCAAAATCGTCTGATTTCCAGAGCTGCAACGACAAAGGTGAGAGATGCCAGTGGGAGCGGGACACAAACAGACCCAGTCCTTCAAGAGACCCAATGTGTCCATCCAGGACTACTCTCATGACTTCTTTTCACATGGCAGCTCCTGGAGCAGCAGCAACCTGTCTAACAGAATACCCCAAACCACAAAAAACTGTCCTTTAGCCTTCTATCAGAAGGATTTCCCACTGTTTCACCTCCAGGTTTTACTCACTGTGTCTATCTGAATGTGCTGTAACTATTTTCAGTCTTTACCCAATAGCTCCTGGGGGGGGAAAAAAACCTATTTGTATTCCAGCAGCAATTGTTCTGCAGGACCTAAAGCCAAACCACAGGCCCACATGAAACACTGCAGAGGTCATCCTGCCTCAGCTGCTCTGTCGTGAGTTATGACCACGATTGTTGGGGTGATGGATACGGTTGGGAGCAGCGTGGATGGAGGAAAAGGAAGGGAAATAAGACAGGCATCCTGCAGGTATTATATCCTCACTCTCCAGAGGTAAGAACAAGACAGACTGTAGGGAAAAGAGTGTCCTGGCCAATTTGGACAGCTCTGCATGCGAGATCAGACACCCTGAATGGCCAAAGCGTGAACCCACGTGGCCCTGGCATGAGGCAGGGTGGCTCTCAGCTGTGGGGGACACGGGAATATCACAGCAGGGCAGGGGTAGTGATGCCTTAGGTTTTAACTTTTCTATTTTTCAAACCCTGCCCTGCCTGGTGTGTGACTCTGCAGTTCCTTGTGCCCTGGGAGCTGCTGCTCTCTCCTGCTGCTCACACACAACAAACCTCTGCAGGTTCCCACTCCAAGGACACCGGGCCCCAAATGTGTCAACTCAAAGCCTCTCAAGGGGGGCAAACTCGGGGTAATTCCATCATGAACTGAGGTGATCATTGGAGAATGAACCCTGAGATGCAAATGAACCAAACTTATCAAAGGGTGAAGAACCCGTGAGCCAGGGTCCATCTGGGGTGGAGCCTCTGCACTGCCCAGGGTGAGCCTTTGAAGGCCTTCAAATAAATCCCTCCTTTTATTCTCTTAATTCTTGTTTGGTCTCTGTGTTTTAGGTGGCCTCTTAAGGCATCAGTAGGATGCTGGTTCCCCACCTGAGCAGAAGTGCTCACCTGTTTTTTAGGGTGAGACCTGTCGAAGCCCAAGAGGAGGTTGGGGTTCCTGCTGTGCAGGAGGAGGTCTGCTGCTTGGAAGGGAATGGAGAAGCCTTGGATGGTGTTGCAGAAGTCGGTGGTGATCCAGAGGTACGGGGCGAAGGCATCCACGAAAATATACTGGGAGTGGAGGGACAGACAGGGGAGAGGAGAAGGTCAGAGCAGAGCTCAGGCTGGCAGCAATGAAGATAATGCCCAAGGGAGCCTTTGGGAGGGCAAACTCTGGAGGAGGAGAAGAATTTGGCTGTCCCAGCCACCCCTCTCCTGCCACACTCTGAGCGTCACCAAGCCGTACAAGAAGTGCCTGGCACGTGCCACCTCTGCCCCAGGGACAGCCCAAGGGGTGGCCAGGCTCCCTGTGACAGCAGGGATCAAGCCCCAGCTGCCACGTGCCCCTCACCCTCTTGTTGTCGGCCGGGCTGTGGTAGAACTGGGCGATGGCCACCTCGCTGCTGTTCCCCCCGTCAAAGCTGAACCTCTCAGAAATCTTCTTAAAACTCTTCCCATAGTCATAGGACACATAAACCTGCAAAGAAGAAGCCCCAGAATGAGAAGCACAAAGTTCTGGGCTCCCTTCTGACAGATTTGGCGAAAACTCAGTAAACTACAAGGCAGGGGAAGATTTGAGGTTTCTCGACCGTGCCTTGAACCCATGGGGCAACACGGGATATTAAATTTTTTTGTGCCTCTGAACCCAAACTCGTGGGCCTTTTTTTGTTTCTCAGGACACAAGAGCAAGCCAGGCTGTAGCTCAGCAGCCACCATCACCTCGCCTGGCCCAGAAGCAGAAGGTGCACCTGGACAGGGCCAGGGGGTGTTACTTACATCGCTGTTTTTGGGACCCAGCAAGGACAGGCTGTCTCTGGCCAAGGCCACAATCACGTTGCTCTTCTCTCCTGCCCAGTGAACGACCATCTGATTGTGGGAATCATTGAGGCTGACCTGCAATGCCAAGGGAAAGGACACCCTGAGTCACAGCCTCACCCACAGGGACAGCAAGCGCCCGCTCATGCCACCCTTCCTTGGAAATACCAGACTTTGGGAAAACTCAGTCAAAGCGGCATCCCTCCTGAACACGTCGGCAGAATGTGCCTAAAAGGGTAAGTTTTCCCCTTATTCTTCCTCCGAGAAACAGGATTCGGGAGGTGATGAGAATGAAAACTCAAACCAGGGACTGAGAAGTGTTTGCAAATCCAGGCTGATGAGGCCACAGGGAAACAGAGGCAGCTTTCTGCCTGACAGGAAGCAGAGGGCCAGGCACTGACGAACCCACCCCTCTCTGTGGTGACCAGTGACAGGACTCGAGGGACTGCCAGGAAGCTGTGTCAGGGCAGGCTCAGGCTGGATATCAGGGAAAGGTTCTTCCCCCAGAGGGTGCTGGGCACTGCCCAGGCTCCCCAGGGAATGGGCACGGCCCCGAGGCTGCCAGAGCTCCAGGAGCGTTTGGACAGCGCTGCCAGGGATGCCCAGGGTGGGGTTGTTGGGGGGTCTGTGCAGGGCCAGGGCTTGGGGACCTTCCAGCTCAGGATATTCTATGATTCCAAAGGCCCTGCTGATTGCCAGCACACACAGAGCCGTGCGCGATCCCGTTATTCCCGTGCGTGTTGTATCTGCCAGCAAAGGGCTGGTTTCTATGGGGAAGCTCTCGCAGCATCACCACAGCGGGAGCTGAAGGCGCAGGACAAACCCTCAGCGGCTGTCACCAGCGAGCGGGGACAGGCAGGCGTGCTGGGAAAGCCGGGGACAGCGGCTCAGCTCGGCCATGGATGGGTGCCCCGCTCCCTGCAGCAGAGGACGTGCGTGCCTGAGCCCTCGCACGCCACGGCTCAGCCCAGGGCTGCTAACCCCGAGCTCAGGGCCTCGGCAAACCGTAAAAATACAGGGATAAGCCCTTCTTAGGCTTGATACCCTGCAGCTCTCGCTGACCCCGGGATCAGCGAGCAGCACCGCCTGCAAGAAGGGGCTGCTTTAACCTCCAGCAAGCGAAACACTTGGAAAAACAAGGTCTTTATTCTGGAAGAACGGGGAGGGGGGAGCCAGGCAGAAGCCCTCAAATAAATCCCTCTTATGCAATAGGCTCACGGAAGGGG
>VZTA01022404.1:0-33193 GCA_013398855.1 Mohoua ochrocephala
AAGACCATGATTTAAGATCCCTGTACAGTTTCAAAATATTACTTATTGGTGTCAATAAATAAATTATATCAGTTTTCTGCAAGTGCCACTTAGTTTGGCCATAATTTCTTAACTAATAGCTGTTATGAATCATAGACATGATTTAATCCTGAAGAGAGATTTTATTAGAGAAAGAGGCAGAGTGCATAGACGAGCAAGGAACACAAATAACAAAGCAACCAAACAAGCCAACAATAACTTGTATATTACAAAATTGCCTTAGAAAGTTGGTTTAGTTTTTTTCCCCTCTCAGACTGCATCCTTTACTCACTCTGCCAGATTAATTTGGACAACAAGGATGAGACATCTGCCGCTGTAAACTCTGCCTCAGCATAGGAGAAGCTGCCCTTGGCACAGCAGACCACAGAGATTCTGCAGGACAGGGGACAGCTTGTTGCGTTCATGTGCAAAGAACTATTTATATTCAAGTCTTCCTGTTTTAGTCCTAAACTTCTCCCTTGAAATTTTAAAAAGCGAATAGCAATTAAAACATGCACGTATCTTTGAAAAGCCTTATGCTTATACTTTACAAATGTAAGCTTGATAATTTATCTTCTTCCTGACATATGTATGAATTATATGCATAGCTTGGAAAGTATTGTGACAGTTTTGAAGCCACGTTTAAGATACATTTGTGAAGCACAGATCGCGTCTGGACTCTGAAAGATTTGGAGTAATTCTTGGTTTGCAAGGAAGAATCATATAAAATCACTCTAGCAGTGAAATTGGAAACCAGTTCAGTTAGGCCGGCATAGATTTAAGAGCGAGTTTGAGGTTTGAAACTTACTGGTAACGCACTCTTCTGAACTGGGATTCTGGGGAAGTCTTAGAATTATTCTAGATGTTACTTATTTTTGTACCACAGAAACATCCAGGCCTCAAGTTTGCTCAAAAGGCCTGAGAGATCTGTGAAAAGATTCCTGTCAGATTCAGTCATCCTGTTTTAATTATCATGCTATCTCAAGAGGTTTTAGGCTGCAAGAATTGGTAATAAAGTTTTTCTCACTTTCTGCTCTTGTCCCTTTCTCCAAAGGTACTATTTAACTTTGCAGCAAAGGACTCTTCAAGTCTTCAAAAGTGACAACTTTTTGTTACTGATGACAGAGTGATGACACCCAAGTGGCAAAGGGCTACAGAAACCTTTCCAGGGTTAGTTCTTTGTCGTGGTCCTCCTCTGCCTTCCAGCAGATGTTGCACTTTTTTTGAGAATGCATTAGTCAGTGATTTTAAAATAATGGGGAAAAGCAGAAAGGGAAAAAGTAGTGGACCCCTGCTTTTCCCTTAAAATTAGGCTAAGCATGTTGCAATGTTGGATGATTTTTTGGTTTTAATATCTGTTTTTATAGCTGTGCACATTTTTCTTTGGTACTCACATACTGAGAAAACATTCTGTGTGTCAAAAAGGGTAGCCTTCAGTCTGTATAAAAGGGTGAAGAATCTGCACCTTTCTGCAAAATTGGGATTGTGCCAAAAGTAGGCTGAATATCCTCATGGGAGTCAGCAAAACACTGATAGCACCATCAAGGAAAAATCCTAGGAGCAGTCAAGAGTAACAGCCTTTTCATCAGCAGTGAGTAGTTCTGAACATGGTTTTGCATATGCCTTTTCGCTGTGTGTAGCTCGAGTAATAAATATTCACATTTATGCCACTTCTCAAAACATCATATGAGAACTTTCAGCCAAGAAAATTCATAAACAGAAGCAAAGAGGGAGTCTCGAACTGCCAGCATATAAAAAAGGAGCAGAATACATTTCAGTGCACGTTTGTGAAGAAATGCAGTGAGTGTTATGTGAGAGAGTAAAACACCATGACACTGCACTCCCTGTTCGCACAAGCTAAAGGCAAACTGTGCTGGCCACGCAGTTCTCCGCCCGAGGGCTCCTAGTTTTGCCATCGACCTTCACAACTGTTCCAGAGTCAACTTACAGGCATGGAACAGCTCGGGAAATCCTCAGGGCCTCAAGTACAGGCTGATGGAAAACAATACTGTACAGTGGCAGTACTTCCCCCGCCTCTCCACGATGTTTTTTCTCTTTCTGTACGAGGCAGCAACTTCTTTTTAGGGTTAGGCGTAGTGGAGAGGCCCATACTTTTTTACCGTTTTTTATAAGGTTATTAACTACATTATGAAAATCAACTAAGTCAATGGGAACACGAATACTCAAGTTACCTACAAGTTAGGTAAACATAACAGGCGTTGTTCTTGCAATGAAACAAGACTTTAGTTTTGATACCTCCACTAAATCTTGGGAAAAAAAAATCACAAGTTGTTCTTTTGTGCTGTTTTAATATAAGACCTATTTCAGTAATTATTTTGTGCTTATTTTAGTGCTGTCGAACATCTTGTAACAGCAAAAACTACTTTCATTTTTTCTGAGAACTCAATCTCTCTCCTAGTATTGAGAAAATAACCTTGCTCAGCAACTTTTTGGCATATCAGTAGCATGTACTTTGTCTTGGCTGGGAAATGCATCAGATTGCCATGCAAAATGTATATAACAGTTTCCCCTACATAAGCTGTGCGGGCTGTGTGTCCTGAAGGTATTTGATTTTGCCACAATTTTTTTAGCAGAGGAGCAATAACTTGCCAAAATCTTGAATTTATATGAAGTGAAATTTTGAATAATAAGTTACATAAACAGAGATAGAATAGATCTTTGATATCATTGATGGGTCCTCTAGGAAACAATAGTAACTGTCCTGTCAGGATGCTTGATTATTTCTTTAAATTGTTCTGTATATTCTATGCTTCCAGTACAGTGTAATTTAGAAAGTTGCCATTTAAATCCACATATCTTACTGTGATATTAAGTGTATTTAAACCCCATAAAATACCTTCTAATTTATTTTTCATTTAGTCCATTTAATAAAATAGCAATAATGTTCTTTCAAGTGAAGGTTATGGAAGGAAAATTGCTCCTACTTTTAAAATATACTCCTCAATTTGCTGTACCGTTTATTGCACTGCAGAAGTCATTTACCCTCTGGAACATTCACTTAGAATAAAATTATTGCCTAATTTCTTTAAAAAACACCGGAGATTGGTCATGTTCTTCATAACTTTAAATGCAATTTTGTACATTGTTAATGCTTCATGGTTATGCCTAGCAGTAAATCCAAAATTTAATTTATCCTTGGTATTGTTTTCCATTTGCTTTCTGAAAGCTTTGTCTTCTTCCGAAGTCTTTGGAGAGGTAATAAAGAATGACAAAAACTGTTATAATGATGATGCTTAAGTTATCTTACAGTGTTTTATGTTCCACTGCTGTTGCTCTCAGGTTTGTGCTTGTTACAGAAGAAACCAGTTTTGATATAGCCTATATTGTTTTTGAAGACGTATGGGGAAGGCAAACTTGGTTCACCAGTGCTGCCAGGAGGTCAATTAATTTCTGATGTTCCCACATATTTTGAAGACGTCTAGGAAGAAACATTACAACAGCTTTAAACCTCTTGAATCTGGTGTAAGTCCAAGTATCATTTCTGTGTTGGGAACCTTCTGTTCTCTTTCCTTCTTGCACCTCTGTGTTGCAAGCCTTTCCTTCAGTCAGTACTGTATTCAGAGAATGAAAGTCCAAGGCTGAGCATTGGACTTGTACCCATGACAACTTAGTATTTAATTTCCATATTTCATTGATCTTCATATAAAATATTCTCAATTGACAGGTAACAATATGCGTTTCCTAAACTGCCAGCCCTGCATATACCTCTGAGAGCTCTAAATCTGCCAGTGCTGCAACTTTGATGATGTTGCTGTGGTTAAATGATGTTTTTTCATTGTATAATTGCCCTCCACTTACACCTGTGCAGTCCTGCTATTTTCAGTCAATATGAGTATTTGGAACTGCTGATTTGGTACTCAAGAGCAGACTAAAAATCATTAGTTTGCCTTTGTTGTCCTGCAAATGATGGCCTTGGTTTATGCATCCTTGTGGAGCAGTTTTGTTGCTGTCTAATTGAGTGTTACACTTTGCACAGTATTTTATAGGTAAAAACCCCAAACAATACAGCCCTTCCCCACACTCTGGAAAAAGATACTTCCAAAATCAGTTCAGTTTAGGGATGCAAGGGAATATAAAAATTACCCTTTTTTTGACTTTTAGCTTGGGTTTAAGATTTTAGTCAGGCCTCTTCCTATTGTTTTTGGTCAGTTCTTTTCTTGAATTGCTGAGATTTATGCCTTAGGCTCTTAGTTTTTTCAGGTAGATCTGCTTAGTCCCAAAGACTTACGTCTTGGTCCAGGACGGTTCAGTGGAGTGGAGCTTGAGTGTCTTCTGCACTCTCAGCTACTTTGGGACTGAAAGATTTCATTGCAACCAAGAAGTGCCTGCCCTCTTTTTCAAAAGAGAGAATTAATCAATTTGTTGCACTTTTCAATCTAAAGCAAGGTTTATTCTTTCAGAGGTATTAAATGCCAGTGATAATAGTAATTTTTATTTATTTACTTCTGTGAATTGAAAGTACTAAGTGAGTTTCAGCTAGGAAGGTTACTGATCTTCCTTATAGCTGTCCTATTATTTGTTTCTCTTGCATCTAAATTCTATGCCATTCATTGAGTGGCTCCTAAACATCTTTTTTCAATATAATATCCTGCCAGACACTAGAGCAAATAAAACTTGGAAGATACAGGTAACTGGTCTAATACTGGAAGTCACAGTGGCCTTAACAAATTGAGTTGATATAAAAATCTGTAAATATTCACACATGCTGCGTGGCATTCAGATGATGTGGGTGTGTTGGTGGAGTTTGTGGGGTTTGTGAGTATGTGAGGGAGGGTGGTCAGTCCCGCGGTCAAATGCAATTACAAAGATTTTTGCTCAGCATGGCTAAACAAATAAATTGCATTACTTTTGTTATGAAAGGTCTTTGTTAAGTTAAGAAGGGACAGATATTTCATAAGAAATGGAAAAATACTGGGCCATGCATGAAGTGAAAAGGAAGAAACAATAACTGGTAGCAAAAATATACACATGGAGGAAATAAAGGTCTAGACTCTCATGTGCTGCTTGTGATTGACCATAAACCTCTCCCTGTGTAAGGAGTATTTGAAATGCAGAGCCTTTCTTCCTATTCATATTCTGATGAAATATTTTATTAAAGTTTTTTTTCAGAACCCACTTGTGATTTTCAAACTGTTTCCAAAGAATTGAGCACATTGTGAAAGTCACTGCTTTAGCCCCACTCTGTGAGTTACCTTTGAAAATGTCTTTCAATAATGATGAAAAAAGAAGGATCCTTTCTCTTTGTGTGGGAGGATAACAGAAGTGTTGTAGCAAATGTATGTCTAATTACCTCTGATGGTAAGACAAATGCCTATATTCAAGTCTTTAGAATGCCTTCTTGCACTTAGGTACAGACAGAAACACCTACAAATCTGTTTTTGACAGTGCAGCTTCTGCTGTAGTTAGCTAAGAACATACTGGTTTAAATATTTCTTCCAGTTTCAAAATTAACATTATTGCGCTTTGGCAACACAGCTTATTCTGTTGTTCCTAAATTATTTATGAACTTTCCAAAATACCTTTCACTTTGTTTGTGGTGCCACTGCAAGCTCCACAAATGGGCTCAGATTTAATTTAATGAGAATTTCTTGTATGTACAGAACAGTGTGGGTGTGTGTTTAGAGATGCACAAAATTGTGTGGGTTTTAAAGCATGATGATTTGTTCTTTTTGTTTTTGAAAATTAATGTTTAATTCCCAAGCGCCTAATGTTTTTTTACTAGGCATTAGGAGCACTTTTGGTATGTATTGCACGAACATTCGATTTCATATGGCTTGGGGAAAAAAAGATTTCTTTAAAACTCACATAAAGGGGAATTAGGCATTATCGGGAGTCAGAACTGCAGATAGACAGATAATGCTAGAATGGCACTTGCTCACTTCCCCTCGTGAATGTGTTAGTCCCAGCTGTCTATCATTTTTCTGTCTTATCCCTCTCCCTTTCCAGTCCATTGTTACACGCGGTGTAATCTTCACATATTTCCCGAAAGGAGAGTTTGATTAAGCTAACCTTTGCTTTACTGAACCAAAAGGCATCACAGGAAACGTATCCTCTTCTTCTTCTCTCTTCTCCCTTTTTTTTTTGTTTTGCTTAGTGTTTTGTATAGATGAAGCCCAAAGTGTAAGAAAAACTGTCTGTGGGGATGCCATTTGTTTAATTTATTCAGCTCTTAAAATCTGTTATCTAGCTCCCTCAGGTCTCGTTTTTAGGAGGTATTTATGACTGTTTGTTTGACAAATTACTTTTATAGTGTTCTCTTCTCAAGTTTGCTTGGATTCACAGAATTAATGCCATCTTTTCCTGAGGATCAGAGCGGGGTGGTGGTTTTGGAGGTGATGATAACAATCCCTGAGAGTAGCTTCATATCACACAGAAGTAGTCGGTGCTCTCAAGTGTCTTATCATGAAAGCATGATAAGGATGCTGTACCCTGTTTTCTTTAGCTTGAGAAGAGCTTGGGGATATTGTGTTTGGAAAACACGAAGGAAGTGTATCTACGTTAAAGTAGGTGTGGGTTTGAACTGCTCTGCGCACCTCTGGTCCCTGTAAAATGGATTGCAAGAGGAAACTTGCTCTCCTTTGTCAGTAATAGTCCTGCTTGCCGGGTGAGGTATCAGTAGGCTCTACAACAGCTTCCTTCTTTGAAAGGTATTTTTGTAAGAAACAATTAACACCTTGATAGCAGTGTTGGTTGCTTCTTCGTATCCTTTTTAACAATGGTGTTATTCTGCAGGAAATGTTTAATTTTCACCTGCCATTGGTTGTCATTTCAAAGGGGTTAAAGCAGAGCTCTTCATCTCCTCTCCATTAGTGCCAGGTACAGCATTCCTAGTAGCTGTGGGGAGTATCATCTCTTTACTGTTTTTTGGCCTATAACCTTGATCTCATCTCAGTTTTGATTACCTTTTATATCCCAGCATCTGCTTCCTTCTTACATGATTTTGTTTTTACACGAGAGCTCTAACATGCAGCTTTTGTTAGCCATGTGCAAATCTGAAAGTCACAACATTTCACATCCCAGTATTCTATTTTCTGGTCTTGGCAGATGACATATTTTCTAATCTCCATCTACTCACATCTGCTGCCCAAATATTTTGCGTAACCTGTGGCTTGGAACATTTTGCCTGCTCTCAGCTAACCTCCCTTTCTCTATCACATCAGAATCAAGTGCTCATTTTTTCTGTCAGTGACGCTGGAGGCCTTTCCCAGCCTGCGTGTTGTTTGTGTGCTATCACGACGTTGTGTCCTGTTTGAGACAGGAGGTGACACAAGGATTTTGTCACTCACATGTTGGCATGCTACTATTTTATTCTATCTACTTCCTTGTAATAACTTGGGGAGCACTTCCATTGACACACAAAGCCATTCACCGTCTTGTTCATTATAGGGATCCTTAATACTTTGTTTCTCTAGGAGAAGCCTGACAGCAGTCAGGCTCCTGGTGTGCCTGTCATCCTGACTACCTGGCTTCCCTCCACTCCTTGTCTTGTGCCTTGCATTTGGGCTTGAAAGGTCTTTGAGGCAGACACTGTCCTTTTTGTTCTGTGTTTGCAGTCTGACAGGGCCTCAGGAAAGGCTCTCAACTAGTACTGGAGGATAAAAAAAAAGCTAAAAATGCAGGAATTATGTATATTGAAAATGACCAATTTAGAAGTTGCTAGTTATATAATGGCTACTTTAATAGAAGAGCCTAGCCAACAAAATTTGTTACTTAAGAGGAATGGATAATTTTCTTCTTTGTCTTTTCCCCTTCTCACACACTACCATTGATTTGAAATTTTTTTATCTATAGCTACTAAGATTGTGTTTTATTTACCTTATTGAAATATACATCTACAGGCTGAACCATTTTTGTAGAAAGGGAAAGAGAAGAGTTTTTAAAAAACCCCAACATGTTGCATACATTTCTATAATTTGAGGTGAACCCAAGGAAGTGAATTCTGAAAGTAAAGGGAAAAAAATTGCAAAGCTTAGAAATTGCTCTAAAGGAAGCTTCACAGAATTTTCTTGAGCTACAGAAATCAGGATCAATCTTAGATTTCTATCCAATATAACTTAAGAAAACCATGTGTCTGTTGAAAATTTGTTTGATTATACAAAAGAAATATTTGTGTAAAGCTCACTGTTCAGACTAATTTGATAAAATGTTTTACTTGTACTAATATCCACTCAGAATAGAAGAAAACAGTCTGTAATTCGGGCAAATTAAATTTGTCTTCCAAATGTAAATATCAACCCAATGGAGCTTCTACAGCTTTTTGCTTTCCAACCTTTCTAAGTGAGACCTCTCCTTGGCATCCTGGAGCCTTAGGAGCCAGGCAGCGATGATATAGTTCTCTACCTTAGAGGGCTTCATTTATGAGCTACTTTTTTACCTTCCTGAGTCTTTCTCTTTTGCAGTGCTAGTTTTTTTTAGCCTTCCTTTTTCAAGTTCCAATAATTTGCTGCAGCATTTCTGCTTTTCTCTCTTCTTGGAGACAGAACTACAGTGATATTTACAGCCTATGAAATACAATGTCACTTTTCAGGCCTCTACGGCCGATTTTTGATTCATGTTTTGGGGTTGGTTTTGGTGGTTTTCTTGTGGCTTTTTTTTTTCTGTTTCATTTTTTTTCTTGTTTTTGGTTTTGTTTGTGTGTCAGCTATTTAGCTTTTGTTATTTTTAAATGCTCTTTTGGCTCTTCTCCACTGGAGATGTGACTTGCTCTATAACATAAAGCAACTGGCTTGTTGAAGACGTGATCCTGCTTACATCAATAGCTAATACTTGACGTGGCAGAGGTAAACAGGGCAGGAAAACACACAACTTGTCTTACTGAAGGTCTGAAGCTATTTCTAGAGGAAGAATTCCTTTGTGATCTCTGCGGTCAAATCCTAGCACCCAAGAGAGTGACATTGCCTCTTTACTTCAGCTTTCTTGCTTTGAATGGAAAAAAAAAGGTTTTTGTTTTTGTACATGTTGCCAATTACAAACTGATAATATAAAATTTCCCACAGAAAAATAATTGAAAGGGAAGTAAATCTTATCTTGGTTTACTCATAAAGCAAATTATAGTATTGTATCTTAGTGATTTATCTTTGTATTTCCTATACCAGTGACATAGACATCTTCAAGTTATTAAAATGATTGTGCTACTGTGCTTGCAGTATTATTTTTGGTAGTATGAAGTAGTTGCATTTCCATTTCAGACCTAGTAGCAGCAGCAGATAATACGAAAATCCTGCTGTTGTTATCCTTGTAGTAAACAGGTGTGGCTTTGTAATTATGCCCATGTATAGTACTTAAGCTTCCCTTCCACACACAGAGAAAAGAGTGTATAATGTATTCCAGTACATAATATTTCCATTTGAACTATAGTTGGAAAAGACATGGGTAAACTAGTTACTCCAATGTGTTTTCTAAATTATTAGCATTTTCATCCCCATTTATTCCTTCTTCTATAGTAATAATGATAATAGTATAAAAAATTAATTAAATAGGACTTGTTTGTGCTATTTGATGGCATCTGTTCTTTAAAGCAACCTGTCTGTAGCCGTGCTCCAGGTGATTGGTGAGGAACTGCTGTATATTGAGAGCCAAACTCAGCTCCCCTTGTGCAATGTAGGGGACCTGCTGTTTTCTCTTTTTTTCCCCCTAACACTGCGACAGGATGGACTTCACTAGAGAGCTCTGTTTGTGAGACCCAGTGTTGCCACATCGCCCACAACACCTTTTTGCATCTTCCTGAAATACATCTTTAAGTTCACATTTTGCTATTGCAACAGAAAAAGTGAAACTTTAATAGGGCAAAAGATACGGCTTGCCATTTCTGAAATATTCTGAGCTCATTATTAGTTAGTGAAGGCTCAAGTGGATGTGCACGAAGCTCACTCTCTTTGAAATTGACTTTTCTGTATGTTACAGTGTTTAGTAGTTAAGTTTGAAGCAGAGACGATGGTACAGACTGTTTTAGAGTCCCTTGGGGTGCATTTAAGAAATAGCAAACAAGTAGTACCCAGGCTTTCTGGATGTTTTCAGATAGCAGAAATGAGGATTTGGTCAAAAGCAGTACTGAGAATCAAAGATTCTGAATTAGAAGCAAAGATGCACTCGTGTATTTACTGATTTGTGGCATCAGTAAAATTTTAGCCCTTTTTGCCAGTCAAAATACTATTCCAAGTGTTTCTGAGAAAGTCAATCTCTGCGGCCAAAGAGGACTGGGAGAGACCAGGGTATATTTTATTTAGATGTTTGATGTTGGGCAAGGTTTAGATGAATTTCATGGGCATCTTTTGACCCAAAGTGTCCTTTTAGGAAAAAAATGCAGGAACTGTGCTGTTGGTCTTTGCAATTAAACGCTTCAGTCACAAACATCCTTCACCTGTGAGGTGCAATTCTCAGATTCTCAGTTCTGGGAGTGCCCCTGGCATGGTTCATCCTTCCCCTTCTCTCTAGTGACTGTTTGTCCTAGACACCACATGCTGTATTTACAGCACAAAAGCTTTCCTATATGTTTGGCTGGAACAGAATGGAGGGTTAAGCGTGGGAGGCTGGATTTTCAGAAGCGTACAAGTTAATCTGGAAGCAGTTTCTTGGAAAAATCAATGGGAGTTGTGCTCCCAGGTCATGTAGGTATTTTTTTGTAAATCCCAGTAAAGCATTGAAGGCTTTGTAAAAAGTAAACAGTCTTAGAGTCACGTAATGAATCTGAAGGAAGGAGGAAACAGAGAGACTCTTCTGGAGTATGCAATCTGCTTTTTCCTGCATGCAAACAATTAACTTCAATGTGTGACCAAGTTCACCCATTGCTGAGCTCATGCACTGTTTGATCCTATAATGCAGGCTGCAGTAGTCAGTTTTAGCAAAATAAAGGAACGATAAACACGGAATATCCTGGAGTCCTTAAGACTTGCTACATGTTTTGGTCTTCTGCTATGTTGATAATAATAAAGCAATCTATTTGTTATGAGAATCGTCTTACCTTGTTAACTCTGGAAAGAGCTGCAAAAATCATAATTCTTCCCAACATACAAATTTCTGGGGAGTAAATAACAGTAAGGAGGACAAAAAAAAACCCCAAGGAAAATACTGAATACTGATATAAAATGATGCTGTTAATACCTTAATATTAGTTTTCTTTGTATCTGAAAAAAAGCATATTGCTCTGCAAAATAACACACAGTTTCATAATTTTTGGCTTGTTTCTGTGCTTTGGGAGAGCTGGCAGGGGATGGAGAAAGCTGCATGATTTTTAAAAATTGCAATGCAATGCAAAGCTTGACCCAAATTTTCCAGACAGTGGAAGGTTTGAGCAAAATCATGTTGAAGGAGAGACAGTGTGGATTTGAAAGAGCAGTATTGATGGAAAGAGCAAGCAGTGCTTCCTTTCGGTACAGAAAAGACCGTGGACTTCATAGCTTAAAAGAGAACTATTACACTCACAACTCCTCAATTTCCACCACATCCCCTGTTATCACTGCTTTCCCTGCTCCATTCTTAGCCTAAACACAACTCAAAACTCTGTTTGAAAGTGAACCCTAAATAAGTTGTCCTCTGTTTATTTCCCTTTGCCCCACTCCTGTTTTTTTCCTATGCCATTAGATTAAAAGCCAAACAAACAAAGAAACAAAACAAAGCAGAAAGGGATTAGAGATATGAGTCATGAAATTGGAAATTTATGAATTAAATGAAGCCCTGGTAATGAATAGTACAAGTGCAGTTGTGTAAGAGTAAGGACAAAATTTTCCTTTTAAATAGCAATCAAAATTCTAAGGATTTAATTTTATTTTTCCTCCTGGATTTTACAATGACTAAGAATTTCCTTGTAGGACCAGTTCTGCTCATATTCACCCTAGTTTTTCTTCTTCCGAGAGGCTCTTGCCATCAGTATTTGCTGTAGCTAGCAGAAACCAGCTGTCAAAATGAGCTAGCATGTGTAGCAGTCTTTCTGCAGTGTACTAGCATCTAATGTGGAGATTTTCTAAATAAGTATTAAAAAAAAATAAGAAGATGTACTAGTCCTACTGTAGAAACCTTGATGGCAATTATGAGAAACCAGATACCATGGAGTTTACAGGTAGAAGTGGAATTAGATTCCTTATGGAAGGGATTCATTAATTTATTTTCAAGACTAAGCGATGTCTGTTACCATTTGGTTGGAAATAATGCTTCCAGTTCAAAGATCACCTCTGAGCTCTGGTTATAATATGTTAATGACATAAAATCATCCAGATCTAAATCATTTTAGAGATTGCATTTTCTGATCTGCGGTACGCTCTGCTAGTGTCAAGTAATAAAAACATAAATCAGGTGCAGCTTTTCATCCTGCATGCATTTGTGCACAGCACATCCATTATTTTGATAGACAACAGCTAATGGATCAGAGAAGACCTCAGAAGACTTTTAAATATCAACATAAATCTGATCTGGTTTGCTTTCATAGTTTGCCATTATTTTAAATGAAATAAAATTAGGTTGTGTCATGAACATCATACTCAAAGTAAAGATCGATACGTACGCTTGGCTTGTGACATTTTGATTTGGGAAAAAGGTTTTCTTTAGCTACTGCATGTCAAATTCTAGGGACACATACATGGGTTTGGTGTATCACACCAAGTAGCTGCTTATGCTCTCTAGGAAGAGGTGTAAAACAGAAGCGCTGGTGGATTGTAAAGAGTACCTATTAATGAGGTCGTACTGTGTGAATGTTTTCTAGGCTGAAATCTGGATATAGATGTCAGTTGTGTGTTTGGCACCTTTTCCAAACATACAGGGGGAAGATGTTTATTCTCTTTATCGGGGTTCTGGGAACAATAGCTGCATCTTCTATTTGTTATGTATCCAGGCTGGTCTTACATCTCACCTTCATCAGTTAGCACCCTATTCCAAACAATTGGGCCAGATCCAACAGCTTCAGGAAGAATGTGATTATTGCTTTTTAAAGTTAGGACCTGAGTGTGTTTCAAGGCTGGAGCTGATGGCAGCCATCAGCCCCAGCCTGAACCCCCTGTCTGTGTTCATATAAACAGCAGACATGCTAGGAGGATTATGAGATTAATGTTTTTACCATGTGCTCTCTAATTCTTTAGTATTTATTTAAAACGTGCTAAGCAGTGTTTATTTTATGGTTGAACAGTTCAAGCAGTGCGCTGGAAGGCTCATCTATTGTTGGCTATTTAACCCCAACCACCGTGGGAAGTAGGGAGCGTCATACCTGTCAGAAAAGCACAACAGCAAACACGGGACTGAGCACCAAACCTTTTGTGTTACCGTCGTCGTTATCAGCAGGCTCTGCAAAGTCAGTGTCAGAGGCCTTGATTAACACAGGGCAAGAGATAAGCTCTTGTGAACTGATGCTGGGAAATTCAGAATCGTGCATTCTCTGGGTATTGCTTATTCCACTACAGCACACTGCTTGCCTGTTGTGTTTTTGCATTACCCATTTCCCACTGATTGATTTTTAAAGTGACACAACATATTCCTTTCGTATCATAAAGAGCTTAAATACGTGCACAGAGATTATGCAGTGAAAAGAAGACTCTCCTACAAAAACAGTTGAATGCTGCACATGTGAGGTTTTCCCTTTGATTAGAAATCAGTTATTGAGGAGTTGGTTATATGCACTGTACAATTCCAAGATAGATCCTCTCTCTGCACAGGGATGCTAACCTGTATCAGACAGGAGGACAAATAGTGTTTTCTAAGATAAGGTGAGCATTTATCAGCAAAAGCGATAGTTGTGAATTCGTTTCCCTCTCGGTTATTGAAAGCCTATGTGGTATAAATTTTAATGAAGAATGGGTTGCAAAATGGGGAGGAAATAAATAAGGCTGTACTTATTATATAGGAATGTGCAATTTCCACATGATCTATTGAAAATAGTGAAAAAACATGTCTAAAAAAAAATCTAAAAAAAGAAATTACCTGTCTCATGCCATTGGCACAAGAGCTATACCACTGCCCTTCTTTGTGCTAGACTTGATGTGGTGTCCAAAACCTTAACTACAAAACCTTATGTTGGCACCATGCATGTGTTCTTTTGTCTTAATACTTTACTTTTCATTAGGGACCATGCTGATACCAGTGAGACCTAGTTTGCAACTTCTGACCAAGCTGCTGCTGGTCAGGCGCACACCCTCTGCTTGTTTATATACTTCTCAAACCTTTTGCATTCTCCAGGAAGATGTGATTTCTCTGGTCTCCAGGCTGGACCTGATTTTTCATTTTTGTGATTTGTGCAGTGGACTTGCTTTGTGTTCATTTGAGATTAGAGAAATGTCCCAGATCAATTAATTATCTGTTTAGGTTATTTGATAGAGTTGGTAGTTGTTTGTGTCAACCTGAAGTGTGAATCTCCTTTGTGTCAGACAATCAGTTCAGAAAGTATCTAATTCTTGCAGTTCAAATTCCCAATGACGTTTGAAATAAGTTGGGAAAAAAATAAATGTTGCTTCTGCTTCTAAGAATGGGAAGGTTTGCCAAAACAAACCTTAATACTCCTGCAAGTTTTAGTAGTGTAAAGACTCTCTGCATCAAAAGTAAAGGCCCAAAAGTACGGATACAGAAAGCCAGGATGTGTATTCCCACTCTGCCTGATTCAAACCCTCATTTCAAATATGCCACATTCCTGATTTGTCTTCTTTGAAATCCTCTCATTTGTAAGTGTGCCACATTGTACTAGTAATTAACTACTCATTAGGTCTGGTGTTTGAGCCTTGCTGTCCTGTGCTCTAGGTGAGTGAAATTATTTAATGTTTCATTATTTGGGATAATGCCTGGCAGAGGGAAAGATCCATCCCTGCAGCAACACAGCACCTAGGCCACTGTCACATCTGCTGAAGATGGAACTTCAAGTGCAGCCTAAATTGGCTGTTCAGGACCTCCCAGGTGAGCATGGGATGATCGGCAGTTCTGCTTAGTGGTGTGGCTTCTCTCTTTTTGCCTTATTCAAGAAAAAATCTTCATACATGCATGGGAACTTCCTTAGCCCTTCATGTTGAGCAGGGAAGATTCTCACAGAATATGAGTAGTGGGACTTGGCTTGTTGTTCCAAATTGCTAAGCCTCATTTATCAGCAAAGAGGATTTACACTGAAAAACTGCTTGTGTCCATGCAAATAGTAATAGTCTCAAAGACCAAGGTTTTTCCATCAAATAATTCTAAGGAACGAAAAGCCCATATTATAAATTAAATAAATAACCTTTTTTATAGATCTATGTAACGGGGGTCTAAAGAAACAATTCATAACATCTCTGGAGTGGAAGAGAGAATAACACCCTGTGTAGCTTTCTTGAAACACCCACAGTGCTTAGCCAGAAGGGACATAATTTCCTTTCAGACTTTATTGGAAAATTCAGCTGCACAGTAAAGTGAGGGATTATTTATAAAAATCTTTAATTATGTGAACAGTTCCTTATAGCTCTCCTTTATCTCTCTAGTTTTATTATTAGTAGAAATTGCAAAATGTAATTCTCTACTTTTGAAGGAAATAGTCTTGAAATATTATGTACAATTTCTTGGAAGAAAGTTAGAAGCCCTCCCTTTTGTAGAGATCAGATGTGCTCAAGGTTGGGTGCTCCATTTTAGCCTCTTTTCCACTTGCACTCTGTACATGCCTTGTTATTAATACTATTTAAAAACCTCAGAAAACAGCCATCACTCGGATCTAGCAAAATATTACCAACAATTCTGTGAGTACTGGTGGCCATAGACAGAGGTCCTGAATGACACATCACTCACCTTGAGCCAAACTGCTACTACTGTAAAATATGGGCAATAGTACTTAGCAGTCGTTGAAATAATCTCAGCAGTTTTTAAAATTTATTTTTCTTTGTGTAGGCTGGACTTTCTCCCTTGCATAAATTGCACATGAGAACTTGTCACACATAAAAGTGTCACTGAGGTGCAATGTAAAAAGACAACTGCTGATTTATATTCTATGGGATGTCAAAAAGCTGCCTGTCTCCCATTAAGCAGTTTTGTGTTTTAACCTTTGTATATGAAACAAAAGATCTTTGAAAGTTTCTGAAATGAAAAATGTACTTTCCTTCTTCCATGCCTCGCTGAACTACAAGTAGGCAGTCGAAACTGATTAGGGGAACTGAAGACAATTAAGTAAATATGTCCCGGTATACCTTTGCAGAAAAAAACAAACCAAAGGGGCAAATAGGTAATGAAGAAGAAGTCAAAGTGAGTGTGACTTTTTTAATGTCATTGGAATATTCATACATGCCACATTTTCTCCAGTAATTCACTTTTCATAATTTAAATTGCTATACAGTACTTAATTTTATTTTTATGTTCCACATAAAAATCTTGAACATTCCGAGAAGTGTTATACTCTCTTCCCACACTGAGAATGAAAATTCTTGAAGTGACCCAGTATCAAATGCTCATGTTGCTGTGAAAGCCTGAAATTAACCATAGTGTGGTTTGATTTGGTTTTCCCAAGGACACATTGGATCAGTGCAATCAAAGGACAAGTTTGTTTCACTCTTTCAAGAAGGAGTAAATAAGTCACAGCCTGAATCCTCCCATTCATAAAGAGCTAATGGGAATCAAGCAAGTTTGAATATCAGTTAATTAAAATATAAAAAGGAAAGGAATTATGAAATGTAAATAGCCTAATGAAGTGAAAATTGGAGCATATGTCTTCAGAATTAATAAAACCAAAAATTTTGAGAATTATTCTTTGTCTACCAAGTTAAGCCTTTAAATCATATGCATTTGAGTTGCTTTGCTCTGCTCAAAGATGTACTAATCTCAGTAAAAAATAACCTTCCTGTTATTATTATATTTTTATGCACTTCTGCATCATTAGAAACCCTCTGCACATGAGATTCCCCAGAAGGAAAATAAACGGGTTTAGTATTTGATTCACCAATTAAATGAAAGAGGATAAGTGGAATTTCTCTGAGCAACTTGGATTGAAAGAATCCTCTACGTTTACAGAATAACTTTAAGTCTTTGTGGTGGTGGAATTTCTGTACTTAAAGTATTATGCAACATTTTATAGTATAAATTATTTATAGTGAAGAAAAGCTTTAATGTTTAATGGGAAAATTCCCCTCATATTTGTTGTTCTTGCTGTTTTTTAGAGTTAGAGAGGTAATTCTGTATATTGTGGCACACCTAAAAATTAAGCAGATCTTAAGGTCATAATCTGTTGAATAGAGAAATTTTAGAAGATCATGGTAGAAAAAACAGTAAATGTACATGATGGTTTGCTGATGGAGTCCTGGTAATTGATTCTTTTTCTCTTGGCCTTTCTCCTTTCTCACTCTGACCCGTGCGTTGCTCTCATGTTTTGCTCAGTTCTCGCTGCGACACCTCTTTATCTGCGCCTGTTGTAGGGCAGCTCTGCTCAGAGAGACGCCGGCTCCCCCAGCCCGCGCTCCGAGCTGCCCCCAGGCTGTGTGAATGTGCCAAGCACAGCCCTTAACCCGGGCTGGAACACCCGGTCTCTTGGAACGGAGAATTTCCGCAGGCTCAGGCACTGCTGACAGCAGTCTCGCTGCTTCGGCCAGCTGGGAGTGCACACGAGGCGAGCGTGTGCCCGCCTGAAAAATGCTGGTTTTCTGTGTGACTGTGTCACGTTGCTGGGTCACTGTTGAATTTGCTCCCTCGTCTTCAGTTTTATACGGAGTGATTCTGGGTTCACTGACACAGAGCCTGACCGTGCATCGTGAACTCTTGCTCGAATTGTTTACAACTTGCATTATGTGTGTCTGTGGTTGTTGGGATATATCTTTGTGTTTGAAGACCTTTGCAATTCCCAGCTCTTGTAATCTGTTGGGTTTTTTTAAACTTACTCAACTGTACTGTTGAAAAATTATCTTATTTCTTGAGAACTATTATTAAGTGTTGCTAGAAGTTAAAGTTTCGTACTATCCGAACAAATTCGCAGTATTGTGAGATATTTTAGGTCTAGCCTGAAAAATACTGCTAAAAATTTCCAATTCTAACTGGGGTCAGTGGGTAAGCTAATTTCTTCTGCAGTATGTGTCTGGTACTTCAGTTATGCCTAATTTCAGGCATCTAACAAATTAACATTGAGAAATACATCCCCTTGGTTATGATCTGCTTGCAGATAAGCCCCACAGTCTTTTTCAGCATGATTTTTTTAAACCACCATAATAAACATTTAATCTTTCAATCAGCCATAAGAGCTATTGTGTACATGTTCATCTGCATCTTTCTGTTGGAAAGATTGCTTCAGTTTTAAAATGCCAAGTGAGCCTATCATTGTGGTGATCTGCAACTGTGTCACGGTGTAGATGTTAAAGATGGAACGCAGTATTAAACTCTTTGTACATAGTGTTAGATAATTTACCTAAGTGATCTACAATGGGTACTTCAGCAATAAAATTTTGAAATAAAATAGCAAATAGGTGCAACACTGTGTGTTAAGTAGTAATTATGTAATATCTTACAAATCTATAATCATGTACTGAAGAGGTGGTGAGAGCTGCAGGTTTCAAGGAATTCTGCAGAGTGGCAGTGGGGAAGTTTAAATAGTCAATATTCATCTTGCTATGTAGTTATCCTGGTAGGGAATCAACCTATTACAGGGAGCCAGTGAAGATTTACTGCCTGATAACCTGATGGTATTGTAAAGGCACCACTGAATTTGTGAAGTCCCGGATCACTTCTTGTGACTGCCTGCACTTTTCCTGTGGGTTTTATGAAAAGAAGACAGAGGGGTATCTTTTATTTCAAATAGTCTATATTACCTTTTCTGAGCGATGGTTTAGGATAGGATTTAAAGAAAAAAAATAACACAGTCTTCTGACTTCATAGTAGAGGTCAAAACCAATGGCTTGGGTTTCTAATACTGGGGGAGTGGAGTGGCAAGGTATCTCTAACAGGTGGTAAATCCTTTTGAACATCTGGACATTTATTCAGATGATTATTTTGAAATTTATCAGTGTTAGATCATTAACACTGAGATTACTAACATGATCTCTGCCACTCTAGCATGAGATGTATCCCAAATGTTAATGAATGCATCCATGTAGCATGGTAGGAAAAAAAAAAAAATTATCTCCAGTTTGCAGACACACAATAAATATTGAATATTACTACATTCCCAAATCTGCCAAAGACATTAGAGAAATTATCTGTGATTCGCCTAAAATTAAAGAAATAGAAAATATTTGACGAGCCTGGGAATTGTACCCACAGCATCTGGGTTTTGAGGAAGACCTTACCTCTGTCTTCTTCAATTAATCTTGATAATTATGAAAGCATCGTGTCATCCCACAGAAGACTCAAAGCTTTTCATCTAGAGGTATCAGAGGGTATTTAACATCGCTAATGTGAATTCTAATTCATGTAAATTACTTCAGAAGTGTGGCACATTTCTACCCAAACACTTTTTATTTCACCGAGTACTTAGCATTTAGTTAGTCTTTGGAGGATGATGCATACTAAAACATGCCTGACATAATATGAAAACAGCAGTATTTTGTGGAAGTGATACAGGAATAATACGTAGATAATAGTACTCTGCTGACAGTGATACATAACAGCCACTTGCTTTTCTTCTGGTGAAGTCAACACAAGCTAAACACCTTCATTTTATACTGCAAAAAACCCCATGATTATTTTAGTCCCTTTTTTTCTTGTTTTCCATATAATTCTGGTTGGTAAATGGTATGTTAACCTCATTCAGAGGATTCCCCAGTCCCTATCCAAAAGAGGAAGCAAGGATGTAATCAGCCCTGGCCTCATTAAAATCTTTCTAATGTAATCTGTTGTTCTCAAAAAGCTTAGCCTCAGATCTACCAAATGTATTTTAATTATGTTTTAGATGGATTGTGTCTGGAGCTATGCAGTTGCTGAAGCAAATTAATCCATTACATCAGCCAGTTCGAATTCTTTGTATGAGAATATTTACAAAAGACTTACAGACTAGCTAAAGAGACTCAATACGGCTTTTTCAGCAGCGGTTTCTTATATTTCATCTTTTTGTTCCCGACCTATGCATGGATTCTATCAAAAAAAAAAAGAAAAAAGACAATGTATGCTTCAGTATGATGCATAGCTATTGCTCACAGAAAAATATGTTAGGAATGATACTTAAGACAGGTGCACTCAGCAGTGAAGCTATAATAATTCATCTAATTCTATCTAAAATCTTCATCACCCGAACTAGAATTGCTGCAATTGGGAATTTATTATTGAAAGCATGCAATAAACAGTAGATACAGTTGATGATGTTAAATAGAAAAATAAATTTTCAATTAAAGTGTGCTACCCTGGAAAATTTAATTTTCCATGGCAAATGATCAAATTCTGTTTAATAAACAAACACTAAGCAACCTGGGAAGTCAGTGTGTTGACCAATTCATTAATCATTTTTAAATCTTGCTAAATACAGTTTATTGTCTTCAAAGTACCACTAATTACTTCAATTAGCTTTGAAGTGTATCTTTTCTTTCTCTGACTGTGCCTGTAATTTTGAACCCAAGAGGGCTTTCTAGTCTTTAGAGGTGTTTGTTTCGTTTCAAGATAAAATTCAAGTCCAAGCCTCTTTTAACTGCCTGTATCCTTAAAGGAAATGTGGGGCCTGGTCACAACTTTTCCTTCTCCCTCCATGTGGTCCCTTTGGCTAAATGGGAATATGGAAACCTGGTGGGCCTGTTGAAATCTGGTCAATAAACAAGTGTGGTTGGGGTTTTTATCTTGGGGGTATTTGTGAGGAATGATGGTAAGCACATAGTTAGAGATTTTAAAAGAAAAATTATTTAAGTAAATAGGCTGGCATCGAAGAGAGTTGAACATTCTACACTCTGTACTTGAAAGTCAATCCTATTATTTGGGCAGCTAAGTGTGTGTTTAGGAGCTCATCTACAGGGTATCTTTTTTTCTGGAAATGAGAATATGAAGTTCCTGAGAAGGATGAAATACTGATCTTCCTCTCATTATCTCCTCTCAATCAATTATCATTCTCAAGTGTTGTAAGAGGAAGGTCATCTAAGAAAAGGCAGGGAAACTTCTCTTGGAAGAGGGAGGGGGGAAGAGGATAAGAAGGAGAGTCATAGTTAGGGAAATGATGAATGGAGGAAACATTTCACATTTTAATCATTTTTGTTAATATCTTTTGTAAATCTCTGTCTTTTTGTTTCTTCTTGTCAGTTTGTGGGAAGGGGATGTTTTCAGACAGCAGGGATGCTGTAGGAATCCCAGAATGAAGTGCCGGGACTGCTCAAGATGCTGTTAAGGTGCGTCTCAGAGGAGCAGCCACCTCACTCTGTGTGTGCTCAAAGATGATGGAGCCATTTTTCCATGTTATTTAGTCGGGGAGGTCTGATGGAAGAGAGCATTTCCCCAGGTGCAGCTCAGTTAGGAGCCCTGGTTCTCTGGGACACTGCAAACGGGGTTGAAAGCTCAGCAGTTTGGCATTTCAATCACTTTGGCCCGTGCTCAGTGCAGCTTAGCACAGCGGCGCCGCACAGGCAGAAAGCTCAGTTGCAGAAACAGGATCATGCTGCTTTGCTTTTGTTTTTTCCAGTGTTGAAGTGCCCCCCAGGAGATCCTCTGTGTGGGCTAAACATTTGTTTTCCATAGATTCAGTGTTCCTGAGGCTTGCATGTTTAGACTTTGATGTGCTAGCTCAGACCCTGCTCTTGGAGCCTGTGCTTGTGAGAGCTCCCAGTAATACCATGTGAGGTGAAAGGTTGCTTGAAAACTGGCATCTTCAGCTGGTCATTTTTTATACTAAAGCAAGCATAGGTCTCAAAAAATTCTATGTTGTTTGCTCCTTTCTTCCTTGTTCATTCACTTCTTGGCAAAAAAAAAAACAACAACCCAACCTCTTATTTACAGGATAAATAACTCCAGGTCATTTTTCACTGATACAATTTTTTTCTAATCTATGAAATATTTAGGAATCAAGAAAGCTGATTGTTTTCCTGGCAACATTTAGGTACGATTTTTAAAGTGTGCTTAAGTCTACTAGAGAGACAGAAGTAGAAGAATCTTACAGCCCTCTCTCCAAACGTCTGTCCATGACTGAAGTTATCCTACAGTGTGGGCACTTCATTTCTAGTTATGGCATGTTCTGTTATGTTCAAAGTTCTGCTGTGCTGTCATATTTAATGACAAATTTACAGCCATGAGTTGAAAAAAATAGTTTATGAGACATTAGCTCCATTGCAAGATAACTTTTCTGCTCCCCAATACTTGCATGGACGTACTGCTCTTACCCTTACTATTGCTTTGCTATGAAGTGAGAAAAAAAGCAAATACATAAATTATACCAGTTAATAAAATTGTATTCACTCTCACAAATGTTGCTCAAATTTCATCCTTAAGGTTAATGTTTAAGTTGTATTCATTTACTGAATTGATTCTTTCCAATCCGCTCAGCTTTGCTTTGACATTCACGTTTGAAAACGAAACCCCATTTTAAACTACAAAGTCTTACAAGGTTTGGCATTAAAGGCAAATGTTATTTTGTATCAGTTATGTTGTATACAACCTTTAGATTCCTAAATTAGAGAGAAGTTTAAAGTCTGTGATGAAAACATGAAATTGATAATGTTTAAATTGCTTGTTCTTTCTTAGGTGCACCTTACTTGATCTATAAATGTAGAAGCTTTTTCTGTGTCATGTAGCTGTACTAGGCTTTATATGTCTTTGCTCTGATTTAAAGAAAACACATTTTTCTGGTGAGCATTAGCATTGTCCTCAGTGCAATTCTATTGTATTGCAAGACAGCAATTTGTTGCAATAAACTGAAATTTATTGGAAGTTAGTGAAATTGTTTGAGCATAAATTTCCCTTAGCATTTCTAACATTCTTTCAGCCATTCTTTTCTCTGAAAAATGCTGGAGAAGGCTCCCAGGGGACCATGTACAGTGCTTGTCTGTATATTATCAAGCTTTATTTTTGTTTTATTCAAAATGTTTTGCCTGCGGGCTGCTGAATATTTTTGTTGACCGGTTTTCTCAGCTGATGGTTGCACCCTCAATCATAGGAAGATTGATCTAATACCTTCTCAAAACTGAGAATATAAAACCCAATAGGTAGATATTTTTAAATAGAGGACTCCTCCCCCCTCCCCTCCCCTCCCCAATATAGGCACCAAATAAAGGTTTACTTATCTGCTATCGAAACATTTTGCCAGTGAGGTCTTCAAACTAAACTGAACTGATATCTGCAAATTCAATAGGTAATTTTAACTATAATAAAGTCCTGAAAAAGAGTATTTTTTTTTTCCCCAAACGGCAATATGTCCTATTTTCATGAATAAGTTTGAGAAAGTGAACACTTTTACCCCTTCCTCAAGGAGAAGAAACTTCCTGGTAACACAGCTTGTTAGAATCAGGCCTGAATAGCAAGCTCCTAATGCTGCCAGTATTGAAAATAGTCGCTGATTTAATTCTTGGATTGTTATTACAATTCGCTTGTCCTTGTTTTGATTGTGGAGGGAAAAGATTAAATATTTTGCCTTTAAGCCTAAACCAATGTACAGAACACCACTTTCCTCTCAACTTCAGACACAAGTGCGTTGCATGCGGTATCTGTTAACTTCAATCAATACAGCTTCTGATGCCCTCTGGTTTAAGTCTCTGAATTAGAGGGGAATTTGTTCCATCAATGTATTCAGGAACTATGTAAAACTGAAGCGATATTGAATGACAAACTCTAGTACGACTCTTTATTGGCACAGTGAAAGAAGAAACTGTGGTATGATGCTTTTCTTCTTTGGTTTGTTTTAATAAATGGATTGTGTATCCTTCGGAACTGATAGTTTCCAAAACAAAGTATATTGGAATTGTTTTTTTTTCTCTTGCATTTTGTCAAAGTTTCTGCCTGCTTTTCTAAAGGAAAATTGAGAATAGTTTGTCGAAGTCTAGAATGCAAAGGGAAAACAAAGAAGAGGATGGTAGGCTGATAGGCATTCAACCCTAGAGGACTTGTTGAAAAAGGAGTACTGTATGGAATTGCTGTCTTAAAAGTAATGACACAGAGGTGTGATACATGTTATAAAATAGGCCTGTAGAGAAGCTAATATATAGTCTAAATTTGTTTCCGAGATGGTAAAATAATTCTACAATTAAATCTTTTGACATAATTGCTGTGTATAATTTATGCAACTTTCCCTTAAAATAATGCATTCAGTAATTTTTTTTATTTCCACCATTTTGGAACAGCCGCAGAAGAAGTCCATTTTTTACTTAATGGAGATTTTAAAGTTCACTATCTAAAGTAAAGATATTCCCAGCAACTCTTCCAGCTAAACAGTTCCAACTTTCTCAACTATGAATGATCCTCAGCCTAATAAATTTATGTTCATTGGAAAGATTACTTGGTGTGATGTTGTTCAGAGCACCAATAACTGAGGTTAAATTCTGATTTCAAATATGGAAAAGTATTTTGTGGAATTCCCCTAGACTGATCAATATTCTTGGGTTCTTCAAAATCTCTTTTACAAACAAACAAAATTAATATGACCTATAAATTGCATCCCAATTGCTCTGTTGTGTGACCTGATTCTCATCTGTGCAGATATGTTTCCTTGTGTCAAAGTTTAATATAAGATAATTTATTAAAATCCTGTGAGCGTCAATATTTTTTTTTTTGGTAACTGTTAGCATCACAAACTGTTTTGGCTGCCGTATGTATGCATGTGTGTTCTCCCTTTTGATCTTTCTCGATCTTGAAGTGCTAGCATTGGTTTTTGCAGTATTTCTGTTTAATTTTTTCAAGTAAGTTTACAAAGTTAGATATAAGCATTGAAGAATCTCAATGGAATTAAATATTAAAGCACCCTGAAGCTACTTTTAGTGCTGCAAAATGAGAAAATAGAGATAAGAAAGAAAAAACATGCTCAGCATGTAAATTTACATTTCCAAGTAATAGGATTTGGCCAGGAACCACTACATTGTATTTNCCATTGGATTTTTGCAGCGGTGCCATACCACAGGAAACAGGAAAATGTCTAAGTCGGCAGACTACCATTGATGATTGTGCGCTAAATTTCTGGAGATTTCTTGAACGGGGTTCATGATACTAACAGTTAGTCCAACTGCATTTGTCATTTGTTTGGAGCTGACTACATCTGCTCCATTGTCACTACTATCCTCCAGTTACATGCACGCAGCCAAATTCAGTGGGAATTTTGGCTTGCTTTTCCTATAAAATCTGGACCAGGCATGCATGATCTTCCTGTCCCTGCTCTCCTACTGAGTCCATGGTTTTGTTGTTGGACTTGAAAGGCATTTGATCACAAGCCCAGTTACCACCAATAACAAATCTGAATAACCACGAGGAAGCATTTCTTCTCCAGATGTCATGCTCCTGACTTCCCCCATGCAACATGAAAGAATTATATTCCTTCTGATTCCATGATAATATTGAAGAGCTTTATTATTGTCCTTTCTACATCTCTGCTTTCTGTCAAAGTTTCAACACCCCGGAATCATGGGGAAGCTCTGGACAAGTTTTGTCCAACCTCTGCCATACTTTTTATATTAAGAGTCGTTATCATCTACTTCCTCTTAGATGTTTCTTCTGTTTGTGGTTCACATTCTTGCTGGCATTTGGATGAGAAATTTAAAAATAAGAATTGAGTTTTATTTTTAACACACCGCAACTCACCACGAACAGAGCTGTAAGTACACAAGCAGGCAGTGAGTGTAATATTGAGAATTCTATGTCAATATTCAGTACCAGAACTGCAGGTTGAATTTTCTGTTGGTTATACACAATTGTGAAATGAATTTTAAGAAGAAAATGAGTAAGAATAAGTAACAGAAGGGACAGAAATTGAGTGATGTGTGGAACTGCTAATTCAGTTTATATTCATGAATTAATTTTCAAAGCAACTGGATAAATTCTGGTCTCACTTATTCTTTAGTCATTTCAGACGTTAATTTCTGAGAATCATATCTGAGGTAATAACTTTCAGTATAGAGTTTTGTCTGTACACTTCGACATCTTACTTGTAGCTCTTTATTGCTTGTGCATTAGTCATTGCCCTTTTTAATATTCTTAGAGATTGAAATAAGTAAAATCAAAGGCAAATAACAAAGAATGCTGTTATAAATCTTAATTACTTTTCTTTTACATTTGTCTTCAAAATCAACAAATCATTCAGACAGAAATAGGACCAAATGGTATTGATGCTGGTTTCTGTTGAGACTGAGTTAATTTTAGCAGTAAAATGAATTTTTCTATCCTCGAGAAGACAGCTTTGTGTTTCTTCTTGATATGCATCATTTCCACTGAACAGAATCAGAGCCAAAATCCTCAATTTTTCTGTCCTGTTCCAGTGAGAGTAAGAAATGGGTGCTTAACTTCTGAGGTGATGAGTACAGTACCCATTTTAAAAGCAGGAGTGTCTGGAGTTCTCTCATAAACTACCCAAACACAACTGCTTCCCTTCCCTTCCACTCTTTTCCTTCTTCTTTTTTTAAAAAGAAATCTGCAATTATTTGGTTGGAGTCTTATGTAGGGTGTAGTGAGGAGCAGAAAATCAAGAGGCAATTCTGATTTCAGGCATATTCAGTGCACGTGAAAGTCTCTCTGCATGAGTTTCAGACTTCACTGGCTGAGTGCTAATTCGATTCAGTCCCTTGTAAGGGCTTTCAGGAAAGTAATTTTGTCTTTAACTTCTAGCAGTAACAAAAGGCGTATTCTAAGACAGCTTTTATGGCAATACAATGTAATGATACACTCCTGAAGGAGCTGATTTGCGTTTGTGCTTGGCATTGCAAAGCGCAATGCATGTTGTGCATTCATGTAAACATTGATAAACAAAAAAGGGACTGAACAAAAACCTAACCTTCCTAATCAATTATCCCACGTGATCATAAATCTGTTTTGATATTATTACCTTTTTAGTAAGATGCCCTTAAGAAGAGTACAGCTGTTCTGCATTTCTGAATATAACTTTAAACCTTTACTGACCTAACTTAAAATATGTATTGACCCTGTTTTATGCTTTTCTAGTTGTACTCTGTGGCAGTAGACACTGGAGCACCATAAGGAAATCGATGTCTTTCTAAGCAGCCAAGAAATGGAGATTTTGCCTAGAAACTCTCAGAACAAGGTGCTCTCATGTAGATAACATGTAGACCTGCAAACCTGACCTGACATCTCCTCACCCACAGAGCTATTAATGTTAAGTAGAAATTAAGGTTGGCCAATCCTTCAGCGCTAAGCACATGTTCTGATCTGATGCCTCCTGACATCCAGAGTCACTTTAGAGTCCAGGTAACCTGGATACGGGAAGGCATTAAAAATGTAGGCTCATTTTCTCTCGTCATCACTTTCCTGTGATGTTTGACTTTAGGCTCCTCAATATTTTGTTGCTGACTGCATTTTTCTTATCCCTGCTGTTGAAACCTCTGTAGCTGGTGGGTTGACCAGATGCCCACCCAGCCACCCTCTCACTCCCCTTTCTTGATGGAACTGTAGGAGAAAATAAGATGGAAGAACTTATAGGCTGAGATAAAAACAAGGAGTCTACCTACCAGGTACAGTCACAGAAACACAAAGTCATCTTTGCAAAAATTGATTTAAAAGGCCCAAAGAAAGGCTGCCAAATTTTTTTTCTCATTTGCTGTTTCAGTTTGAATACTTGAAATGTTGCACTATGCTACAACAATTTCTGACATAACTTAGAATAGTATTTTCAACTAAAAATCTCTGCTCTTTTCTTGCTTTTTTAAAAAAATTCATCTATTGCTAGTATTACATTTGATGAGTGTTTCAAGAAGTAATAATTTGAAAGTTAGAATCATCCAGAGCTCTGGATATAAATTCAGATTATCATGATAGCTCAATTTCAAAGAGATAATTAGGTAATCCTTATCTCATATATCTTTAGTCTAACATATTTTCTGTAAGTCAGTGCATGAAGAAAGTAAATGGTCATTTTGGCCTCAGTAGAAAGATATGAACGTATACAATTTTTCATGATCATAGGATTAGATTGTCAGGCTCTCATGGTGAGAAGATATCATATTCTTCCTTTGAATTCCTTCCACAGGCTTCAGTTCCGGATTTTCACCCTTACCCACTCTGTCTTAAGTGGTCAAGCTTATCTTCTTCCTATGCATCAAATGCATTTTACACTGTCAGCTGTAGACACTGTGTCAATGGCTTTGGTTTGCTTTCTGCCCAGTTTACCCATTGATTTGCTTTTCACGTTGAAATGGACTTTATCATCTCGTAGGCTATGTAAGCTTGCTTGACTTGAAATCCATTCTGTAGGCTTGTTATTTCTGACTGGTCTTGTAGCTTGGTGCTTCTACCCCACAAGAACTCTCTAGCTTCTTAAACCATTGAAGTTTCAGCATTAATGTTTAATAGCTGTGACCTCAGGATTGATTAAATCCAGTTGACTTAACCTTTCTGAATATGGGAGCAGATTTTCAGCTTGTGTAAAAAGAAAAAAAAAATTCTAACCAGGACCTGATTTTTCTTTTCTATAACTCTGTTACCATAAATGGGAATCAGTCCAATTAAAAAGAAAACCTAGATGTATTAAGAGACACATAGTGATATTTTTCACTTCATATGGCATTTTATGGATAGAACTTAATTTTGACAATAAAGCACAGAAAGGAAACCCAGCCTCTTTATTTTATTGTAGAAGTAGTAGATAGGCTGGAAGGTTGCATACAACACTTTTTTTCGTTGTCCTGCCTACACAACCAGGGCAACCTCTCTTTCTCCACAGGAATAAACAAGCAAACAAAAGAAAAACCCAACCCTGATCAAACAGATTACTAAACAAGGAAAGTCGGTGTTGAATTATTCTGTGTTCCAGGTAATTGCTCCCAGGTGTCATCTCAGTTCTGTGAGAGCTGTCAGTTGTTTGATAGTATTTTGAGAATTTGGCTCTCTCATGCCTATTGATTTTCTTTCTTTCAGGTGCACCACTTGAAAGATCAGAAGTCTTCTGCTAATATGATAAAAAAATATTTTTGTTTCACTTTTTTTATTTTTCGACAGTGTGCCCATGCAACATAAGACACATGCAGCTTTCGGACTGTCAGTATATAAAACAGTAAAACTATATTAAGGTAACATACATACTTACTGTGTTCACATGATTTGAACCTGTAATTTTTTCCACTGCAAAAAATATGTGAGTTGTTTTGTTTTTTTTAACTCTGAGAAGGATAAGAAACTATTTCCAGAGACTTTTAGAAATAAATGGGGTTAAAAGGGTCACTAAATTATTTTATTATTGCTCAGGAGAGATCTCCAAAAGGAAAGACAAAGCTTTCTATTGAAATACTTTGAAATAGCAGCATTCAAAGGTTTTTAAAATACATAATATCATTTTCTAAGCGCTTATTGTGTGTGTTGTGTATGAAAAACCGTATCTGAGCCTATCGACACTTGGTGTTTTCCTAAAGTAAAAAAATTGAAAAACTTTTGATGTAAATCTCTATGTAGTGTTAAAGTCCCACTTGGCTCACACTGATTACTATAAATTAAATATAATGGTAATCAGCCTCAGCATTTAGCATGTGGTATGGAAATCTGTGATTTCCATTGATTGCAGTGAAATTATACATATGACATTTACTCAATATGCGAATAAAGCAAAAGTACTTTTTACCACTGGCATTGGTATATTTTGCAATTAGGGTTTATCTTTTATCCCACGTGGGTACAGGGCAGTTCACAACTCATGAGTCTGATATAGCAGCAGTGACTAAATGCATGCTTAATTTGAAGCACATAAATAGTTTCAGTAATTATGACTGAAAGTTTGCCTTGGATTTAGCTGTGTTGTCGCAGCAATATGCAGCCAGTGCTGGATATCTTGTGTGTACCAGTCATCCCAGTGACACCCAGCTGCTGTCTGTACTTCTGTTTCTTTGTAAACTCATCGGAGTCAAACACTCTCCTTAAAAACTTCTGTCTCAGGATGTTTCAGCAATAGTTGTCTTTGATTTTTCATCAGTTGTGTTTCCTCTTGTTAAGCTGAAGAATTGGCTTCATGGCTCTCTTCACCAAGATCTTACTCAACAGTTAATAAAAGAAACACAGTTACATTTACAAAGTGTGTCTTTTGCTAAATTAATATGAAAGAGTGAGGGGAAAATGTGTCTTTTGAGCTCTTCTAAAATAATGAAGTATGTGGACTTTTGGTTGCTACAATATTGTTCGTTCCTAGAGGAATTACATTCCTTTACAGCAAGTTAAGTAATTGTGCTGCATTGATGCTCTCAGAAGTGTAATTTTTAATAAAAATTTTAGTTTAGTTGCAAATCCATCACTTTAATTCATATGTTATTTAATTGCTGATATAAAAGCTTCTCCACTAACTCATGTTTTCCATTTCTTTCAAAATACATTTTCCCCCTTACAGGTAATAATTACTGTTAACTCAGCAGGTAGACCACTCTAAGGTCTAAAACAAGTGCATCTTTAAATAAGGCTAACAAAATGTGAATCTTTAAATGAGGCAACAAAGTGAATGGAGCTGAGCATTAGCAGTAGGAAAATGTAAAGGAATGTCACAATAATCAGTGGCTGCAACCACTTAAAAAACCCTCTAGACAGCTGAAGGACTAGGGAAGCAAGTACAAATCAGGGGAAAGTCAAAAAATAAGGTACTAAAACCACAAAAGAGCTCTTGTCAAGAATAAACTTTACAAAATGTGACAATAAATATGCACAGTGCCTTCCAACCCCCCAGATCCAAACTGCCTTGCAAACTAATGACAACCCTGCTAAAAAGACATTTGTGTGTGAAAAGTGGCAGCTAGGTTACAGTCAGGTAGAAGAAACAAAGTTTTGGTGCAAACCTGAAAACTGAGCAAAATATCTGAGCCATTTCCCATATGTGAACTCCACACAGTCCAAACAGTCTGAGTTTGGAGTTAAACATACAGGTGAAGGATTTTTCTACTCAAATATTAGTTCATCATAAAAGCATAAAGTGATTAAATATATCCTGTCTGTTTTGTACTATTGAGAGATGTAAGCTTGAAATCAAACTGTAAAAATGAAGTATTGAAATTTAATTGAAAATTTCTCTCCCTTGAATTAGTGTTAATTCATTTGACTTTGATAGAAACTTAATTTCCAGTTTTGAATGTTAATGACATGTAATAAAAATTAAATACGGGAATGTACCTTGTAGGAAGAAAAATCAGGAAGAAAAGTCATTAAGCTAATTAAAATACTGTGGAAATTTGGAGCAGGTTTAATCTTCATTTTATGCATTTCTTATAATACTCTTCTTAGTGACATTATCTTATGCAAAGACTCTTAGAAATCTTTTTGAAAGAAGAAGGATGGAGTCGCTTCTTGGCTTTTTACTCTTTGCACCTGTCATTGATATATTAAAAAAATCAACAGGACAGAGACCACGCTCTTCTGCAAAGGACTGCTGAGGTTTTTTAACACTTGTACTGGTGGATCATTATATTACGCTTAAAACTAGGATTAGAAACTGAATTTGGGAATTCAGATACTGGACAGATCTGTTGAAGAGCATTGCAAACTTACCTGGATTAAGATGGTGGCTAACATCTGAAGGATGCTTTGGTTCTCACATTCACGTGCATCAATAGACCTCAATTAAAACAAGGATTAGGGCTGGTTTGAGAAAACTGGTGCTGAGGACCTCTGATTATTAGCTTTCTTTAGGCTTACAGAGCTAAAATTATTTTTGATCCCAGGTGAAACAGTACTGATGAAACAGTAGTTTCAATGTGTGCTTTTGTAAAATTAAGACGCCTTCAGCTATGATAAAAACTAGGATTGGGCTGCAGTTAGGAGTAAGATTCAATGAATCAGGGTATAAGAGCTCTATTTCTTTTTGTGCTGTGCCAGTGCCCCAGTTTTCGAACAAGTGCTGGTGTGAGGGGGAGCAAGAGCTGACTTCTGCAGGAGGCATTGCTCTGTTTCAAGTTTCCAGTTAATGTAAGGGGTTTGGAAAGTAAGAACTTAATGATACTGTCAAGTATGTAATGAAGGAAGACCTAGAGGACTGCCTGCTGCTACTTGTATTGACTGGTTAAAGCTAGAAGTCAGGTTAGATTTTGGGAACTGAAAAACTCAGTTTATTACAGGTTTTTGAAGCGTCTCTGGGTATAACACAAATGACAAAATACACAGCTTTTAATTTTGGTGGGTTTTGGTTCACTGCCATTTTGTTAAACTCAAATCAGGGCTTGACACTGCCTGTATATGTAATTAGCAAAGGTGATGGAAACAAAAGTCTAAGCTGAGAATTTGTTCTTTCAGGCAAAATACTTGGAGGAAAACCCCGGTGTATGAATTTGTTCTTTGCAGTGCCTTAGTAGCAAATGTGATGGGACTTTTTTTTTTTTTTTCCATTGAAAAATTGAAAAATGAAATATGTCAGTATAGTTGCCAAACCTTTGATCACTCATCACTGTGATAATTTCTGGGCTCATAGAGCTCCTACACAGATGGTAAAATAGGCTGATGTAGTATGTCTGAAATGACAACATTTCTCATGCTAGACAGAAGCATGGCGTGCCTCTGTGAGGGGTATCTGCCTTGCTATCTCCAGTTTTGGTTGACAGGGATTGCCTTGGATCTCTTTTTTTCTTCTTTGGGAGCCGGTGTGCACCTGGGAAGGCAAAACGTAGCCCAGCACTAGATGAAGGGGCATGATTTAAACAGAGACGTTGCAAGTTACAAACATGGCATCTGCCTTTCTTGGCAAGAGAACTGAGAACCTGGAATGAGAACGTTTGGGAACTATGGGGATTCATTTCAGAACAAGGTCAGAAACATAAAAGCAAATTACATGGGCCGGTCTGAACATTATTTTTCATTAAAAATCAGTGCTCAGGCTTACTGCTAGATGCATTATTATGACCATATGTTAGGACTAAAGCAAAACAAAATGCATTTGGAAGATGCCATTGATCTTTAATGAGTGTGCTGTCTGTGATTTAATGAAGCATACGGCTTGTCCAGTTCATGAAGTGGAAGGGATTTTCATTAGGGACATGTTGGCATGGCAAATGCTTGGTACATTTTAGCCTTCACATTGTCATTTCTACGGTATGGTCTGCTTCAGTGTTGAAGAAGCTTTGACCTTCATAATGCAGCAAAAAGACAACTGGAAGTTGAAAAGAATTTCCAGTGAGTTGACTCACTATGGCAGCCTTTTTGGTTTTGATAAAAAATTTAAACTTGTTTTAATTCTTTTTTTTTT
>VZTA01022404.1:33199-114762 GCA_013398855.1 Mohoua ochrocephala
TGCGAATGAGGTGCCACTGCTCATCTTGTGCGTAGCAAAATAGTATAATCTCTCGTTGGAATAAGCTTTCTTAAAAATAATTTCTTCTAGAGTGAGGAGTGCCAAAATGCATATGCAGTATGGAAGTCAGTATTTCAGGTTTGTCAAGTTTCTGGAGGTTTATCAGGTTTTTTGGATAATGCAATGCCATTGATTTCAGGAAATGCAATTTCCAGAATTTCTGGGGGCATTACAAAACTCATTGAGATAAAGAAATATTCATACATAAATGCTGCAGGATCTGACCCTTTGTCTATCATGTGGAATTTTTTAAGTCTCCAAGTGTAGAATATTACTTGGCCACAATGTTTGCCCTTGATACCTCTAAATCTTCGACTTCCAAAAGCGCTGGGCTGTGCTGAAGGGAGGTGTCAGTTTTCTGATATCTTACATCTTTGGACATCACAGCCAGTGCACTGCGTAAATGGACCTTATGTGTCTTTCTAAATTTTTGCATTGTCTTTTGTTTAATCTCCAAACAGGGAATCCACACTAAGAGTGCTGTAGGGAGCTAAAATTACATTCAAGTGCATGACTGTTAAGCTTTTTTTGTTTTACTGGGCCCAGAAATGCCTGAGACATCCTAGATCTTTGCCAGTGTGATGTTTTTAAAAGCTTAACTTTATAAACACACATATACACATGCATGTCTATTTTTCCCTGCATAATTTAATTACTTCTTGAATATTAAATTTTGGGACTTGTACAGTGTGTTTAATTTAATTGTCTTATTAATTGTAAACCTCAGTACACAGCCTTATTTGTCAGACAACTGCCAAGTTTTTCTTAACTGAATGCCCAAAGCCTGAAAATTATGGACAGAGATGACAAAAAAAAAAAAAAAGCAGAACTCATTTTAAACATACAATTGTTATTGATTTTTTGGTGTTATTTATTGCAGCAGGCAGTCCCTTTCCAAAGAGCTGTTGTATTAAGAATTCATTCCTTTACATTGGTAGATATGAAAAATGAATTGAAGGTACTGTACAGTATATTTTCAGTTAGCATAAAATATAAGCACTGAAATGACAAGCAAGCCTAAGTTCTGTTTTCAAAACCATGAAGTCTTTTAATAAGTGTGTAAGACAAACTTGAAAATGGAATTTAAAACCCTAAACCATTGAAAACTGTTCTTAGCCTTGCAATACGTTCAAGCAAAGGGACTATTCACGTGTGTCAAGTTAGGCGTACGCATAATTCTTTTGCGGAATCAAAGACTACATTTGTCACTTTAAATAGCACTGGCCTATTTTACATGCACAGATTAAAATGACTCTCCATTTGAACCTCCTCACGGCAGGAGCTCTTAGCAGTTCCTTGTGGTCCAGGTGCGTAAGTGGCCTCAAAGTAGTCTCCTCTGTAAAGTAGGAAAATAGAACTGATGAGAGTAAAGAAAGAGAACTGGAAAAGGGAGTTAAAAACTTAAATTTGATGACTGTGCTCAAAACCGCTTCTAGATTTTAAAACATGATTCTTTTTTAAAAATAAAAAGCCAGTAATTTAAAAATTAAAGGTTTGACTTTTATTTGCAGGGGATCTCCAGCTCCCATTGACATTTGCATCCTTCCTCACTCTATTAAAAAGAAACCCACAGTCAAATCATAATATGCTCTTGTAAATTGTAGACACAGACATTAATGTGAGTCCTTCTAATGTTTTTATTTTTGAAAGAAAGGTAAAATGTTTTGCGTCCTATTTGTTTTGTTGATTTAAATACTTGCACATGTTAATCTGTTTGCTCAGCTGTCACCTAAATACCCAAGTCGTGTTATCTCACTTGAGAATAACATTATATCCAAAAACTCAAGGACCAAATGGCTAATATGTGTGGATGTGCCTTGTATTGCTTTAACTATTAATCATGAAAATACTCAGAAAAATTACTTGTAGCCCAAGTAACCATTACTAGTATTCAAGTATAATGTGTCTGGAGGAGGTCAAGACTGTAACACCATTCTGTTGGGGAGGAAAACTGTGTTGGATTCAAGTGGCGGACCTTGGCAAAACTCCTGTAAGGAGGCCAAGTGGTCTCCACTGCCTTCTCGTACTTGCATCAGAGCTTGTGGGGGTGCAGTGGTGAGACGAGCTCAGTTTTATGGCACAGTTTTAGAGCACTCAGCTTCAGAAGCTTTGAAGTAAACGGATCTGTTAGTCTGCCTTTTCAAGGGCTTTTTAGTGGTTCCAACTTCAAAACATCTTGAGGTTACTGCAAAACTCTCAGAAATACCTGCACAGAGGAAGCTTCCTTTTGCATATTGAATACAGCGAGGCCAGTTTATTCCATTACCTTTTGTCCAGAGTGATCCAGCCAAGATCCAGGGAGACCCATCTTGACTTGATGTGGGGTGGTCACTGTTTTCCTTTTCTGCATAGTGTGGCAGAGTTTGAGGGGAGTGCAGGAAGGCGTTTCCTCCTGTAGTGGAGAGGCTCTGTATGCATCACCTGTGTAGCTACTTAATGAGTAACTCATAATCCCACTCGATGATCTCAGAGGTCTTTGCCAACCTCATTGATTCTGTGTTTCCGTGATTTGCATCGACTGCTGATGTGTTACACTGCCCTTATGTTACTGTGGATTCTCTAAGCTGATGGAAGCTGGAGAGAGGAACTCCAGGATTTCCTTGGATCCCCATCCTGTGTCTGTAGGTGTCTCTCTCGGTGGATTTTTTCGTGGCGATGGGCTATTTTCAGCCATATTCCATATATAGCTATCATCTTTATATCAACCAATGCTGAGTCTTAGTTTTTGACTGGATGTTGCCCTGCTGCTGAAAGCTACTAAAAAGCATAATGATGACATTTCAAAACTTACATTTACTTTTAATACATTCTGAGGTTGAGAAAGGAAAGAGCTTGCTAGCCGCCTACTAATGTTATGGCTGGAAGATTTTTCCTATCACTAAAGTTATCTCACTGATTAGAATTAAAAATATCTGAATTCACATAATAATTTGTAGATGTGTTGAAATAACTGTCAAGCAGAATGTAGATATATTAAAATGCTCAGGGGTTCTGTGGAATTTGGGTGATGATCCTGGTTATCAGTAAACACTAAAAGTCACTCAAAGTTGCAGCTACAATTCTGTACAGATGATCATCATTGCTCTGTTCCACCCCCGAGCCTCAGACTAGTTCTCTGACCAGGAATTTGCACACCGCCCATTTTTGGTAGCGTGATGAATAACTGAACCTCGTTTCATCCACTATCAAGTAGCTACAGTTCTATTTCTTCAATACATATTGAAGCTTCGAAATATTTGAAGCGTTGAAAATAAAACTCTACACGAGACCCCAGTTTTGACTGGCTTACCCGAACAGACCATGATGAATAGATAATATTGTGTTTTCTCATTGTATTACTATTACTGTGCTTAGGTTTTACACAAATAACAAGGTGAGCCCTGCTCCAAGGAATTTGTGATCTTATTAGCTGCACTAAATCTTAGTAATGGAGCGCGGTGGGTGGTGCATTTGGAAATTAAGAACTAACTCGAGATATACAGCTCTAACTGCCTTAGCCAAACTTTATAGAGCCAGTCATGCAAAGAAAGTGAACTTATAAATAATATAATTAATTACTCCACACAACATTTACCTTGAAGCTCTTTTTTCTTGTTACTACTTTTTTTTATGTCATCCCATGGCTTAAAGGACCATGATGTAAACTAGAATACCTTTCTGCAGAATAATTTAAGCAATTTAGTTTTGAATAATGCCATTGTGAAATATGGGGTATTTAACAACTTTCTCCCCCTATGTTGTATCTGAACCTGGATAATGCAATTTAAAAGAATGTCTTTACTTTATTAGTTTTATTCACACAGTGAAAACTATTTTGATTGTCTTGAAGCAGGGAGAGAAAAGGTTGATAGCGTATGGCTTTCCATTCCTTAGGGAAAAACTCACCCACACTAAATACAATAAATTATCGGGCAAAGTCTGCCTGTCTTTGGATCATGCACAAACTCTTGCTATCTCCAGAAAAGAACGAACTGACAATTTTACAGTAAACACAGTAGAAGCTTTGCCAATAAAGCTTATCACTATTCTATAAAATGATGGAGACATTAGATTCCTGTCTCATCACAACAATACCAGAAAATAGCTATTTTAGTCTGACATATCATTCTGAGAATGAATTAGCATGATTTTTTTTTTTTAGATTGCATTGTGATTGTTTTGCCAAGAGGTAAGACTAACACTTTGTTTTATTTTGGATACAAGATATTTGTTGCCTGTAAGTTCTGAATTAATATCACAAGTCAGCAGAGTCCACCTGAATTTTACTTACACAATCAAAAGAATCCAAATCCTATACATTTCCTTTGAAGAGATGCCTGCAAAATTACTCTATTTGGCCTGTCTTTGTCTCTCTGTGTTTAGGGGAAAAAAAGCATTTATGGAGCAGTTTTTGTGGTGCTGTTTATCTGTTGTTTATTCCTTAGTTTTTCTCCTTCTGTGTTCCCCCCACCCCCCCCAGTATCTGCTGATCTTATGCTTTTTTGTGTCAACACTGTTCTTTGGCAGAGCCACTTTTAAATAATCTTCTGCTCAGGAAATGTGTAACCATGCTTAAGATCTGTAAAAAATGTAATTATAGGAAACGCAGAATTAACATTTTAAGCAAAAGTTAAATTTAGAAGTAAAAACCTCTGCTGTTGGTTGGGTCAGTGGAGCATGTGTACGTCCAAGAAATCATATGCTCCATCCCCTCAGGGAAGCATTGGAAAAGGCAGCTGTTTCATACACACTCAAGATTATTGTCCCTTCTTTCCCATGAACTGCTGCCAGCCAAATTGCTCTTTGAAGCTAAGGGATGGCAGTGACCGAAGCTGTTGCATGCTTCTCACCCATGAAATAACAGCAAATTTGGTATGTTTCTCATTAGAATTGTATTAAAGCATATACTTGATAGCAGCTCAGCAGTACAACAAAGCCCCCTAATCAACCCAAACGTCCATGTAAGATGCAGAACTAATTTTGTCCTTGGAGCCAAAAGGCCATCCCCAATAAATCTAGTTAATCTCTGTGGCGCTTGAAGCAGGTACCAAGAATTATTGGCATTGTGTGGGTGAGGAGCGTGAGGCAGGGAGGAGCCTGAGCACCTCACAGCAGGCAGCACCTCAGTCACACAAAATTGTGGTTGCTGCTTTCCCATGGAGTAAACAGCACCTCTGACTTTGAAGGAAATGGGAGGAGCCTGGTATTGGCAAAAATTCTGATACTGAGGAGAATGAGAATGGGAGAATGGGAACGATGTCTGCTACAGCACATGGCTTACTGAAGTTTACAAGAAACATGATAGAAATAAAATAAGAAAAACTAGTCAAGCATATTCTCTTTCCCAGCATACGTTGTTAGTAAAGTGGGTTTGCAAGGTCACTGCTAAAGTAACATCACTTCACAAAATAAACAGAAAGTGACCTCTGTCAGCTTTTATCAAAAGTTCACCTTAAGAAACTTATGCACTTTGATGTCCTTAAAAGATTATAAAATAGTCAGTAATAATCGGGCTCTTTCCTCCTTTTCAGTAGCCAGAGGGCCACATGTGGTTGTTCAATCAGAATGTGGCAAGTTCATCTGAGATCTAAGACAATCAAGCAAAACAAAACTTCTGTATTGTTGGCAGCAGCCCATAAAAGGTGTAACCGTGAAATTTTAGTAATGGGTTTTTCGTATAGAAGCCATGCGTAATGTACGGTAGCTCTCTCTAAAGCCAATGAAAGCATGAAGAGACATTGGTGGAAAAGATTAAATTATGTGCTGCAAGGAATGGAACTTCTCAATAGGAAGCAAAATCTAGAGTAGATAATGATAATCTACTTGCCTGCATTAAAGGATGCATTTTAATCTTCAAAGATTAGTTTGTAACCTACAGTCTGGTTCTCAATGACCCTTTCAGCCTAATTTTTCTATCTCCCCTGTGCATTTGGAGCTGCCTTTTCATTTCTTTCTTGGCATTGCTAAGTTGGTAGAGAACACTGTTATTTAGTACTTTCATTTTAAACAGGGTATTTCTAAATGTCTTCAAGGGCTGAAACATCTCATACCCTGGAAGTAAAAACACATTAAGGATTGCACACTTCTCATTTTGCTCATTCTGTATCCTTTTATATGGGAAATTACACAGCCCCTTCAAAAGCAGCCTATTCTCAGCACCAGATCAAATTAAAAGTGTCAACACAGTTTGGATGCCTTCAGTTTCTGTTTTTGATCTGCCCAGCCTCACATTGTGGGTTCATGGCTACAGGCTGACAGATTCGTGGTTCCAAATTCCAGCATTTCTGGAGGGATTTTCTTTTTTTTTTTTCCCACTATTCTTCTCTGTGGAGTGAAATTCTCTTCATAAAGTAGGCCAATAAAAGAGATTTCCTATCATTCAGCAGTGTAAGGGGAACTTCAGTGGCCTCACTGCTTAGCAGAGTTGAAGCCTATGTGCTGCAAACCAGGTGTTGATACTTTCTTTACTCAGACTCATCTTTACCTTAGAATAACAGCATCTTTGTCTTACTATAATAACAGCTGGAGGTGACTATATCCCTTCACCAATTCAAATAAAGGTTTTTATGTTAAATTTAGCATGCAATATAGTTCTCTAAGCCCTTCAAATCTAAATGGAAAGGTAGATACGTTCCACCAGTATTTCGTCCAGTTTTAAATTACATCAGCTCAAGACCTTCATTGCTTCCTCTTCCCTTCCATTGACCCAAAAAATACAAATGTGTGAGTGGCTTATATTTAAACAATTAACTCTTAGGAATCTAACTAAATTGTTTAAATCCCTTTAAAATATATGCACCAAAGGGTTCCTTTGGTTCCCCTTCCGCCTTCTTAGTGGCCGTCTTTGACATGATGCTCCTCTCCTGAATACCAGAGGCTGTCTGGAACAAAGACTCTTTGTATTGCACCTGCCACCTCAGCCCTTTTGAGGAGACAAATGCTATACAAGGACAATGTTTCTGTGGTTTAATTCTTACCTGACTTTGGACTCTATAGCCTTAAACTTCGTTCTTTATCCATCTCCTCTAAAAAAGTAGGCAACTTCTATGCGTGCAAAACCAACAGTGTTTTTGACGCTTGATAACTTACTAAAGGGATTTTTTTAATCTCAAATTTTATCCTTCTGAGACTTTTGAATCTTGAAAGAATGATCAGAAATCTCACGGGGAAAAAAACTTTTTGAAAACTCCTTAAAATCACAAATGGAGCAGAAAAATAACAAATTCTTCAATCATGTTTATAATTTTCTCTCTTCAAATTTTAATTCACTTGGGAGAATCAGGCAAGGGGAAAAAACAAACCAGCCTCTAAAGCTACACTTCTTAAATTTCAGAAAAATGGTTAATTTATGGTTTGTGTTATGCCTCAGTTTAACCGAACCAGTCTCTCGATCTTGTAGATGCCATCACACCAAATTCTGCATTTTCAGCTTTTGCTACAGGTTCATTAAAACAATAGAATGAATGCATTTTTTTGCTCTCATTCTTTGTGTATTATATTAGAGCTAGGAGCTAGTTAGCTCTTTTTTTAATGCCATCGTGTCTGGTTTATCAGCTCAATTGCAGGACGTATACACTGTTGAATTCGAGGCCAGCTCACCGTTTTACTCAACGTTTCAGACTACACAGTAGGTTTAAATTTAAAACCCTAGCAGGTTATAACCTTGGTGAAATGAGTTACTGTGATTTTTGTCTTCTGGTTGTTTATTTTACCTCCAGAGATATCAGAAAGTAAACAAGGATACTGCATTTGTATTTGGACTGTATTAGTGTACAGTAATGTAACATTGTGCAGCCCACGAAGTTTAGCTAAGAGAGAGGTTATTGTTTATCCAAAGAAAGAGCACATTTCCATTCATACATGTATCTATAATACTCATAGAATCTGGCTATAACGGGATATCAAAGTTGCTTCACTTTTCTACTTTTCTTCCTGATCTTCCCAGTTAATCTCACATATCTGCATTGTCTTCACAAGTGCTTTTAAATTGGTTTGGAATGTAATATAATTATCAGGTGATTTTTGTTGATCAGCAACTTTTTTTTTTTGGATATTTGCTTGAAAGAAAGTTGGCAGACATTTGTACTACATGTTTCAGAGCATTTACCAAATTATTTTACACAGATCTGAGTCCAGCTGTGCATCCAGCACTGTCCTGATTCCGCTGTGTTCACAAGCCCTCCGTTCCCACCCCCGTTGCTGTTGCACACGTGTTGCTTTATACGGAAAACCCAAGGGTATGGCCTAAGTGTCACTTTGTATGGACGCCACCCCAGGGGCCACGAATCTGTGGTATATTGTATATTCTTATTTTACATAAGAATGTAAAAGCAGCCCAAGAGACTGTGTAGGTGTTATCACCATCATGAGTGGAGAATATTCTCCTGTTGTTTCTGAATTAGTTGCTAATGGTAATACTAGAATAGGTGTTCAGTATTGACTAGTCCAGGGATTTTCAGTGTAACAGTACATATAATAAGAAAGAGTCGTAGTTGTTTTTCAGACTTGAGTGCTCACTGGTTATCAGTTGGTGGCTTATGCTGTTTTAGACAATTTATAAACAATAAGCTCATTAACTTAAGGAGTTCAACAAAGTGTTATCAATGTATGTATCTTATGCTGCAAGTTTAGCAGATGTTTTACTAGCAGAAGTGTGATAAGGCTAAGAAGGATGAGACTGCCATCCCTGCTGCCCTCCATGTATTGCTATAAGCACAACAAGAATATGCTTTTGAGTTTTGTTCTTTTTAAGAGGAAAGATTTGACATAAAGTGATGTTTAACAAAAATGAGTATTCGGTTCATTAATTTAACTTATACTAATTAAGCCTCAGTTCTGCCCATCCAAAATAATATTCTACTGCTGGTTTTTTTACCTAGTACTATTTTGTTATGGTAAAATAATTCCTTGCCCTGAGAGTGGTACTGATAGCATCTCAGAGCTGATGCTTCTTACACTCTTGTATGTTTATGATGTTACTTTTTCAAGACAGCAATAGCCTAAACTGGGTGGATTTCCCAGTAGGACAGGACCTATAGACGTATGAAGAAGATGAAGTTTGCACTAGAAAAACTGTATTCTATTTGGCAGGCAGTTTTGTCTTTCTCATAACTTCAGTCCTTCCTTGATGAAGAATTTGTTAGGGAGATTTATTTTTCTCTTGGAACAGATCAGATTTATGCTCACAAATGTGAGCCTGCCGACTAACGTGTACCTTTAGAGGAGGTGCAGAATGCTGACAGAGAGGTTTTGCCATCAGGTTGTCCCACTTTCCCAGCTTCAGCATTCTTGTAAACTTGTCCAGTGACAAAACACTCCTAGGCTGCAGCAAAGTTCACTGATGTCACTAGTAAATAGTTCAAATCAGACTTATTCACAGAGTTTCTGCAAGAGTAATTCTTTGCCTTGATTCTTAAAGAGCTTTAGGGCCCAGCAAGAAATATGGGATCCTATTCAGAAGAGCATTCAACCATCAGCAATCTAAATATAGTGACTTAGGAGAAAAAGCTTAGGTAAATACTTCCAGGAAGCCTGAGACTGAAGGGTTTTTTGCATTAACAGATTATCACAAGGTTTTATGCATTCAGCTCACCTTCATTTTAATAGTGTCATGAAGTTTCTACTGTTTCTGCATTGCTGCTTGAAGGTCAATAAAAAGATCAGATAAAAGATGACTTTTACTTTCCTTTATCTTCAGACAGATTATGTAAATCTGACATTAAGATGTCTTGTCGTATAATATCCAAATATTCAACTGTATTTCTTAATATTCTTTGTGTTGGAAGCTTTTTAGTTTCTTCATTTTCAGATTTCTTTTCTGTGGTGGTCAGTCCAATAGCAGACTGAAAAAAGGATTTTTGAGGCAAAATATTCTTCCTTTAGCAGCAAGCAATGAAAAAGCTCTGTTGAAAAGACCGTGTTAGCGCACCATATTTTAGAAAAATATTTAGCTGTGAGCCATGTATTATATATCAGATTTTAGAAAAAGGAATGTTTCAGAAGACAAAGAGCAAAGTGTTGTAATTGAAAACCACTGAAATGAAAAATATACATGTGTATATCACAGACTGAGCAGCAAGGAAAGGAGAAATTCATTGCTCTTTCACTCTTGCAAACTTACTAGAGTGAAATAAATCCATCCTATTAGAGGCAGAAAAGCATTAAATTAACACCACTGGGACTAGAATTTTCCTTGAGTGTTGTTTCCCTGGACCTGTACTTTCCTCTCTGCCCTTTCATCCCGCCAAGGTTTCGCTCTGTCCCCTGGTAGGTGCATTAAGGGATGTGACACAAGCAAGAGAAAAACAGTATGTTCATAGATTATTTGTGTTCTTTGCAGTGGTTTTTAGCAGGCACTTTCAGTGGCAAAGCACAAGAACCCTGCTCTGGCTATTACTGACACGAGGTTAAAGTGTTGTGTGCTCTTCAGTTGGCTAATACCCAATTAATGTATCTCAGGCAGATGGAATTTGACATGAATTGCACAGTTCTGAAAGACTTTGCTGCTTTTCTTTATAGCAAGTTGAAATTAAAATCCACTTAGCTTTGTAAGTAAGTTTATTTTTAAAATCCTCTAATATAACTAATAGTCTTTGACTTCCACTTTTCCAGATGCCCCTGCTGCCCCTGGATGCAGTCCAAGGATGCCTGTCATGTATTCCGGCAGTTTGTACTGCATTTAAACCCTTTCTTTTGAAAGAGGGACTTCTCCTAAACTAGACAATTAAGGAAAAATTCTTAACTTAGTAAAACCAGTGTAAATATTGAGAGAGAGATTCTATACAGGTATTTTTTTGGATTTCATAGTTTATTCTATATCATAAAATAGATGTTAGCCAGTGCCTGTAGTGTTACACAGTTGTTATTCTCATTTGGAGCAGATGTAGCACCTAAAGCTATACTTTCAACTCCTTTTAAGAATCACATAGATTACCAATTTTATTTTTTTAGACTGGTAAAAGCCTCTATACCAAACTTGATGTGCATCCTATATATGAAGTTATGGGATGAAATGCTACAGGTTCTGCACAAATGTCCTGCAGCTACCAGGAGGATACTTAGCCTGTCTGTTATCCACTGATACTATTAGTCTTTTCCAAGAGCACTGCACGCATGAAACTTATATGTGATTGTCTTAGAATGTCAATGCCAGTTTGACAGAATGCACTGTAATTGTTATAAATAAGTCAATCTATGTTCATTCTTATTTTAGGATCCCTGAAGGGGACTGAATGTTGAGTAGGACCATAATTCTGCCTGCTCCCTCTTGGTTACACTGATTGAAATTTTGTCGGAACACACGAGGAAGCCGCCAGAAACATCTGCTCTGTCGTGTATTACCTGTGTCATGTGCATGTAGCTCATGCTTGGCACAAATGTAGCGTATCCTCCGATGACAATACAAAAATACACTCGTAAATCTCGGTGCAAACTGGCAAGCACGTGGCATTAAATATTTCTGGTCTCTAGATGAGCAAGCGGCTCGTATCGATGGAGAGAAGGCAGAACCAGAAAACATACATGAAGTTGGGTATCTGATTGTGGTATGTATAATTTTACTAAAAATGAGCTGTAGGGAGAGGCATCAGTGAGCTGTAATGCAGTGAGCAGTCAAAGTGAGATGTGCTAGACACTACACTGAAACCTACACATTAAGATGTTGGAATGATATTTAGCTGGAATGATTTTGTCTCTTCATAATTCAAGGATTGTGTAGTTATTCAGCTTCTGAGAGCTGAAAAATATAATTGTCATTCAGAAATGCTTCAAATTTCCATCTGGAAAAAATTCCTCGAAACAGTCTTTTTCATTCCGGCTCTATCTTGAATACTGGTAAGTGAACAGAAATTTGGGAAATAACTATAATATCTGAAAATTAAGTTATTTTACTGATTTAATTTGAATAGCTCAAAAATAATAGTCAAAAACCGGATTCATTTAGAAGATATAATTAAAGGTAGCTAGTCAGGGACCTCCTGCATTCTTCATCATTATCAGGAATTCAGTAAAACTACCTGCTTAGTGGTCAGGAACCATTAAAACAGTAGGCAGCATTAAGAAAAGAATACAGAAAAATGCTGAAAATATTATAAAGCTGTGACATACAGTACTGGTGCAATATTTTTTGCAACATGATGTTCAGTGTTCTGTCCCGTGTCATATAAACCTCTATCATGTAGGGTAGGCCTGTAAGGGACACAGATTACAGGTGGTAGACATCTCTTATTTTTCTCGTAGTAAACATCACAGCTTTATTAAAAGATATTATTAAGGCTTTCTGCCCTTGGCTGCAAACTTTGGGAGACTGAATGCATTAATATTTAGCATCAAAAATCCTATATTTTTAAGAAGAAAGCCTTGCTAGGAAATATCAGTTGGATCCCAGAAAACACGGACCTTACAAAATTGACAGTCATGAGCTACATAAACTCTCACTTTAACTTGGTACACTTCAGGTACTATATCACTTTCAAGTTAACTGAACGCTTAAGATGTGAATTTAGACAGCTTTTGATTTTTGTCCCTGTTTCCCATAATTTAAATACTATTAGTGCTAATTCTTTATGTGTGCTCCTGTCTAAGCATCACAATAAAGACTAAGTAGCTTCAGATTGTGCGTTATAGTTAAATATATTAATTAGTCTTGTTGAAGGCCACAACAGTAACATTTTTATTGGAGTAAGGAATACTGTTTCCTTCTTCCAGAGCAGCAACTACCCATTTCAAAAGTTTCAGAAGTTGAAACCTGCAGTATGTCAGCCATTGGTTTGCAGTTCAGGAAATCATAAACACTATGGCAGTGCTATATCTTCTGTAAGTCTACCCTTGGGGCAAATTACCGTGACTTCCGCACAGCAACCTTAGGAATTAATTCGATCCATAATATTCAGAGCATCAAAAAGATTTAACATCTCTTTGCTCTCTACTAGCTTTGGGAAATGTCCTGTGTTGTGAGTTCCCACATTCCATTTAGTTTTACCAGTACCTGGGGGAACTGGCTTTTTAATTACATTTCTGGCTAAGAGGACATGGACAGGATGGAACTAGATGAATGATATTTCCTGGAAAATCAATGAGCTAATTAGACAGAAAAAGCAAAGCTCCGTTTTGCTTTTGCTTGAAAGTCAAAAGACTGCCCTTACAAGGTATGACTCCTACTTACAGACGTGGCTCCTTCCTTCAGTTATGAATGACATTAATCAGGATGCTGTGAGACATGGCAACAGAATACAGAGGTCAATCAAAGAAGACATGCCAGTTCTGACTTTTGACACCACCCATAGGTTCAGTCAGGGTTCTATTGTGAATTCTTTGTGTTCCCTGGATGAGTCAAAATTGTTTTCTAATTTTGCAGAATAATATTATAATATTCAAATAGGTAAATAATCGGTTTTTTTCCATAGTGTAGAAAGCTTTAGGGGTTTTTTTCCTCATTTTAAGTCCATTTTTAAAAAGTATGGATTCTTCCATTTTTGTCAGCTAATTTCATTTTAGAATTGTCTATCTGATTGTAGCCCTTCTTCGGATAAAGTCTCTCATTCCTCTGAGTTTCTTCTGAGCAAGTGTCAATAGTGATTATGTATAAAGATCATCTCCCTTTTAATAAGATCTAGTTCATGTGATTTATGAGGCGAGCGTCACTGAGTATTAAATGTATTTTTATTGGAAGTTTCATGGTAAAACTCATAATGATTTCCCTAACTCTTCACTAGTTTGCATAGATTTATTAGCTCTTCACTTTCCTGTTTGAAAATTTGCCACTCAGCTAATCCAAAGGTGCATGCTAAGTTGCTGAAGCTGGAGTGTTNTGGATGTTTTTTATGGTTTTTTTTTTTTTTTTTTTTTTTTTTTTTTAAGCTAAATGAATAGAAAATAAACCAAAATAGAATATGGAGAAATTCCCAGATCAAATGCTTGGGTTAAACATGTTTGTAGCTGTTGGACATCTTATTTTCACTTCTAATTGTTTCTGTAATGGTAGGTTCTCAGCTTTTTAGAGTGTTATACGCCAGCTGAGCTGTTGCTGGGGTCAGTGTGACCATGCTGGTAGGCCTAAGTGTGAAATAGGAAGCAGAAGTTTCCTTATTGAGTTCTTCCTCCTGTACCCCACTCCTGCAAGGCCTGCCTGGCAGCCCTCTTGCAACTCTGCTTCTTTGAGAGCAGTATCTTTAACACACATTGTGCATCCTCCAGGGTTTGTTAACCTGTTACTGGATTGGGACCCTCTAACTCAGAATTAGTCCTGGCAATGTACCGAGTCTTGGGTTTGTAGTCTAGAATTCCACAGCCACCTTCTCCGTGCCTGTTATGTTACAACACATTGCAAGAATTCTGGTGCTCAACAGAGTGTGTAGGAGGGAAGGAAGCAGTGAATTTGCAAAAAAAAAAAAGGAAAGTCTGAGGCATCAGCAGCCAAATCAACACATCAACTGTGGGGTTTTTTTTCCTCTTTTGGGAGCAATGAACAGATTCTCTCTTGTCTAGGTTTCAGTTTTTCCATATTTAAGCTCGTTACTGTAATCTTTTGCAGCAGGCAGAGGAATGTTGTTAAGTTTAATTGAATTTAGAGAACAGCTTTGTAATCCTCCTATGACATTCACTAAAGGAACATCTTGTATCGTTATTTGTCTTCTAAGTTTTTTACCTGGTTAATGTGGGAGAAAGTAAACAAATAACATGCACAGAAGGGGAAAAATGCTCAGAAAATGGGGAAAATCACACAGAGAAGAAAGGTGAGAAAGAAGTTCACGAAATTTAAAAAAAAGAAAATTGGGAGAATCATTTACAAAAAAAAGTGAGTATAATGAGGGTAAAAATCTGCATCTGGGTGTTCTTTTATGCATTATGTGCATTTTGGTAATATCTGTTAATATATTCCTAGTACACACGTTCTGCTATACTAGAAATTCAGCTAAATTTTGAGCACAATTGCATTATACATATGTTATCTTTTATGTGCCATATCTGAAGCTCTTTAATAGTAAATGGAAAAAGTTATCTTTGTTTTTCTCAAGGTTTGCTTTCCTAATTCTGTTACTTTTCCTTGTTTGGAAACACTTCCTTTGTTATTCCTTTCAGAAACCCAGTAACATTTTTGTTATCATGTATATTTTGTACTGGTAACTTGCATAATTCATTCCTGAATTTCTTTGAGTGAAGATCACTCCATGGCATTTTATTCCTTCTTTCTTTTTTTTTTTTTTTTTTTTTCATAAGTTTTTATGATTTGGTATGGTTTATAAATTGTAATTTTCAACTTCTTAAGAGCCCAGACGTTAGGAATGATGATTTGCACTGTTTTTTTAATATAAATCTGTCAGAAATGTCTCCTCAAAGACTTCTTCCAGCTCTGTTGACTTGAGGCTATGATTTTAACAATAAGCACTTTGAAAAGTCAGAAATTGGCCACATACTTGTTTCTAATCCCGTAGAAGGTTAGTCATAGTTCTGTATCTGAATGCTTTTCGAGATTGCATTAATGAGTGCGCAGAGGTGTGAAGATCCACAGCATGTGGTTATCTCAAGTGTTAGTGCTGTTTGTTTTCAGGCCAGTGGATGGAATAAGTTTTGAGGTTTTGCCCATGGGAATCAACTTGTTTGACTTTGTACTTATGGAGGAAAATATTCTGCTGGTTTTGTAGCTGCTTATTTTCTGATGATCTCACATTTTCTATTCTTGACGGGTCTAAAGTACTTTGCTCCTAATTCTAGTTTGGGCTTGTAGACAGGAGAATCATAAATGTGATGAAAGTGTGTGGTTTTGAGTGAACATCTAGACTGATGTGCAACATTTGGGATTTGTTGGTCATCCAGGATGTTCTAGTCCAGTCTTTGTGTGGCTGAGCGTGGACTGGATCAGTGAGGGTAGTGCAGACTTCAGCACATACTCAAAGAGTTCCTTCTAGTCATTAAACTGTTTTACATATTGCTGAACAGGACACATGCACATAGCAGACTGGAAAGGGCATTGGGGACGGGTGACAGCTATAGAGAAAGCAAAAATTTAGCAGTGAAATGAGGGTAGAGTGGCAATACTAAAGAGTTCTTGCCCCAAAAGTGGGCTCTCAGAGTGAATAAACTTGAGAGACTCAAGTTTTTTGATTAAATATTAATTGAAATACTGCATTGTCAAAGGGGAAAAAAAGTCGAGAAGAGAAAGCAGGGAGAGTCTTAGGAAGCAAAAATTACATAAGCGAACTGTGAAGTTGCATTTGCAAAGAGGACAGGGCATGCAATATTAGCAGCTACTCTGAAATCTTGACTCTGACCCTTTTAACAAGCATCAGGGGATGCCCTTTAAAGAGTGTCTGAGGTTTCAAGGTCACACAGCCATGACAGGCGTGTCAAAACAGTTGAGAAGTGGTGTATAACGTGATAAACACTTTTCCGTAGTGGCTTTTTTCACTGGTGGTGGGGGAGAGAACAGCGACGGCATGAGATGTAGTTGGGAAGTTCCATACTAATGTGCTAGAGGATGTGTATATAAATACATATAAGTACATACCATGTCAGTGATTGGCAAGTTATCTGCGCTTTTGGCACTCGTGTGAAGAAAGGCCCTACTTTATTAGATGTGCAGTGAGACGTATGGTTGCCATGGGAACTGCTACTCTACGTGTTGTGCGCGCTTGTTATTAATGTTGCCCTTGTATTGAGATTTTAACGCAGGATTTTCGTTCTAATTGGACTGGTTGTATGTATGTACTCCTTCCCAGTTAAAAAACATCTCAGAACAAATGAGTGTTTTCATTATTAGATGTTTATCTGATCCAGAAACACGAAGAAAATTGCTTCCTATCGAGGTAGGGTGAGAGAGGAGAGCCACTGAGCCTTTCTGTCTCATTAATTTTCCAAGAAAGGAAGGGTAGTTTGCAATTAACACATCAAGATAGTGCTTGTTTTCATCGGTAAACCTTACTGGATACTCAGTAGGTTAAATTTAAAAGCAATGTGTCCATAGGCTGTCATGAGAAAGCATGAAGTAAGATTTTATTAGAGGGCCCAGACAGCGTTTATTTTTCTGAGCTTATTTTCAGAAGCTTTTGGACAGACCTTAAACAGAAAAATGCATTTCAAGTAAATGGATTATAATGTTGAATTTTCAGGGAAACCTTAGAGACTTAAGAGGGGAATGGTCAAGAGACTGGCAATTTTGTATTAGTGAGATGATAATGACAATTACGAATGAGTTATTCTGAAGGGACAGTAATCTTTTGTAGAAACCGTTCTGGTAAGTGTCCAAAATGGAATTTATTTGGCTGACTGGGAGCAATCTGAAAATTAATCATTGTTGTGAGAACATGAATTCCTTAAATTGATACAGTCAAGTTTTATCAAAAACTTTTATTGTTTATAAATAGTTAAAGCTTCCCTCTGCTTTTCCAAAGGAGCATCTTCCTAATTATTCTGTGTGTTTGTGTATTTTGAACTAATTTAGGTGTATACAAATGCTTCAACCTTGTTAGCTGGCATGCAGGTTCTAGATGAGGACTGTAATATAATGACTTTGGATAGACAGACAGACACAAATATACATTTGTCTAAATTTATAAGTAACGGAAAAAGTTTTGAAATTCACTGTGGATTTTTGTTAGTGTTTCTTAATAACTAAGTTGGGACAATTTTGGGACTTTCTGTAGTAGGTCTTCGTGACGCTGTTCATGTGGTACTTTCTTTTGGATTTCTTTTCTTTATTGGAGGTTTACACTGAAAGAAATAAAATCCTAGTAGCAGCAATGGAAGCAGTTAATTACTCAGAATATAATATTTTCCAGCAGGGGGTAGTTTAGCTATAGATACCAACTTCCCACAGTAATTTGTTTCAATAGCACAGACCCTCTTAACTAAGAACGAAGTGATAAAAGTAATGAGCTCTTAACAAATCTGTTAAAAGAGCTGAGATGAAGGAGAGTCACTCAAGCTTCTTGGAAAGCAGACTTCTGAAAGTTTCTTTGTCAGTCCAGGGCAGTAACAAGTTCCTGTCGTGCTTGGAAGTAGCCTGTTAGGCAGCTGTGGCTGAATGCCTTCTAATAATTTTAAAAATGGGAGATAAGGTGTCATTTCATTTCTGATAACTGGAGAGCAAGAGAACTGGCTGTCTTGAAGTTGGTTATGATACATTTTGATCCTATTTAGCTTGATTTTTCCTCTGCTCAGTGGCTTCCGAGTCAAGATTTCCATTAGTAGATCTGGTAGGCATTACTATGAGAAATGTTTTGTGCCTTTTCAGAACCAAGTCCCAGAGAGGCAGGATACAATGTGCATGAGTCCTGAGTTGTACTGACTGAAGAGGGGAAAGGTAAAGCTGTAAGAGGGTGTGTGATTCACTTTTCAAAATAAAGCTGACTTCTTTTTCCGTACCTGTTTCAGCTGCTGGCTCAGGTTTGAAAAGCCTAGGAAACCTGTTGCCACTGGAACAGGGCTGGGCAGTGCTTAAAGTATAAAGGATACATGGATCACTAACTGAAATGACGCATGTGAGGTGTGAGACTCGCAAAATGAGATCATAATTATTTTCTGTGAGAAAAATAAGTCTCTCTAATCTGAACCTCAAGCACACGAGATGTCAATAGAATTGCACACCTGGCTGAGCTCAGTGCACTCTGCCATTCCAAGGCTTAGTAAATTTTCTTTAAGAAATATTGGTGTGATATTATGAAGTGATAAAAAAATCAATGAGGCAATGATTTCCCAGTCAGATGGAGTGCTTTGTTGTTAAATTATTTCTTTCACCTGGGGCTGCAAGGGCTAAAAAAAGTTGGAAGGGATCGCTGAGTGACTTGATGGAGATTTACTTGCTGTGTTATTCCGGTGAAGGCTAAAATGAATCTGCAAATGATGTTTGTGACTACAGGAGGGTACCTGCAGTTATTCACTCCGCCGCTCATGGAAGACATCATCGATTAAATTCCAAAGCCTATTGACCGTATTGATAGGGCTGAACTTCCTCTCATCTTGATATTCTGCATTTACAGGGTGCATTTAAAATCGTTTGGTTGGGTTTTTTTCAAACAATCAGTAGAAATAGGGAATGCGTTCACTGTTGAGAGCTTCTGCCTGAATTGTTGGCATTTTGTTCCTGGCAAGATAAAATACGAGATGCAGGTTTAAGAACTAAAGTAAGAGTTGGGCCTATTCCCGGAGCTTCTAGTGAGATGGTTAAAACTGAGCTGAAAAATAGACAAGAATTCCTCGGTTTTCCATGTCGTTTGTGTGATTTGCTGCCAACTGTGACACTCGTAAAATTATGAACATGTCATTAAAATACTGTACTGAAAATTTCAGAAATGGAACATTGTGAGTACAATTGGCTTTTACAAAATGAGAGAAAATTAACACTATTAAGGGCTTTGTCATATAAATAATTGTAAGCATGTAAAAATGAAACGTGTTGACGTCATTACAGAAACAAAGGAGAAGCTGTTTAAGTCTGAATGACTGTAAAATTAAAAAGGAAAGTTATTTTGTTTTCAGTTATCTTATCAGTAGGAGATAGAAAAAACCATCTTTAAATCCTGCTCCCGAGGGAGTAACTGCTGAGAAAGTCTAGTATGTCAACAATTTAAACTCAGTAGAGAAATGTCTTTGAGAAGGAAGTGGTGATTTTGGGCTGCCGTAGGTGGTATGCATAGGTGGTTGCATATTTGCTATTGTTGACCCTGTCTCAGAGTCCTGTAAGTCTTCCCCAGAGATGAGGTAGGAGATGAATATGGGTGATACATTCAAAAATTTGAATGCTTTTCATTCGTCTTTCTCTGTATTCTCAACCTTCATTGAAGTTTCCAGCTGTGTGAGCCTCAGGAATCTGTAGAAGTGGAGTGATCAGTGTTGAGATAGGCCTGTTAACAGGAAAAACCCCAATATTTCCTGTCTTCTGCTACTTTCTCCAAATAGGAAATGGTGACTTTGGGAAGTTAGAGGTTAATGGGGGAAAAGGCTTTTCCTGTCTTTGCCAATGCTTGCAAATTACTGCACTGGGCTAAAAGACAGGAACATAATTTCTTTACAAATCAACCTGGGTTTTGGCCTGTAAAAGTGATGAGGTACAATATACAAACTTATTGCTTTTACCCAGTGTGGGCTTAAATTTGTAATGAGATACCAGAGTTTGCAGTAACACAGGTGAATTATTTTCTCTCAGTTGGATCATGTGCTAGTGACACGTTGGGTTAAGAACTATAGCAGTTTATCAAAAAACATTTCAGTAGTTATTACTTCTTTCTTAGGGAAATTTCAGCGCCTTCGTGGTGTAAGTGTGGTATCTATGTTGTATTATGGTCTCAAACTTGAAAGTTATCAGCTGCATCTGTAAAATGCTTAATTGCGAAGACTTGTCTTGCAGTTGTTCTCATCTTCTTGCCATTTAGAAATCATTATTATCCTTTTCAGCAACTGAAGTTTTGCTATGAAAGAGCTTTTTTGATTAAAGACCAGCAAAACAAGTATTACTTGCCAATGGTACTTTAGAGCTGCTGACCGTCATACAAAAGAAATTACATAATAAGCCAAGTTTTAAGTCACTTTATTTTCTGTCTTACTATGAGATGCAAAGCCTGACTTTCCTTTCTCAAAATTTATGGGTTAATAGCAAGGGGAGGTTGACTGGTCGGCTTTGCCGCTTGAGAGGTTTTAGCTGATAACTTACCAATGTTAATTTAAACTTCAGTGTTTCTGAATTTCCAGAGCAACAAAAAATGAGACCATATACTCTCTCCTCCTTTGTTTTCATAAACCATATGGAAGTCAGATCCAGACAGCCCCTACTCTCTGAGAAACTATGACCCCACAATTAATTGGAAGCCTGCTTCTATGTGTGATTTGGAGAACTTTGCTATAGAATGATGGCCAGCGAGGCTTCACATTTCCATCCTTCTGTAGCAGGAATAATAAATTTGAGTTATGAAAAACCTCTCTAGACTATTTTAAAAATTGAAATACTAATTGTAGGTTTGCAAGTAGAGCTGTGATATATAATTTTAATTCACTTATGCAGTGGTCACAAAGAGAATCAGAACAAAATTACAGGCATTTTGGGAAATAATTACATATATTTTTTAAATGTTTGTTCTGAAAGGGCTGCTAATACGATAAAAAAATGAAATCTCTCATGTTATTGAACAAGTAATATGACAGAAGCTAAAATAAATAAATTGCTGCTGAGATTTAGGAAAACTCATGAGCATGTGTTGAACATAACAGCAACCTCATCAGTTCTGTATTAAAGAGCACAGACAAGGTAGCTTTCCAAAAGGTACATTGTTATTCTGAATCTCTGAAGTGTTTCTGTTGTTTTTGTCAATGTAACTTTTTCAGAGCCAATTAGTCTTACAGAAGAAAAATATTTCTCCTTGCTTTAAAGCTCTGAATTTCAAGTTGAAAATAAAGGGAACATAATAATTTCTGTCTGGAAAGCCGTCTTTCTGACTCTTGTTATATTTACATCCTTTCTTAACTGATTATTGATTCTGAAAGAATCCTGAGATGCATCTTGATGTTTTAGACTTTGTAATTTCTTAGGACTGCCAGAAGTAGGTTTGTACTTGGATTTCAGATTGGCTGCCACTGAAGTAATTACACCTCTCAAGCTGTGTATCTTACAGTGGGTAAACTCATTTAACTTTGTGACAGAGAACCTGTGTGCACAGTTAAGAAACACGATGAAAAAGGTTATTCCTGCTTTCTGAAAACATTCCAAGGAGCTGATGAAGAGGTAGGATAAGCTAGTTCAAAAAACATGCCATTTATTTTTTCGCATGGTATGTCTTTGTTTTTCTAGTTTTGGATTTGTTTTCTGCATTTCAGTCTTCAGATAATTCAGATTTTGATTCCAGAAAATAAAGACACGTGGTGGTACCACATGAAATACTTGACAGAGTATTCTGAGTTGGAAGGGACCCATGAGGATCCTTGAGTCCAGCTCTTAAGTGAATGGTCCATACAGGCATCAAGCCCAGAACTATGGCATTATCAATACCATGTTCTAACCTACTGAACAATAACTGCCCAACTATAAGGATGTATTAAAGCACAGAAATAGGCTTGCTTTGTCTAAGGAAGTGGAACCAAAGTATCCTGTCTGCATATTAAGAAATGGGATTTATCACACAGCATGTGAGGTACCCCAAGAGCTTTGGTATGCAATGGTAACTGGGTTTACAGGGCAAAAGGGCAGTGGAATGCTAAAGATTAAAGTAAAGATTAAATCACAAGAGAAGAGAAATATGATTTCTAACAAATCCAAACAGATGCTCAAAGATTTAACCAATTTTCGACAAAGGATGGGGTCATAAGGAAGGGCAAAAAATGTTCTTCTAAAATCCTTATATTTAACTCTTTCTCTAGCACTGGGTTTAGTAAGTACTAGAAAATTTGTCTGAGATGACTTTTTCAGTAATAAGCAATCAGGGTAAGGTGACATATAACACTGTAATCTCTGATATTTTACCGAAATTGCTGACGGGCAAAAGTCTTCCAGTACTGGTGAGGAGAGTATCAGTCCCCTGTGGCACATTGTTTTGGGAAGAAAGTTTCATAACTTAATAAATCCAGAAATTTGAAGCTCAAGTACACATGTGGTACCTATGAGCCTAGGCAGTGTTTAGGTATTTTAAGTGTTGGGTGGGTTTTTCGTTTGTTTTGTAGTGTGTCGTGTTGGTTGATTTGTTTTTGGTTGGTTCATTTGTTGGGTTTTTTTCTCCAGTGCAACGTTTGAGGTATTTTTATTTCTGGCTTGGGCTGGATGCAGACACTTGAGTCCAAATGACAATTTTACTCCTGTAATATTGGTTTCTCTATACACTGTAACCCCCTCTGCCTGCATCTGCCCTGGAACTTCTTTCTGAACTACCCCATTCAGCTGTGAGTCTTCCAGAGTTCCAAGGTCTTGCTCAAACACAGCCCAGCTCAGTAACTTGGGGTCAGATATCTGAGAAAATTGTTAAGTTATAAGAAAAAAGCTGTGAGACAGCCTGTAAGAAAAATAATAAGAAAAAGGGGTAAAATTACAGGCAGAGACAAAATTGTAGAGACGAGGACTGTTAATACCTCACAGAATTGAGAGAAGAATGAATGTGGAAAAGTATTAAGAAACTGAACTGAAGAAACAGGAGAGGCTGGTTGGAGGTCAGCAGGTGTAGCTGTGAGCTAGTTGGGTCCTTGGTGCCAGCAGAGGTGGTGGAGGGGTGGCAGCTTGGTCACACAGGGTGTGTGCTCCAGGGAGCTCCAGAGACTGACCCATCTCCTCTGAGCTTGGGTCTGCCTGGCTGGCAAAAATCCTTTGATTCTCTTATCAGGGTAGTGAATAGCCCAGCAAGTCTTAAAATTGCTGTCTTGTGTGTGTGTGCTCATAAATAAATAAATAACTGTTTTATAGTTTTAAGCAGTTCATGAACTGCTGGTGGAGTCTCTTTGCTTGTGCCCAAATAAACTGACAGAAAAGAGAGCTGAAAACACTCATCCACCCACCTGCCCAAAAAGGCCATTCCAGCAAGGGCTCTTGGAAAGAGGAAAACAAAAAAGAGGAAAAAGAGGTGGGGGGGAAAAAAAACCAACTAAAATAAAGCGTTAAATCCCCTCAAAACCCAAACCTCTTTGTCAGCACAGCATATCATGTGCTTCCTTTTCTTTTCTTTCTCAGGGATGTACATGTAGGACAACCTAAAAGGGAAAAAAGTGATTCAGGACTATTGGAATCTGGTTGCATTCTCACTTCTAATACACCTGCTGGTCAATTGATGTTAAGGATACAGTTCCAAAGACAAAGCATGCTGTTACTGCTTATTCTCAAAGAAGTTTGTTCTGCCTGTTATTTCTTTTGCTCTTGTTTCATGAGCAATTGTAGACGGGATAAAATTATTTGGTATTTCCCCAGCAATTCAAGGTTGCGTGAAGTTTCTGGGAGATGCATTGTTTTATTTCAATTTGTACTTTTTGTATAATTTCTCAGCTTAAAATTATTTAAGTTTTAACATCTGCTAACACAACCTGATTTTTATCCTGACCTTCAATATGAAAGCTTAAATTCAGGGTTTCAGCAGATGCTCAGAAAAAGCATTGTTTTTCTGTTTGGTTTATTTTCTTGTCTCTCATTTAATTTTGTCTTGTATTTGTATTCAGAACATCTTTGTTTTGATGTTCTGAAAATTCACCTTAGCTAAAAAGATACTTAAAAAATATGTATCATTGGAAATCACATTTTCTACTTTGAAATGTATAGCCTAGTCTGTGTGTTCAATGCTCCCTCATTATGTTTTTGGATTATAGATTCTTTCATGTCCTTCTTCACCCAGTCCCTTTTCCTTTCTTTCTCTCTGTCTCTAATGCAATGCCCTCATTGAAATTGAACCTTATGCAGTAATAAACCTTTTCAAGAAATCATTGCTGAAATGTGCATGACATTTTAAAAAATTAAATTTATTGAGAAGAATAATCCAGTCAAAAGAGGGAGATAATGACATCTTTTTAAAGACCAGCATCAATTTATATGGAAACCAATATTTTATTTACAGCATGGTGTATTAAAATACTCCGTGAGCAACACAAAGTGAATACTCTGGGACTGATTGTTATTTTAAAAGGCTGAAATTACTTTACCCAATTAATTTTATTAGTATGAAGAATGATATTATTTGAAATGAGCAGATGATTGCTTTAGACTTTGTCTAAAGCGCTAACAGAAATATTTTGTTTGGTCTATAAATTCAAAATTTTCTTTAAAGTATCACTTCTTGGTGCAGCTCAGAAAAAGAAATCGGGTGGAAACTAGGCAATTACACATGATCTTTGTAGAACTGGAAATAAATGCAGAGAAGAATGAATAAAACAGGGAAATATCACTGGGCATTCAGGGAAAATACAAAGGCTTCAAGAGCAGAAGTTTTGTGGTTTGTTTTGGTTTTGGAAAAGATTTAACAACATTTTCAAATTCGTCTAACAGCTTTGAAACTGAATCATGGTGGAACAGTAACATTATTTGACAAAAATAATATGAAAGCCTTATCAGAGTAGGTTTGAAAAGACCAAGGTGAGGAAAGAAAAATATAGGATAAAGATTTGAAATAGATGTGGTTATAAAGCTCCTGGGTGATTGTGAGAGAGCTGCATTTGGAGAGAAGGGTACTGAACAGATGTGATAAATGCTGTAGGGGCAGTGGTGCTCCTCCTTTTGAGTCCTATGTCAAAGCCTCTTGGACTTCTGTAATTTTAGGGTAGTCTGTGTTCATTGCATGTGTAGGGCATCTTTAAAGCAGAATTTAGGCTTGCGTTAGCAGAATTAACTCAGTGACTGAACGCAGATCTATTGTACTCTGGACTTTAAAAATGCAGGTTGTCGAAGGGGTTGCAGATTAGAAAGAACACTGAACAGAGGGAAATGTCACATGCAAAAATGAAGGGCTTGATTTGAGTTAAAAGCGGTGGTCATGGTGGGAATCCAGTTAAGAGGACATATATTTAGAGTGGAGACAAGAAGTAAGCAAACCGATAGACTTAAGAATAAACAACAAAAAAGAAACCCAAGAAAAAATCCTGCTGGGAGGGTTGGAATTTCAAGTAACCCTGCCTTGTTTTACACTTATGACAGAAGCCAGGCTTCATTTATGTGCAGTGCAGAAATTTTGAAGGCAAAGTTTTCAGCAAAGGGCCTGAAGAATTAATGTTTAAGACCTATTTTTCAGTAAGAAATCATTGATCCCGTTTCACTTTTGTGGGTTATTTTTAATGAAGCACTTCTGCCGGAAGCAATATATATGTCTCTAAGCTTTCTGCTTCTTTTTTTTCAGAACATGAGCATTTAGAAATGGGCAGACTCTGGTCCATATATTTTCTTCCTGCTTGCTTGCTTCTTTCACATAACATTCATCTGGGAACCTTCATGGAGAGTCCTGAACACAGTATGCCTATAGGAATAGGAAAATGCTTAGGTAATTGAGTCCTCATACTAGAAGTGATAAGCAACTTAAAATGAAATGACTCTAATAACTTAATATAAAGATTTGTGGCTGTTTGTTTGCAGCTTCATCAGTCTGTGAAGTATAACAATGGACAGCTTAAAATGGTCTCAGATGGATCTGATAGTTTGATAGACAAATTGGAGCAACAGAAACCTTTGTGCTGCTATGATTTAGGAGGAGTAAGAAAAAAGGACCTGAGACAATTATGTTCTTTATCATTCTACTTTCGACTTCTATTGGTCTCTACATTTTTATTCAATTGAGTGAGTGTCAGCTAAGGATTCTGTCAATGGGCTTACAGCAGTGATTCATGCAGTCTCCTTCATCAAAAGAAATTAATTTGTTTTAAATGATGAACTGGTTAAGGTGATTTTTGCAGTAGTTGATGTGTGCGTGTGTGTGTGTTGGTGTGTTTATGTGTGTATATATAGCTGGTTACAGACTTGGTAGAATGATAGAGGACCTCCTAGGTCCTAATTAACTTGCTGCAGAATTCCTTAAAGTATGCAAGTAGGTGAAGGGAGATTGCCTCGAACATTTTTAAGAGGGTTTTTACAAGGCAAAGTTAAGCGAGAGGTTGAGATTCTCAATGGTAATTTAAGGAAAACATAGAGAGAGACTTCCTGATTGAAACGACCATGGATTAGCTTAGACATACAGAGAGGGATGACACAGACACAGATGTTAAGGCCGTAGCTTTGTTTTCACCGTGTGATTGACATAACTGTACTTGAGAATAGGTTGCATTTAGTGCATGGATATAAGGGGACCAGCCAAGATGGTGAAGATATTAAAAAAAGTCCTTTGGGTCAAGGGGGTGGTGGGGGAGTGTGATGTGGGTGGGAAACATGATGTGGGAACAAGGAGATGTGTGCAGCTGAATTTGAAGTGGTGTTCTCCTCCTTTCCAAGGTCGTGATCTGCCAATTTGGGTTCTGTAATGTATTTTCTTAGTCATGGGTGAAGAGCCAGCAGGTTGTTTCTGGGTCTGCTAATTGCAGGGGCTAATAAGTAAAGCTCACCTGCGAGGCCTTTTGATAGTTTGCTAGCACAGTGACATAGCAGAGGAACACTTGCTCTGGGCAGCCTCTTCTTTCTCCTGGTGGTGGAGGAGTATGTGCTTAGCTCTTGTCCATCAGGAAAGAACAGTCTTGCTGGTCTCTGCTGTATTACAGGACCATGTGCTTGGACATAGATGTCTCTGCTTCTGTTAAGGCTGAACAAAGGCGCTGCTGTTTGCTTTTTGGCAATTTGCTAGCTCAGGTGAGTTCTGACTTATTTATTCTTGTGCACCTAGCATGCAATCATCTCTCTGATTTGGGCTCTGGTGAGGGTGGCCGTTACTGAGTCATCTTCCCGCCCAGGCCAAATCTTTCACTGATGGGAAATCTTTTAACAGTAAAAGTTTCCAGGCAGAATCTGGGCAGGGCCCCGAGACTGTTATTTTTATAAGTTGCTATTTGAGACCAGACACATAATTGCTGAGAGCATCATGGAAAGTACCATGGCCTCTGAGCGATCATTAACAGCAGAGTTTGGACTGAATTCAGCACTTCCCAGCTGGCCATAGTCAAGAAATGGAATTACTAGAGTAACTTGCTAAAGCCAAAATACCAATTTTTCTTTGCTTTTTGTGTATATGTAAAATAGTTGCATGAACACATTGGTTGGAGCTAGAAATGCAAGTTTTGCTCTTAACTGTAGTTTAGCCTGTGTTTCATGTTAAAAGATTAAAAAAGCTTCAGTAAGAAGCCCTGTGCTTATGATCAACAATAGATACTTACTGGAATGTTTAACGGCATTGCCCGTGCCAGTATTTGAATTATTTGAGTTTCTTGTATAGCATAATATAATTTGGCACTGATAGGTCTGGAGAAATTTTAAATACATAAATACATATGCATGAAAACCTGCTCAAGTGATTTTTCTATTCACTGCAATGTGCTTTGGGTGATCAATCATTAATAATAGTAACAGTAACAACAGAAGAGGTTATGCCCTTCTTGAATTTCTTGGATTGCAATAGCACCTACGGGATTTTACCATGCACCTCTGAAAAGGGTATCAAAATTGATGTTGACTTTGGAGCCTGTGCTGTTAATATTTACACGATGCTTGCTGCTTCTGGGCATCAGATAGTACCTGTGTTGGGCCTGGAAGGATCCTCTTTGACTTCCTTTGGGTTTGGACAATGTCCCATCTTTGAAACCGTTGGTTAATCCCAATGGCTGGAGGTCACAGAAAGGGGAAAGATTTATTCAGGCAAGTACAAGATGGATTTGACCTCTAGGCTCATGCCCCTGGAATTGCTTTTGAACAGAACCTGTGAGAGTGTGTAGTGAGCTTGACAGCTGGGCCAGATGTGGAGGACCACCAGCTCTCCCTCTCTATAGCTATCACTTATATTCAGCGTGCCTTCTAATAGGTCAGTAAATCTTTGGCAGGCACCATCTGCACTCGTTTATGCATGGTTGAGATTTCATATTCTCTGGTACATGCTCCTTCACCCTCGATCTTTTAAAGACACAAAGGCTTTGTGTGACTCAGAGTACAGTGCTGCAGAGCCCAGACTTTATTTCAATATATGCTACAGTCCCTACTTTAGACATCAGTGAAAGTGTTGGATGAAAAATCAGGCAAAATAAGGTGGAAGGGAAAGGAATCTGTGATAATGAATATGGGAGGAAGAAAATGATCTAAAATATGAGTTGTATAAAGCTAATTGAGATTAAGTACTTGCATCCGTATTCGTGCATATGCCTTCTTTCTTGCATGAGAATATACTCAATTTTCAATATATTGGATGTGAAAATTCATGGCAGGTGGTTTTTTTGTACAGCAGAATAATATGATATATCAAGCTGTTTGTAAAAGATGGGATGAAATAATAGGTGATTAATTGTCAGCTCAAATTCAGCCTCAGATTTTGATGTAATCTCCTGATTTGCATACATGGAAATTTTGAAATTTGTCCACTTTCCTAGGTAATAAGGGCAGCATTGCAACTGCGCCTTTTGTGTCTTTTTTCTTTTACTTTGTTGTAAGACAAGATTTGACCACTTTCACCTTTGTAAGTTGGAACAGCTTGTTGTGCAGGTATTTTCCTTCCCATCGGGATTTGATCAAAGTCCTTGAAACCGATGCCCTCACTGAAGAGTCAGCTAAACTGTCTGGTCACTGTTGTGCTTGCACAGAGCTGCTTGCAATGTGGATGTGTAATACAGGTTCTTTCCATCAACAGCAGAAGTTAGGATGTCATAGGAATTACTGAAACACGGTTGGGGACAAGTGATGTGACTGGAGGACCACAACGGATGGCTATAAGCTGTTTTGCCAAGACAGGCAGGGAAAAAGGAGGAGGAGGAGGAGGAGGAGTTGTGCCCTTTGTTAAAGGAGAATCTTGAACGTATGGAAGTGAACTATGATAATTCCAGCCCTATGGATGCCTCTGGGTCAAGATCAGAAGGATTGGATCCAAGGGGAATCCTACAGTATGCATCTGCCACTGACTTCCAAGCCAAGACAGTAAAATCAACAAAGCATGATTTGGGTGGCTTAAGCAAGCTTTGGGTCAACACAGCCTGGGTCTTGGGGGTGACTTAACCTACCCAGACATTTGTTGGAAGAACAATGCAGCAGCTTACACATCATCCATCAATTCTGTGGAATGCATAGCGGACTGTTTTCTCACACGTATGTTAGATGTGCCAGCCAGGAACGAGGCACTGCTGGAGTTGTTACTCACAAAGCAAGAAAAACTGCTTTGTGATATCTCAGTTAATGATAGCCTTGGCTGCAGCGATCACAATATTGTGGAGTTTGGGATCCTGCTGAGCATACTGAAGGCTAGTGCTAAGGAAAAGCTTTTAGATTTTTAGAAGAGGAAACACAGCTTGCCCAGAGCTCAGCTGGGAAGGATTCCATGGGAAGCTTCCCATGGAGGATAAAGGAGCTAGTGAGTGCTGGGAGTTTTTCAATAACACTCCTCTGGAAGCACAAAAACATTTCATCCCCCTTGAAGGTAGGGAAGTAGGTGGAGCAAGAGACCCCCTTGGCTTCACTGTGACCTTCTGAGTGTGCTCGAAACCAAGGGAAGTGTACCAGAGATGGAAAAAGAGATAGTACCCCTTGAGAACTACAAGGGCACTCCCAGAGCATGCAGAGATGCAATCAGAGAACCAAAAGCTCAGTTCAAATTGAAATTGGCCAGAGATGTCAAAAACCACAATGAAAGGTTCTTCAGGTATGTAAACACCAAGCACTGCCTTCTTACAAGGGGTCAGATGGAAAAGATGAGGTATAATGTGTAAAATTTACTCCTAGAGAGATTACAGTTGGACACAAGAGGACAATTTTTCACGATTAAAGCAATCAGCCATTGGAATAATCTCCCCAGAGAAGTGGGGGATTCCCTAACATTGGACACATTTGATATTCAGCTGGATAGGGTGCTGGCCCATTCTATGATTCCATGTCTTTACTGCAGCTATGAAGAGACATGTGAAACATTTCCCCCTTTTTTCTTTTTTTAATTTTTATAAGTGGGTGGCTGACATTAAGTTGTTCTAACATGGCTTGAAGCCTCTATTAGGAAATACATTTTCACTTCAGGATTTGCTTTATGAGGAACACTACAAGGAGTAATGGTTTGGAAACCTAAGCCTAGAAAGAGCCAGAGGCTGTGAATGGCTCCTACTGCAGTGCACAAGCTGCTGCAAAGGGGGAATGTCACAGAGGCCGTATTAGTTTAATTCGAAAATGGGCCGAGGAGGAATTGTGATATTGAGTATGATTGAGAAAACCAGTGCACAAAAAAAAAAAAATTCTACAAGTAAAAACAATAACAGCAAAACCCCCTTCAAACCCTAATGCCTTAGATTATCTATTTAGGGATAGTTTCAGTGTGTGACACTAATGAAGATGCGATTCCGCGTCAGGACTGTACAGATAGTTACGACTGAACTTGGTAGGAGAGCAGCAAATCTGTCACAGGAGGCCTCTCATTTTTACATCAGTACGTTGTAATGGAAACCAAACATTTGGACCTAGGATACCAGGTCCTAGGAGGTGATCTTAGCCTTTATCTCACCTCTGGGAGAGCAGTTCTCTTTTCCCTGGGTGTTTGTCCTTATTCTGAAAATTTTGCACTGCTCAGTCTTACTCCCTATCACTTCTTAGAAAAAGCTCCTCTCTGCTTTTTCTTGTGTGTCTTGTCTTTCCTTGACATTGCTTAGATCCTGAAGTATTTCTGAAGATCCAGTTTCTGTTCAACTGAGAACTTTTGAAGTAAGCATATGTATATTTAGAATTTAGTGATGCTTCTTTGAAGAGCTGTTCTCACGCTTTTTGAAAAGCTCTAATGAGTTTCCTTAGTTTGATTTAGAAACATAAAACAGCTCAGTGTTATTGTAAAGACTCCAGGTATATTTCATAATACGTCTTATGGAAATGTCTGATGCTGCAAGAGGGAAAAAAGAGTCTGGGTTTGCTTCTGGGTTTTTATTGTTAGTGAACTGGCGTACAAAGAAAAAACTAAGAACAAAAACTGGAGCTACATTCTACCATTTTGTTTGATAGAGTTTAAAGGTCTCTGCACTAACCAGATGCACTGCAGATATTAGTCTTGGTAGAGAAAATCGTTCTTGATTTAACATGAGAATGACTCAGCACTTTATTAAAAATGGCATCTATTGCTCAATTAATGCAATGAATTAAGCAAAATCACTTTCAGAAATTACTTCAGGGAGCAGGAATCTTGTCCCTGATGTTTTACCCTCAGTCAAAAGTGAAAGGCTTGGAATTGATCACCAAGGCATGGACACAGTAAAGAAAACTTAGCTGTCTTTCACCAAGAGTCCCTAGGTATATGTGCTAGGAAATCTTTGCTGTGTTGTCCTTACCACGAAAAACTGCATTAGGTCTCTAGAGAGAGTAAAAGCATTTCACACATGCCAGTGGCAGCAAGGGCAACACGCCAGAGTTGGGTACTGTGGTGCAAATCAAAAAGCATTCCATTGATATCACTGTTTTTTTCCTTGGAAAACTAACCCAAGTGATGCACTTTTCAGATTACGCCTTTAGGAACTTGGCATCGTTTAGCGAAGTGCCTTGCTCGGTGTTTGCACATGACTGGATGTACTTCGGAAGTGAACTAAGAACTGGATGAGAAAATAAAACTGATTGAGCTGCTGTGTAGTTCCTCTCTAGGCAATTCAGTTGCAAAATGCTGTACTCGACACATTTTTAGTAAGAGTATTTGTGCTTTCAGTGTGGCCTTGGTTATTCTGTTTTCAAGAACCTCTCCTCCATCTTCATCTGATAAATGTATTAGCAGAAAATATTGACTCTAATTACAGAAATACTTCTGACTGACATTGATCACGAAAATATTAATCAGTTTATTTCAAAATCACATGGAGATCTTGCTAAATATCAACTCTGGATTTTATAAGCATCTTATCTGAAACTCTTCAAAGTCTGAAAATTTGTTGAAAACTAATTATTTTCCATATATTCATCCCTGTCACATTTTTTTCTTTTGGAAATAGCAATGTGGTAGCTTTTCCTGCTTTGTGGTGGCATTTGGACAAGTTAGGGATTTTTTTTTCCCTCTTCTCTCTAGCTGGGGAAGGGTAACTACAGCCAGACAAATTAGGGGTAAATTTGTAGTTCACTAGTTAGCCTAAGGTTGTGCTCAGTTCAGATACTCTTAGTTGTTTACTTCATTGCAGAGATACTTTCCAATTCCAGTAAGAAACCTCAGAAGAAAAAAGGGGTTATGAGGAGGTAATGGGATACATACTAATGTCCCTATTGTACACACCTATTTATGTACAAAGTTGTCCTATGTGGAAAAGCCCCAGAAGTATTACCTACATTACATGTTCATGTGGTTTTTTACCTGAGGAGTAACACATGAGAACATTTGTGTTATCAGTGAATTGTCCAGTTCTGTTTTAGTGTTTTCTACATGAGTATTTTTTCTTAGGTTGTTAAACTTGTTTTGTTGCTCTGGAGAAACTATTCAGGGAAAGCATAAGGTATGTTGATGCCATCTCTTCAAAACTGAATTTCTGCCTTCAGAGGTAATATACTGAGAGAACTAAAAGCTATTTCAGAATTTAAGAAAATATATATTTTTAAATATCTCTTCCTCCAGGTGGATTTGGAGGCATTTGCCTTCATTACTTTCAATACTAAGTTTACAGGAGAATTCCTCCTGTCACTTTTCTCCTAGGAATGCTCAGTATCTCTGGCTCAGAGGTGATGGGTGATTAGTACATTTATATATTGGACCAGGTGAGTTATCTGATAGTACAAGGGGCTGACCCTTTGCAGTTTTTCTCCACTGAAAAAACATCCACCAGGATTTTGAGATCAGTCGCATAGTGCCTAAATAAGATCCATAACTCTGCATGGTTACATCTGTGCTTGTATGCATTCTCAGACCTATTTGTGAGTGACAGTGATTGCTTCAGGGCAAAGAAAATGTTCCCTACTCTGTGTGGGGAAGGCATGAAGTGTGTGTGTTCCCAGTTAAGCATGCATTTCCCAGTTCTAGCTGGTCACTCAGGTGCATAACATCTGCAGAATTGCTGTTCACTCAATATCTCTGTCCAATAATTAGTTATGTGCCTGCAAAAAAGTCTCGCTCCTAGCTTTATGGAGTAAGTTTCTCATCATCATTCCCAAACCACATATCAAAGTAGAGTTGCCCTTTTTCCTGAGGATAGGTTCTTGGTGGCTTTTTACTGCATTTTTCTCTTCCTTTTAGGTTTTTTAACTGTATCGCATTTTTAAGGTAGTTTTCTAGTAAACGAAACCAAAAATTGCCTGACGCTTTTGAGCCAGTAGGGCGTTCATGACAGTAAAAGTGTCTATCTCTCATTTGGGAACAGGAACATTTAGGACTGTCAGTTTTGTTTTCTGTTTTAAAATTCTCAAGTTGAGTAATGGAGGAGGAAAAGAAAAGCTGTGCAAAAGAAAAGAAGCCATTAAAGGGCAAACGAGACATGTTTCCGATAAAAGAAATAAACCTGCTTAACTTAAACAATTAACCAAATGCCATAGGGAGTAGCTGCTGGTGAACTGTACAATTCATTCAGTTATAAATACGCTGAAGGGGTTTGTCTTGAGTGTTTTATTCATCTAGAGATATATATGTCACAGGGAGAAAAAGGATGCCAAAATTCAGAAACCTGAAGCAGTGTCTGTGAGTTCACGTTTGCATGTAGCTAACTTGGAAGCAAGAACAAAGATACATGCAAGTAAATTGTGTGTTTTATAGTAATGGAGTTACTGAGGGAAAAGATCTGAGCAGTTAGGCATCAGCTAACACCTGAGGGATGTTGCAAACTTAGATACCTCACAGATTCAAAAAATATTATGAATTTGCATATGTTTTATCAATGCAGTTGTTACTGAGGGCTTTGATAATGATCGTGCCGAGGCAGTTCTGAAGATGAGCAAGGAGAAAGCAAGAGTGACAGAAAGTGGAGAAGATGAAGGATAAGAGAGATGGAAGTCTGAGGGGAGAGGAGCATCCAGCCAAAGTAGGAGCAAAAGCATGGGGCCCTGATAGAAAGGGAAAAGTGGCCCTGTACGGTTCATTATGGAGCAGAGGTAGTGGTGTGGAGAAACAAAGGATGACATTGTTGGAGAGGAGGGAAACTGGAAGCCACTGAGGTGAATTTGGGATGTTAGTCTTATAAGTATTTAGGTTGGAAAAGACTCTTTAGATGCCTGAGCCCAAATATTAACCCAGCACTGCCAAGCCCACCACTGGGCTGTGTCCCCACGTGCCACATCTACGCGTCTTGCAAATACCTCCGTGGATGGTAACTCCACCACTTCCCTGGGCAGCCTGTTCCAGTGCTCGATAACCCTTTCAAGGGAAGAAATTTTTCCTAATATCCAATCTGAGCCTCCCCTGGGGAAACTTGAGGCCGTTTCTTGCCATCCTATCACTTGTTACCTGGAAGAGGAGATCAGCCCCACCTCACTCCAGCCCCTGTTCAGGTAGTTCCAGAAAGAAATAAGGCCTCCCCTCAGCCTCCCTAGACATAAGTATTTAGAATGCGTTTCAGCTGTCTCCTGGAGGATATTTTGATCTCTATTTTAGTGTTGTTACTATTAGGGAAACTTCTGAAATGTAATGGGGGGAGGGGAGAAAGGTGGCAGGAAAAATCAGGCCATTTAAATCCAGAGCATGCTGGCATGCTGACCTCAGGGTACCACGCAGCAGGACACTGTGTAAAGGGGAAAACTCTCTTTTTGCTTCCACAAAGAGAACATTCAGGGGAAGGAGGAGGGAGGTATTATCTTCACAGTGAGGTCAAAACCTGCTCTGTTGGTATGGTGTCTGGATAAGGCTCTAAGCAGGCTTGATCACAGCAGGGGGAGGCACTTCAGCGTTTTCTTTATGTTATGGTCAGAGCAGATTGCCCTGAATTATTCCACCCTGATGATGTACATCTCCAGGCTTGCAGCATTCCTGCTGCCATCCGCTTTGTATGTGAACTTAGGCTAGCAGCTCTCCAATGCAAGCAAGCCTTTATCTGTCAAATGTGATCGTGCCCCAGAGGCTCAGTCTTTCTGTTGCATGCTAGCACCCAAAAAGTAGGAATTCTCTATTTCTAGTCTCTGATGGTCTGCTTGGAAAAATTCAGGTGGGCAGAATCTTGGAGTGATCCCAGGGTGATAGGCTGACTTTAATTTCAGGTGTACGGAGCTCCTTTCCTGACTGTTTCCAGTGAATTGCCATACAGGATTTTGGATGCAATTCCTGGCAGTTAGAAGCTGTGGCCAGCTTGACACCAAACCATAGGCCAGATTTTTCTCCTGACATTGACACCAAGGAAGTTTGTAGCATGGCCTCAGGTGCCAGGCTTTGTGAAACTGCACATTATCCCTCTCCATATGGAGTTACCATGTTACAGACTTCCAGCAAGGCGGTGTCACTCCGCAGATGCTTTGATTGATGCTGGTACTCTTGGACAGAGAAGTAATGAAATGTGGAAAAGGGAAAGGAATTATCATTAACCATAGAGCAAGAAATGTACCAGCTGTGGGACTGGCCATCTCTTTTCAACAATGAGCCTTTAAATTGTGAACCAGTTTGTAAGTCGGTATTTTGGATCCTGAAGCATTCACAGGCATTTTGAGAGAGCTTCTCTGAAAAGGGTAGGACATCTCTACCCTGTCTTAGACGAGTGAACTTTTATCACATTGAAGACCAAGCCCTGTTCATCACAGGTCTGTATTACTTCAGTTGCCCTTGACCCTCTAAACAAAAAATGCTGTGATCAGACCTCTTGATTAGTGTCCAAGTACAAAAATTAACAAAATATTGTATAGGAAATCACTTGGGACTGCTTTTCTCAGTTAAATGGCCAGTAGATTAATTTCCCTGCCTTGCCCTTCTGGAATAGATGAGAACAGCCCTAATCAAAGCTTTTGTCAGGTTAGCATCCATAAATTTGATTTCCTTCTTCCCCACCAAGAACAGCAGCATTGTTCTCCTTTCTGCAGAGTCATTAAACAGAAGGAAATTTTCATCCTTCTCTTGACTATGAAAAAGAGAGGTAGGGGAAACCCAGATGCTCTGCAGAAGCTGGACACCAATTATATTTCTCTAAGTAATCAGCAGATAACTAATTTATCCATCTTAAATGGAGGCCCATATGCTCATTGATTTTAGCCATACTGTAAAATCTGCTGTTTTTCATGCTCTGTGTTGGGAAGTAAAGAAGACTGGAGTGAATAAATGTGTTTGGCAATATTAAATCTTTTATTGTAGGAGCGGGAAAGCATTTGTGATTGCTGAAGCTGTCAGGGTTTACTGCAACAAACTGAAACATTGAGGCAGAATGATCTGTGACCCAACAATTGTGTAGATCTCTTATCAACTAATACAGATGCTCTTTGCAAGTTTAGGGTCAGCATATTTAGATATTGCTGTATGAGGATGCTGCTGAGTCACATAGAGGCGTTATTCCCTTCTTTGTTGTTAAATCTCCTGCCAGCCAATGATGGCTTGAAATTATATATGAAAGCTGAAGGACAAGGCTTAGATAAGTACATGTCCTGGAAACAGCATACATTCTTTAATTTTTTTTTCAGTAATGTGAAAAATTTCTTTACTCTGTGGATTGGTGTACTCGTAAGAAAATGTACTGTATCTTCACTTTGTAAAAGGATGCATGTTATTCAGAGATACTGGGTTTAGTTTGAGAAAGTAAGTATTCTAGAAAAGTAAGGATGTATGGATTTTGGAGAAAGGAGACTGTTTCAGGAAATACTTCAAGATGAAGGGAGTGGTGGACTTGTGGCCGAAGTGCTATGGAGAATTGCCTCTCATTAGTGGTATTTGCATTTCAGGACTACAGAATGCTGAATAATAAGACCATTTTACATATGTTTTTGCAAGACTGAAGATTTTTAGAAGGGCAAAAATGTCTAGATGTTTAGTTGCTCATTATAGTATCTGTCATAACAAATTTAACTGCTACTTGCCTGTATTTGTGGAAGCATGAAGAGAATTTTGCAGTATGTTTCAATCAGTTATGTTTCTATTCCACATGTCAATAATGGCTGTACATTCATAATTTATGCTAATTCAGGTGTCTGAGGACAAAGCTGGTCTTTGCAGTTATAAGCATCTTGGAATTTATTAACTGCCATGACTGTCATAAAGCACTATTTGACTGGAATTTATTAAACCATTAACAAATGTTTAATACCTCAGAGGGGACTGTCAAAGGTGAATGCTATTATCTAACCATGTCTAGACTACTTGTCAGGCTAGCAGAGGAATTGGCAAGTCTGCTATTTTTAGTTAGGATTAAAATAAGTGACTTGAACTAGAAACTGAAGTTTGTGTTATCTAAAAATACCAGGTAATAAGCATATGTTTTATCTTTGAATATGATCTCTTTTTATCATACTTGGAATTTATTGGAGTTGTGAGAATTTAGTACTCACTCTAATGAGAGACGCTATGGGAGTGATAGTGTATTACCACTGTGAAGTACTGAATATCTCAACTATTAGTATGTATTTATTGGTAGTTCTTTGAATGTGTTCTTGGTGTCCTTTTCTAAATGACTATGGTCAAGTCACAAAGTTTGCTGAACTCATAAAGAGTGTCTCCTATTGTTCCTGGTGACCTTTGGATCATTTCATATTTTCCTGTAATTTCACTCCTCTTTCTTGAAATGCTCTGGGATCTTAAATGTGTCTTCGCTTGAGATATCCTTGGACTCTTATTCTTTGCTTTGAAAAAGTGTTTATGCATGAGGGCATTATGTAAATCCAACAGATATTTACTAAGTAGCTAAGTCAGTTACTAAGATATTTGATCTCAGGGTTTGGTGTAAACATCTGCTGTTTATATGAAAATGATTTTTTTTCATATTGACAAAATAACTAAATATTAAAAATGACTGATGATTTCTTACACTGAAGTAAATCAGAGCGCTCAAAATTCAACTACAAAAAGGAGAAGGAATTTGTGGAAATAAAACTTTGTTTGAGCAAACAGCAGCATTACTCCTAATTAATGTTCATGTCAGGTTTGCTACCTTGAATACGAGGAAAAGTTGAATACCTGTCTATACCTAGGAAGACATCATGTTCACTGAAATTCTGTGCTAATTAGCACACAATTTGCAATAGAGAGATTTTAGGTTCACTGCATATTTTTCTACCAGAAAGCATGCTTGTCACAGTTCAATCCAACTGAATTCCACTCTTGCACAGGACTTCGGGGAACTCAGGATGGGGTTGTTAGATTCGTGTTAGGTTCAGACCTGTGTTTTGTCTATAGGTCTGTACATTGGGTTTCCAGTGATGTTTTTGTGTCCACTGATAATGGCAGAAATCTCTACACCACGCTACAGCTTCAAGTGGATTAGGATGTGGTTACCTAAGAGGCACGGCTTTTGCACAGCCATTTTTCTACAGCTGTTAACAGCAAACTCGACCGAGATTGCATATGGGAAATAGGAGTCAGGAATGCGTCAGCTCCCTGTGGCTTCTGCCTTCCCACTTGGATTGCGATACCCGCATTTGCCAGCACCTGCCTTCTAAATAATGCCTATGTATTTAGCTGTCATATTTCTTGTGGCATCCAGATTTGTGATAGGAATCTGGAATGATTGATCTAGTCTCTAATTAAAATAAGAGCACTACAAACTTCTAAGACAATCCTGCAGCCCATTTCTGCCTTCAGCTTTGAAGAATGCACTGCATGTTTTATACAGATATTTCTAAGAGTGTGTCTGTCACTGTTCTGAGCATCCAAGGAGTAAGGTCCAAAACTCTGGAGGAAAAGGCAGAGTTATTAAAATGTCAGTAAGGAGTTAGGATCTACCAAGCTTTGGTAGCATGTACCAAATTCTGCTTAGCATTCTTTACTACTTTGAGGCTGTAAATGCTGTATTATTCATTGTCATTGTACACCTTCCCACTAGAGTAGTGATCAATTTGTTCCCATGCGTTTGCCTGCTCTGTTGAATTCTACTGAATTCAGACACTGCATTCAGATAAGAGGTTTGCCTAGGAGCTGCAAAACAGACTTTGGCTGCCTGTTTCCAAGCCTGGCATCTGTGTGATTGACTCTGCCGTCCTTTTCGACCCCTGGTCTAGTCCCGCTGCTCAGGGCTGTGGCAGCTGTGGAGCTGTCCAAAGGGACTAGCGAAGGGTTAGATGGCTGCTGGGTCATTATGCAGATGCGACTGGCAGGAGTTTAGCTCCCTGTTTGATGTCTGGGAACATACAGCAAAACAGCAGTCGGATTTTTTTTCACAATCTCTCTGCAGACCACACGCTTGTAATGGTTTTAAAACACTGCCTATAGGTGTTTTCTTGGAACATAAAAATAAGCTCTCATAACGTGGTGCCTGAGCCAGTATGTCCTGGCGGTGCTGTTACTTACACTTTGTATCTGTGGGTCAGTGACATATGAGGCATTATACTTCAGAACTATTGGGTGTTAGTTAAAGGCAGAAAAAAGGCTTTCTTTTTCCTCCAGATAAAAGCATTATATTTATTTTCTTATTCTTGGGAGAAATTAATCCAAGCCAGTAAGATGGCACCAAACCTCAGAGCATAGTAGTCCATAACCAGATGGGACTTTGCTTGTCTCTTTCCTTGGCACTTTTATAGCAGTGTTTGCAACCCCTAAGCAGCTGTCACCAGGGCTTGCACATCAAGATTGGATTCTTTTCTGCTCTGATACCAGTAGGTGTCAAATGCTTGCTCTCTGCTAGGCCCTGCAGTTCGTGCTCTTCTTCCATTAAGATCTGAAGTCTCCTGTGGTAGGAGAAGAGGTTTTTGAGACGTAACTCCTGCAAAGTAGCAGTGCAGTGCAGCTCAGGCTGAAGCCTCTCAATGGTACAGTCCCTGCCATCTGGGATTTTAGATCCAGAAATATTAAGGGGTGAATTGAGGTGTTCCTTAATGAAATATTTGAGAAGCCTCAGGCAAAATCGGAGCCATGTAACGGACCTGAGATCAGGATAGCTTTGATGGTGCGGTGTTTTGTAATGACTGCTCTGTCTGGTGCTGACAGCCAGCTCTAGTAGTTATCCCTCATGCCTCAATGCCAGTTTAGTTTGGTGGCAGGTGATGCTGAAGAATGATGTTGGGTGCTTCCTTGTGTTGAGTTTCTTACGAATAAGTTAAGCCAGCTATTGATACCCCTTCAATGAATTACCCCTCACTTAGAGTTAGGCTCACTGCTGCGTATTTACACTGCAAATTACAGAGTGATGGATGAACTATTCGATCTGACACAACACCAGTTAGCTTCCTTCCCAGTGGTGGTGTCATCTGTATTGGCTCCAGAACCTGCTGCGGCCTGAAATGTTGCTGACTGTTGGGGTAAAGGGAACAAAAAATCCTGCTGTGCACGGCAGAGCCACTGCAGGAGGGAGCCCACAGGAGAAGTTGTTCTGTGTTTACTGAGACGTATGAATGTTCACACAAGTGGTGAATGTGTTGCTCCTCATCAAAAAGTTTCTGTTTAAAAGTAAAACAACAATAAAATTTGGCATGCTGTCAGAACCTGATTTCATGATGACAATATTATAATAATGTTGACTTTTAATTAAATGAAGTTGACATATTTTAAGTCTGCAGATTAACCATCTGTTGCGGCATTAATGAATATCCTTCATGGCATCAGATCAGGACCCATGTTTTGTTATGTTTTGCCTTTTTTTTTTTTATTTAATTTCCCCAGATAGCTCTCTGCAACATATATTTGTTGATTAAAGCATGAAATATTGGCCAGAATCAATTTGGATTAGGCATTTACCCACTGCTGGGAAATGAACTTTGTGCCCGGGATTGGTATTTCTGCACTTCTTCTAGGTTAAAATGTTTCTGAGCAAGAATTTCTGTTAATTGGCTTTTGTTCTTCTCTGTGCCAAATGCATTCCTTTGAACTACACCTTCTAATTCATGGCTTGTGAGGAAACCCTGTTAACATACTCATCTCTTGCACAGATAATCAAACTTGGAAACTTTTCTGGGTTTCTTTATGAAGGCGCAATGTTTCAAATGACTGTGTGAACTTAAGTAAAATATCTGCATGTGTATATTTTGTATATTGCGTTTCTGTCTTCAGCACCAGATGTATTATGCATAAAATAAATATTGTTTTGTAAAAATGACTTCTGCAAGCAGGAGCTAAACAATGTGCTTAGTTCCACAATGACAAGGTAGCTGTAAAGATGACATTATGCCATAATTTGCAGCTGCATCTTCTTTTGCTTTAGGTGTTTATACTGCTTGTTACTGATAAGACTTTTCTGTTTACAAAATGAATTAATTTTACTGTAACTTAATCTTGATGAGCATTATTTGTCCTCTATCGCCCTTCTGTAGGGAATTGTTTGGATATTGAACGTGTTTCCTGACTTGTTTTCAGAACATCATTTCTTCTGTAGATTTTTACTGTTTTTATTGTCTACTGAGATCCTTTTGTGAACACCAATTAAGATGTCTTTCTTTCTTTGAATGCTGGAGATGTAACAGTCAGTTTTGTTTCTCTTGAGAGGGAGCTTAAAATAATGGTAATGGCCAAGCTGTGTTTTGTTGAACATTTCAATCTTACTTGTGACTGTGGTGATGGGATGGGACAAGTCTTCTGTGAGCAGCAGGTGAAACACAAGTGACTTCTTAGGTCAGACTCCTAGCGTTGGTCCCGTCGGGAAAGCAGCCCGTGTCAAGCACAAGTGAAACAAACAAGTCTGGTACTTGATTTTGCAGTGTATTTTTTCCAGCTCTGTTTTACTGATCTTGTGTTATCCTCAGAAAAAATGGTTTGGCCAGTTAGAGTTGTGTTGTTTGGTTTTGGTTTTTATTTTCCTCCTAACTTAAGGCAGTATGCTAGCTGACAGAAGCATGGAGATTGCCCGAAGCACACCATGAATTCTTTTGTTCACAAAGGATCTGCAGGTTCTTTTGGGGTCTCAGTAAGTAAGGCAAAGAGACTTGAGGCTGTTTGAGTTTATTGCATAAAGAATGGAAGTATAAAAGGTGATAGCAATCTTATCTCTCTTCTGATACCAGAGAAGTAGTGGGAAAAATGATGGTAAATTTAAGTCCATTCTAATCCTGGGAAACTTGACTGTCTCAACATCAAAAGAATCTGTTTAAGTTGATTGTGCTGTGCAGATCCCATCCATGATGAGGTTTGTCAGCATTGTGCTCTTTGGATGTTTCATTGGAATTCCTTGAAAGTAAACAAACATGTTCATCTTTTCTGCAGTCAGGTGGAGGAATGTTGTGTTAGGTGTGCTGCTTAATCCAGAGGAAAGACGAGGTGGGTAGATTGTGTCATACGCAACTTTAGCTCACACATGGACTAGATGGGAGCTACAGACCCCTTCCTCCATTACAAATTCATCAGCTAAGTTTGTTCAGCAGCCCCTGAGAGCTGCTGAGAGCTGCCCATTCCTGTGTATCTCCACAGGAACACATTTAGAGGTAAACAAGGCATATGCTCAGGTTATATAGATGTTCCTTCTGCTAGCACATGGGTCTCGTCGAGCAAAGCTCATGGTTACACCCTCCCTAGGCTTTGCCTGAAGTCACTGTCCCCTCATCACAACGTTTTCTGCTGCCACCTGCCAGCAATTCTTTGCTGGTTTGTGAAATGGTCACGTATAGCTGTGATGCCCCGCTGCAGCCATTGGTTTGGCATTGTCTTTGCCAATGAAAACCTCACGGTGTAGTCCAGGCATTCCCCTACTGCACGAAGAAGCTGAGGGGTGAGCAGCTTTGATAGATGTCCTGTTTCAGCAAAGCCACCTCCCCTGCAGCAAGGGTCACAGTCTGACTCCTAGGATAAGGGACAGAGAGAGGTAGAGCTCTCTGCTTGAACTCCCGTGGGACAGGCCCTGATGTTCTGATCATTTAAAATCCTTAAAAGTCAGATGCTGTCTGAGTCAAGATAGATATCTGGCAAAATAATGAGGATTTAAAAAACCCCAACCATGTCTAGGGCTTTTAAAGTCAGCAGTGCCATTTAATGTTAATTTTCCATTTTAAAAAGCAGCCTTTGAAAATATCTTCTGTATATCTGCAGGGATACAGCATGGTATCTTCCATTAATTTGATTAATTAGAACATTTAATAATGTTCTACTGCAAAGAGGACTCACTAGTTAACTGCTGGTTTTACTCTAACATTTGAAAAAAAAAAAGCCCTCTTGAGTGTAGAAAAAACTATTAGAGGTTTGGGTTTTCTTAAGAAGGAGAAAAAAGCTTTGCACTTTTGTTAGGATAAACATTATTAGGGTTTGACATACACATTTTTCATGCCTAATAACTGATTGATATCATTCATCAGTATAATTTGAATCACTGTTATCCTGAAGGGAATTGCCTGATTAAAAATATTTATCTCTCAAGAAGATGAAAGAATGCCAACGTATGAAAGATTAGCAAGTCAAATTTTCTAAATTCAATGCAAAACCAGAAAGTAAAAAGGTTTTCTTCTCCTCTTGCGGCAGCAGAGTGTAAGGAGCTATCCTCCCCCTCACTTGTATTTTCCCTACTTTGGAAGGAAGGAGCTTAAGCTACTTGGTGAGCCCTTTTAGTTCTTAAGATCTTCCCAGTAAACAAGCTGTCAATACTGATCAATCCGAATGCCAGTTCAGCTGTGAAAGGGCCTGTGCCTCGGCTACTATTAACAACTTGAGACAGAAATTAAATTCATATTCTTCTTTGGGTTTTTCTTCTCATTGTTGCCACCTGCTCAGACGCATTATGGCAATTCCTCTGGAAGCAGAGACTTCACCCTGTGTCTGTCTGTCACTCTCTCAAATTCCCTCCCTTTAGCTCTTGACTATCAGTTCATTTAAATGGACTGCCAGCTGTATCAGAGAGCTGGTCTGTGGCTGCTGTCTCTTTGGATGCAGTTTAACCCAGGCTGGTGCTGTGTGGTTTGACAGCCTGAAGCTGTGGGAAAGATCTGTGAAAATTAATTGGGCTTCCACCAAGAAGGCAAGGTCAGGCTTCAAAACCCTGGTCCTTTGGTGCTGGGCTCTGCAGCCTGCTGAAGGTCAGGGCTGTGGCAGCAGCAGCACGAGCGAGCGCCGCTCTGTCCCAGCCATGCTGGCTGCACTGTATCGCGGGTGCCAAGGTGAGGGTAAGACTAAAGCAACCTGTGGAGGCAAAACAATGGAGGTTGCCAGGGAAACCTGGGTTCTTGGCTCCGAGTGAACACAGAATATGAAATATCGACATAAATATTTTTATGCTTCATTTCCTGAGGATGCAACCTCAAAATAAATAAAAAAAGTTGTCAGGCTTTATTGTTTTTGTCTGCTCTGGAAATTCTGCTAATTCTAGCGTGATGAAATCTTGTCAACAGAGCTTATATTCAAGTGTTGTGTACTTTTTGTGCTGCAAACATGGGAGCCTAGAGAGCAGAGCACGTGGTTCATGGTTAAAATCATAGAGTCGTATAGGTTGAAAAAGACCTTTAAGATCATAGAGTCCGGCCCAGCACTGCCGATTCCCTCACTGAACCATGTCCACGAACACCAGGTTTATATGTCTTTTAAATATCTCCAGGAACAGGGACTCCACCACTTCCCTGGGCAGCCTGTTCCAGTGCTTGATAACCCTTTCGGTGAAGAAATCTTTTCTTAGCATCCGATCTAAATCTCCCCTTATGCAACTTGAAGCCATTTATTCTCATCTTATTCCTTGTTGCATGGGAGAAGAGACTGACACATCATTACAACTTCCTCTCAAGCAATTGTAAAGCTTCCCCCTGAGCTTCCTTTTCTCCAGGCCAAGTGACCCCAGATCCATCAGCTGCTCCTCTTCAGAGCTGTGCTCCAGACCCTTCCCCAGCTCTGGTGCCCTTCTCTGGACATGCTCCAGCACCTCAATGTCCTTCTTGTAGTGAGGGGCCCAGAACTGAATGCAACACTAGAGGTGTGGCCTCACCTATGCTGAGGTCAGAGGGACAATCACTGCCCTGGTCCTGCTGGCCACACTGTTTCTAATCCAGGCCAGGATGCCACTGGCCTTCTTGGCCACCTGGGCACACGCTGGCTCATGTTCAGCCACTGTCAAGCACCCAGATCCTTTTCTGCTGGGCCACTTTCCAGCCACTCTGCCCCAGCCTGTGGCATATCTGGAGTTGTCGTGACGCAAGTGCAGGACCCAGAACTTTGCCTTTTTGAACCTCATGTGATTGGCCTTGGTTTATTGATCCAGCCTGTCCAGATCCCTCTGCAGAGCTTTCCTCCCTTCCAGCTGACCAACACTGCTGTTCAGAAGTGTGTCAGGACTCCAAAATGGCAATGTTAAGACTCCATGTACAGCATATTTTTTTGTCCTTCCTTCTGTCTTGTGCTGATTAGTGCTGAATTTGGAATTTATGATTTGGTGGAAAGAGCATATTGGAAGGTGGTATTTTGCAGTGAAAATTCACTGCAAAGAAGAAATGTTTTGGTTAATAAAAAGAATGAAAGTTGATCCAAAAAGGTTACATTAAAATATGTCTAAGTAATATCTAGCACTATGAAGGTGTGCTGGTTTGGCATCATCTTGCATTTAAACTATACAACATTGCAGCATCCTTGTGAATCTAAAGTAATTTGTTCCTGTGTGTCATTTTATTTTTTGAAGTGTCAGGTTTTGTTTTGCTTTAACAAAAAAACTTCAAGGTTGACCTGCAGACTTCTAATCTTCCAGTCAGAAAGCCAAACATGTTAGGGGGAAATAATAGGAAGTGCTGCAGAATCCAGTGTACGTAGCTGGATGCAAACTCTGCTTGTACGCTTGTATTCTCTGCTTGTCTGGGCTTGTTTTGCCTAGAAGCTCCCTTTTCTAGTGACTAGAGCAAGAGAAAAAGAGTGGTAGGAGTGTGTTAGCATGGAGTGAAACCCCAGGAAACAACCCTTGTCCTGAGAAAGTTTCTGTTTCATCTGGGAAAGGACTGTGACTTAAGTAAGGACTATGGTACGTGCAAAGACAATTACAATTTGATTGCATGCGTGTCTGGCCTCAATTTCTTGTATGCCCCATTTATCTTTTAGGATGGAAGCTCATCATAAAAGGAAATAATATCATGGGAAGTTGTTGCTGTAAGATTTTGACAGCCAGAAGGCATTTAGATAAATCCTTCATGTAGCCAGGCAGAAATACTTAAAGGTGACACAGAAATACATTTCTAAATGTGGATAGCTATGAGGAAAGTTCAGGGTCTTATTTTAAAATGTGGGATGGAATAAAATTTTAAGTTCTAGGTAAATGAAGAGAAGCTAGCAGTAGAGGAGGTACAGCTGTAGCAACACTCTGCTAGAGCAAAGCTAATGTATGTGGGCGTACTGAGGTAATTTTGCCCTGTTCTTACTGGTAAACCTTAGATGTGCATGAAGTGGATCAAAGTCTGTTGTCACAAACGTGAGCATTAAGCTAAAATGAAATATATTTATAGTTTAAAAAACTCTCCAGTACTGAACTGTGGTAAATAAAGGATACCGAGCACTGCTTGATGGAAACTTGGGGCACAGGCTACTAGGGCTGGTAGATGAGCACAGCACTTCCATTTCTCTCTCTCTAAGGAACACATATAGTTTTAAATGCTGCAGATGGAATTGTGCAGCTAGGGATCTGTTGCCACTTTCACTGTAAGAATATGTAAATCCGGGGAAGACTTGTTGCCAATATATCTATGATTCCCTTTTCCTGCAGAGATAGTCTTAACATAACTGACACTACAGTACAGTACCTGATTTTTATTTTTTTTCAAATTTTATTATTCACTTTGGATAGGAAATGAATCAAAGTTCAGGTCTTGACCTTTAATTTTAAAAAGGCTCTAAAATAGTTTTCTTTTACATGGCTTTTGGTCTCTCTGTGTAGAGAATTAGACAGGTATCAAATGCAAGCACACAATCCCATGGAGCATATATTGTTGGCCTCTTACTGAAGTTCTCCAGAATGAAACACATCTGTCTGCTTGATGGGGTTTTTTCAGCATTGCCTCTGACAAATATGGACCTCCATGGTCAGAATGGCAATCTGTCATATTCCCTCTCAGTACGTGACTTCCGCTGAGCACAAGCTGTTCAAAAGGTAGAAGTGCATAATGAGAAATGCTTCAAGCCACAGAAATGAAATCACATAGAAGTGATTTGAATTGAAGTCTAAATATGTATAAAGTGTATTTTAATAGCATTGCCCAGTGTTTCTTAGGCATGTGGGATTCCCTTCCACAGTGTATCCAAGCCACAAGGATTTCCTTTTCCACGTGACCTACCACATGCTAAAACTTCCTTTGAATTCTTACTCAGAACTTCAAAAGCAATCACCATTCCTGCCAATGGCATCTCTTTGGTTAGTAGCTGAGCTTAATTGGAATTGAGTTTGATTGATTTTCTTGTATTAAGTATGTCAGAATCATGCTTTGGTTAATATAACTAAGATTCATGAAATTTTGTTTTCGTTTGCTATAATTTACAGTTTATCATTCCAAATGCATCCTTCTAATGCAAAACATAAATGAAAATGGACAGTTCTGCACACAGAACATCTTCTGAAACTGTCACTTAGTGAAAACCATTATCAGCGGAAATTTAGGTTGTTGAGTTTGCCATAGAAGTTTCTTGATACCATTTAAAATAGCCTGCAAATGTAATTATTTTGACATAAAAAGCATATAAATAACCATGGTTCTCTTCCTAGAGGAAGTTTTTTACAGAAGCATTCAAAAAATACCTTAGATGAGGGAACTGTTTATGGTATTTCTTGCTGCTGTTGGCTCCTTTACAAACGCTTAACCAGCTCTTGCAAATATCTGTTCATTATCCATCTCTATTTGCCCACTGTTTTGTGGGCTCTAAGCCCCTTAACTTTAGCCTGTTGCAGGTAAAGGCAAGGGAACACAAAACTCTCTTTATTTTCCTCAACCTGAGAGCTGTGGCTTTAAAAAAGCATTAATCTGAAACATCCTGAGCATGAATCGCAGAACGGGAATCAGTGCTTTCTTCAAAAAGTTATCGTGGCCCAGATCTTCTTTCTTCTTCCACACTGCTTTGCACTGTTCCTGCAGATCGGAGCAGCAGGGCAGCTGGCACAGCTTTCTGCCCAGGGAGTGTGCTGAAGGGAAGAAAATCCCTTGGTGGCATCGTGCCAGGAGAGCTGTCTTATTTCACTCCTCTTTGCAGCCTGCAATATGAAATACGTGTCAGATGACACCTTGGGGAGCAGGCAGAGAGATAAAAAAATGTCTAGAGCAAATCCTCGAGTCCAGCAGGGCTTTGTTTACTTTGCTGCATTTGAGCACAATTTAGAGCAGCCTTGAGGTGGCTCGTGTTTGTGATTTGATTATGAAAGGAAAAAGGGAAGGTCAAGGTATAGCCACTAGTGCATCAACAGGATAAGGATAAGCCCTGCTGCAAAACATTCATCTTGAGTTTATTGATCGTTACTGCAGAAAGACAGCATGCACACACTGTAAAGACAAAAAAACCCCTTAGAGTTCAGTCATAAAGTTTAAAAAATGAAATTCCATACCTGTTCCTCAGCACAAATTGGTGTCGTGGCTAATTTCAGAAATAATTCTTAAAGAGGACCAGGTGAGAAGAGGAAACCAGTGTGACTTTTACTATCAGAAAGCCTGATTTATGAAGTGTGCAACAACAATGGACGGGAATTGCCCATAATCTCATAGGAGTCCTGTTGCTGCACGCTTTGGTATTTTTCATTTTCAGAGCAGGAGGATACTGAGGAGTATTGAAAAGCTAGATTTCAAAACAGCTTCAGAAAGAAAGGGTCAAGAGAGCAGCCAGCAGATCTGTTTAAATTTAGTTGCCAAGGCAACTGTTACAAACTTATGAAATTTGACAGAAATCTTTCTGTAATGTATATGGATTCATGTAAGCACAAATTGCGTCAGAAAATATGAATTTTAGGATTGCAAAAAACCAAATATTACAAAAATAAATGATACCAAAATTAAAACTGCCTTCTATTTGTAATCCATTGCGTTTTTCTATGTAGTTCTGTTGTAAATTAGTTTTTCCTGTGAAGTCATACATTATTTTCTCAGAGGTCTTACATAGAGAGAAAACTGTTGGTTGTTCAGTGTATGTATTTGCACTTTTAATTCTCCCCAATGTATAGCTGAATGTTGTATTTAGTGCACTTCATTGCAACTTCTCAGTAAATACTGTGCATCATCATCATCAGTGTCGTAGTGGGAATTTTGTATTAGAGGGTCTTGGAGTGCTGCATAAACTTTAATGAATTTATCATAACCATACCCAAAGGAAAGTTGCTGCCTTATCTCTGATTCACGAATACACGAATTGACTCTTCAGGAGATTATGACTAAAACTGTCAAGCAAACATTTGTTCGAAGAGACATGATCTGAATTTTCAGAGGCATGAACTTTGTACAGTAGTGTTTCCATTCAGAAAGCCTCTTCAGCCAAATACTGTTTGAATGCTTAGTACTTCTGTGAGTCTGGCCTCAGGTGTTGCCCACTGAGCATGCAGGAAATGAGAAAGACACAATTAGTAGCCATCTGTGAAATGTTTGCCCAGCATCACAGTGGAGCTTGATGGCAGAGATGGTGTTGGAATCCAATTCTCTGGAGTAACATTCAATTGTCTTCACTATCAAACCCTCATTTCTCTTCCGTGTCCAGCTCCATTTATTAACTCCTTGCAGCACCGGAACAAATGAGGCATGGACAGCAGCCTTCACTGCTCGGCCCTGATTCATTCGTGTCGTATGGCCCCACACTACACACTGAATGAAGCACTCATCTCACAGGAGGGGAGTAAAAAATGTCTTTATGAAATTAAAAACTGACAGCATGGAGAGAACTGGATGCAGACTTTTTGCCTATGATTTGAGTACTTGTCATTACATTCTTAATATTCTTTCAGTGTAGGTCTTTTGATTGTGAAATATTTTGTTTTATATATGGCAGGTTGTTAATACTTATGGTGACTTCAAGTACAATATCAGATTTGTTGCCCGGGCGGTGGTTTGTCTAGATGAGTTGTTTTATTAGATAGCAGATGGTTTGGAAATTGTTTGCTGTGACAGGCCTGAGTAGAATTGGAATTCTCTGTTCCCAGATCAAAAGCAGCAAGCTAGGGAAAGAGGAGAGCAAAACTCCCACGTTTCCTATTTGAACTGAAAAATGCAACTATAGGCGTCTATTATTGAGGGAAATGAGGTTCACTGCACTGATCATGGATCCTTAAGCAACTCTGACCAATCATAGGATGAATTTCCTTAGTACACCTTTAGTGCCAATATTGGCAAAGTGACCTTCTCTGACCTTCTTTGAAGTTTTTTGAACTTTTCTGACCTTCTCCACCCTTCTGTTTTTTCTCTGCACTTTTACTTCTGCCCATCTCAACTCTTCTTCTCTTTCTTTTCTGCCTTTCTTCTCTTCCTTTTCTTTTTCACCCTTCTTTGCTCATTTTTTCCCTTTTCTCTTCTCTGCTGCTCTCTCCCCTGCTCTGCTGTTCCAGCTTTTGGGGGTTTTTTTTGCATTCTTTGACCTTTCCTGCCCTTTGCTGTCCCCTTTCCACTCCTCTTGGTCCCTTGGTTGCTGCCTGCCCATCTCTACATATAGATCTCAGCCTTTTTCTGCCCTTCTCTGTCGTTCTTCACCTCCTTCAACCCCTCTATCCATCTCTCCCCTGTGTTGCAAAACCATAACTATAGGCCAGACACCAAACTCCCTTTCCTTTCTCTTCTGCCCATCTTCTCTGACTTTCTACACCCCTCTCCACCCCTTTCTTCCCCTTTTTACCTCTTGTGGCATCAGGATGTCTGGAGTGATCACTGTTTAATTTATTTGGTGCTATTCTCCAGAATGAGTAAATTCATTTTTTTCTTTATGCTTGAAGCCAACTCTTGATGATAGCTGTGCATCACATTAAACAATGTCTGCTTAATACACCTGATAGTACCTTTCTGCATTTAAATGAGGGGTTAAAGGTGAAAATGATACCATCAGCTTCCATCTGCAATAGAGATCAAGGGAAAGAGCAGAAAATTCTGCGTAAAGATGTAATTGTGATCAATAATATTAAGTACCTTACAGGAAAGTCCTCCATGTTGTAAACTTTATACTTGGATTGTAAATATTTGATCCTAAAAGCATAGTTTTGGCTCACATTTTTCATAGTTTGTATCCTGTGTTTAACTGGAAAAAATAGGGGAGGAAAACCCTGGAGGTAAGGGATTTCATATGCACTGGAGCACAAATTGCTGTTCCATGTAATACGAATTGTCTATTGAATGAAAGTGATTTACCTTTTTGTCTCATGATTCCTGAGGGTAATCGCCATCTCAAGTGGTAGACGAGTAGAGTAATAGCACAAAGCTCTCCTGGGAAAAAAGTAGTATTGATTCACTCTTGTTTGCAATTAATATAATGATGGGGTTTTTCGCTTATGTTAAAAAGTCTGCAGTTAATTAATTAATTAATTGACTCCTGTGTACAAACATGGACATTGAGTTGCTGGTGACCTAGAGAGGCCCAGGAGCTGGCACTGGAGAGTAAAAACGGCAAAAGAACTACAGCTTGTGTGCTCAATCTTTAATCCTGCTTCAAACCTTAGAAACCATGTCTAACCAGCAAAATGACCTGAAGTTTTGATGTTATCGAACCTGAATTAATCTAAGTCAATCAAAGCACTTCTGGGTAGTCTGGTATACAGAATAACTGTATTTACTGCTAATAATCTGTGTAATGTTTCTATGGGATTTCATGAACTTAACAAGGTTTAGCTGTGACTTCTGGTATCGACATAGGCACTGCTGGAAGTAATGTGAGGTGTTCTCTTCCTATTTATTTTATCCTGTAATAAGGCTTTAAAGTACTGTGTTATTTGTGCTGTTGTGTTTACGGTGAGAGGTCAAGCTAAAGAACCGAGCAGACCATTTTAAACCCTGTGGCACTTTTCCAAGAAAGGGTAAATTAAATTTAATGACTTTGACAGATTCCAGTATGAGAATTTCCTGAAATTTTGATATGACTCGTGAGGCACACCTGTGTTCAGATATTTCTTTTAAACTTAATTTTGAATGAAGCTAAGAATCTTTATGAGGTCATAAAACTATTTTGACAAATCTCAAGAAAAACTGACCCAAATTAATGTTTTATTTTGGAACCAAATAAAATTAATTTCTAATATATTGTGAGAGCTCAGGATATTTTTGAGCTTAGATTAATTAAAACTAATAAATCAGGCTTAAAAAATGCATGCAGTGCTTGGGTAGATCAGTTTCTTCTATATTCCCCATTACATACCATTTTTTATGAACACTACGATTTTGTTACAGAGAGAACTTTCATCATTAATTGCAGAAGTGACTAATTCATTGTGTTAGACAGCAAATCACTGGAAAACCATTTGAAGTTCAATGCTTATGGTGCAGAAAAGATAAGAGTTACATTTGCCAGCTGTAGATGAACAGTGTATTGTGAGTTTTCTTTATTTTCTATGAAAGGTACATAGGATAACTGAAATTTTTAGGGGCACAGAGGAGCATGAAAAAATGCCCCTTTTCCATCTTTACTACATTGCCATCTTAGAACTTTTATTGACTAAGTCTTTGGATACTGAAGAACCATTTAAAAGATATCACGTGCAATTGATGAACTCTGTCATTATTAGAGCTCATAATCACCATCTTAGGAAAATGCCCAAGGAAAATCCCTTTGACTCTTTCTGCTGTGCAGTTACTGTACTATGAAATGCCACAAAAGCAGCCAAGGATTCGTATGAGTCATTACCATCCACCGGCCTTCAAAGCATGTCTACTATAATTTCAGGTGTCCTTGGGCAGGTCTGTGCTGCACTGATGGGCTTCCCTAGGGATTCCGTTTCCCTGATTAGTGGCAGTGGGGTGCCCCATCTGGCACGTGTGGGTGAAACCCCAGGAGCACCCACCCTCCAGAGTGTGTGCAGGCAGTTTGGATGGCTCGCACCTCCCAGGGACCCACTTGGAATGACCCGATTCTGCCAACACATCTCTCTAAAGGACATATGGCATGGCCCACACCATCCATCTTCCACTGCTGCCAGGATGCTCCCATGCATGGCATGCTGCTTTGGAGGGGTGCTCTGCTCAAAGCTCAGGGAGATCTATGCCTTCCTATCAATTCAGAATGTATACAGGCAAAGCAGCTTTAACAGAGCTATCCATAAAGCCGTGCGGAAGGTCAAGAAGGTCTATTTTGAAGTAATATCAACAGTTCATGGAAGTAATCCTCTTGCAGAGAAGGTCCAGAAGGGCTTTGACAAAGAGGCTGCAGTCTGGAATGTGGAATAAGCACATATCTGGGAGGAGAAGAGAGGAGGAGAGGAAGCACACCAGACTTAAGGAGTGGAGGTATGTCTTGTAACAAAGTGGTCAAACACCTTGCATATCTGCAGAATTCCAAACTTCCCTTAACCAGGTCCTTAGACAGCCTTAGAAAAGTCATGTGGACAATGGAAATCCTTTCTCTCAGGAGAGTGTGCCTCAGTCTGTCTGTGGACCAGCAGCTGCCAAAGTATCTTCACCAGCTCTTCCAGAGAGGTGTAAGGGAGCCGGGAGGAATTCACAGTGAGCTACGAGGGTTCAACTTTTTTCCCACCTTGAATGTCAAGGGAAGGCCCGTGTCAGTAGTCTCTCTTAGGGAACCCACTCATTTAAGGAGTAGGAGCAGTATGTCAGGGAATCAGTTTCTGGATCACCTTATTTTATTGAATAAGTTAAATCTAGGTGAGGCATCCCGAAAGAGGACTGCAGGATGGAGTTAAGAGGCAGTGAGTATGGAAGGGTTATTCCCTGCTCCAAATCTCACACGAGTGAATGTGTCTTTCAGACCAGCATATGGTTTAAAAAAGATTAAAAAAAAAAAAATTGATGACCTGCTTACGGAGTGACAGCCTTTTAAAATATTTTTTTCTTTCAAAAAAAATGCATATTGAGAACAAGGGTTTATGCTGACCTTATTATCTTTTACACTGTAGTGCAGGATGAAACTGCAGAAAAAATAGTGTCTCCTTATTATCTGCTTCTTGCTTGTTGTGACTCAGAGTGGACTTTAATTTGGAAATAGGAGGTGGAGAGCTACATCCCAGATTGGAAATGCTTCAGAGAATCTCTCAGACTGTCTAGGGCACAAAAGGAGGCAGTAACAAAGTACAATGAGATTGTCATGCCCTTTTGGAGCAGTAGCTGGAGGTTGAGATCTTTCAGCACCTGGGACATAAGACCATGACTATCTAGCCACCAGCAGTCAGGACTGGGACATCAGCCATCATCCCCTCTTCCACCACAACTTGCTTGCTCCCAGACCATCCTGCACTCTCTGAATTGCTGAATCTGAGTTCAGCTGTGCGATCATGGCTTGTCGTGATGCCATACATATCTGAGCAGGGATGAATAATCACAACAAACATGTTCCAAGTGCATGGCTCATGTATTGGAATGGAATGTGTAATGACTCATAATTTGGATGCCAGGGCTGAAAGAGACAAGGAGGGGAGCTGAGTAAATTTTTGTTTGGCATCATTAGATGGTCTTTCAGACCATCTTTCCTCTTACTGAGGACTGCTTTATTTTTCAAGGAGTCAAGCAACTTCCTTTAAGGGTCAAGACAGACATTGTTTGTTCCTTTTCTGAGTTATCTGTCCTTCCTTGGAAATAGCCTCTAGTATGGAAGACCGTCTGAAAAGATCATTAGGGATCACTTTGTGTGACAAAGTCCTCCCTTTTAGAATAGTACCAATTTGTACTGTCCACAATAAGAAAAATAATAATTTTGTTTGCGTAATTTGACAGTGCTCTGAGTAAAATATGCCAGTGTCACTGCAAAGGGACTAACCTTTTTATAAATGTTCTCTTTTGTGTTTGTTTTTTTCATTTTTTCTCTCAATGGATGGGTAAATCCATGCAGTGCTGCTGACTGTAGAACTTCTGTCAAGGTCAAGTAGTGCCTTTGCAAGGCCAGCGCTGCTTGCTTGCACTTAAAAGGATTTTTTTTTGTCCTTGACAAGGAAGTGTTTCTGTGGTTTATAACATGTTTTCTGGCTTTACTGCCCTGTGTGAAAGTCTGGTGGCCCCCAATGGGACTTTGCAACTGCAGGAGCTTCCAGCATAGACTTGGCGTGGCAGTCAGGACTATAAAAGCCCTAAGTTTAGGAGCTGCCAGCAGGAATTGTCTTGCCACATGCTAAAGCAGAAGCTGCAAAACACCACAGGCTTCAAACACCCCCAACTTTCCAAGTGCTTTTGGCCCAGCAGCTGAACAGCTGATATTTTACGTTTGCATGTTTTTCCCCAGAATCCTGCCCGTCTCTGCCTTGGGCAGCACATAGATAACCCTGTACACAGGGCCGGTGGTGAGTGAGTACGTGGACAGGCTTCCAGCTGTTCTCCTGCTCTCCCATTCCTCCTCCAGCCCCTTCTTCGTGGGCCTGGGCTGCCAATGTGATGAGTGGGAGAAGTCTGGGGAAGGTGTTTGCACCTCCTAGGAAGTCCAACAAAAGCAGTCTTGAGTTAGAAAAGAGGATTTGTTCTGACACAGGTGCACATGGGCCGAGGCACTGCAAGGTGTGCTATGCTTTTAGGAGAGATTGTTTTCATCTGTGTGTTTAGGAGGATACAAGGAGGAGGGTACAAGCAGGCTTCTTTCCCTTTGTAGGCTGGTTAAAAAGTAGCTCAGAAGAGAAGTGCTCTTCATGTGTTACATTTATGATGTAGGAGAAGGGAAGGCCTTTTAACAGCTCAGGCAGGGAAGTCCAGCAAGAGCTGAGGGCGTTTCTCGGTAGCTGATGATGTACCCCTTAAGCACCTGGCAGTAAAGGGGCTGCTGGGTGAGGTTTCCTTGGGTATTTTGGCTGTCAGGAGAGGCCTGACAATAATGTGATGTTAGGAATATGTGTCCTTATGTACAGCCTGGCACGGCTGGGGAGGAACACATGAAATTCTGAGGCATGACCATGCTGTGTAAATAACTTGCCTGCCTGATACTGTGGTGCATGAATCCTCCTGTTACCTGGGGAGGGTCTGGGGCTCAGAATGGAGTGAAAGTGTCTTCTCTTAATGGCCCTAGTCCACAGACTATATCATCTTTGCATATTTAATAGGAATCTGTTCCTGGCTGCTCTTTACCACACACCAAAAAGACCTTTTGGTGAAGCTACTATGTTTTTGTAGTCTTGTGTTCCATACCTCCATGGGATACTTTTCGAATCTACTTTACCAGAAAAGAAAACCACAAGCGAATGTAACATGTTTAATATTTACCTAGGTTAGAGATACTGAATTCCAACAGTTCCTAAGTGTGAATCATTGAAAACTCACATAGATGAGGTACAGAATATTTCCAGGATGTTGCAGTTGGGACAATGTGTACACTCTAACCCATTGTCACTACAAAACCTTCACTATACAGCCAAAGTCGGTGTAGTAAGTTTGTCAAGATTTGTTTAACCTCCTATGTCAATACACTTCTTGAAAATTGAATTCTAAATGGGGAAATAATACCGATTTATTTAGAAAGCATAACTTTACACAGGATTTGCCAGCCTCGATTTTTAGGTTGCAAAATCATTAGGCATATAGTCATCTCTCTTCCCATTGCTTGCATTTTAACCTGCATAAGGAACAAAAAATAAAATGAAACCTTCAAGCACTGACATGTGTGTCAGAATGCCTCTGTCTTCTTATGTAGGGTGTTTTGGGACTGTAGAAGGGTTAGGAAAAGATTTCTGAACCATTGACCTCTTCTGTTGCAGACAGAAGGTCATCACAAATTCAGAGAACTTCTGCTGGCTTTACAGTTTATTCATTGATCCTAAAAGCAGTCCTTTTATATACATGTATGAATGGACATGTTAAATGTGGGTGTCTTAGTGGCCCTGCTTTGTAGCAATGGTCTGAAAGAAATATCAGCCCTCCCATAACTGAGTGATAGAAAAAAAGGTAAAAGCTATTCAGAAAAGACTGATGTGTTGGAGAGGAAGTTTTCTAAATTCTCTTTTCCATGTTAGACCTATGCATGATGACCAAATGTGGCGATCTCCTTGTGGTACCTCTTCTGTGATATTCTAGTTATGCTTTTAAAGCCAAATCAAGAAAAGAAAGTCTTTCTTTATCCTGAGTAAGTTGTAGTTATATTTAATTAACAATTCATTAGCTTATTTATGACATAAATTTATGTACTTATATTTTATGTAAGTTTATGTATTTATATTTTTTAAATGTGCTGCACTTTCCACCAGCTATGTTAGCTAAGGAAGTATAAAATGAAGCAAAGGCCTCTGGGATCTATTAAGAGATGGACATATTTGTTTATTAGGCCTTTAAAAATATATAACTGCACTTTTTATTGTATTATTATACAAGCAGTGTGAGCTATAGCATATGAAGAAAGGCGTGTAGAAGCTCTCAGGAAGATTTACTTGAGCATTATTAGTGAACCAGTGAGTGATCTGGAGTTTTGTCATCTTAAGGGTTTTTCCTATTACTGTAGAACTGGTTTATGTGGGGTGTCAGAAGAGGGTGGACTACCAAGTGCTAGTGCTTTTTTTATAGCTTGTGTTGTACAAGGGGAAATTGATGGACTGATAATTTGTACCCTCAGACTTGTAATGACATGATAATGTTTTATTTACAATTTTTTAATCTTTACCAATTTCTCCCATGAAACAGGTAGTCAGGACTACTTTTTCTGACATTTAGTAGCATATAACATTATCTCACAACTGGCTAATAGAACTTAAAGTGTCAAATGTTATGTTTATTACCTCTATATTATTAATTCTGAAGTCTTTATCAAATTATTTATTTTTCATCGGGGAAATTTAATGTACACTCTATGAGTAGAGTTGCTTTCCATTTAAAGAGTCGTAGGAGATAGATGTTGTGTATTGGAACACAGGTTTGTGTTTCCAGCTCAAGCAGAGACCTGAGTCAGTAAGTCCGTAGCAGAAAAATAAGTGCTAAATACTCCAGCACAAATCAAGAAGCACAAAAGCCACATTAAGTAAATTGGCAGCTAGGAAATATTAGTTCTGCCCCATCACAATAAGAATGTACCTCAGCAACTTATGAATCTATGTAGGCTCATAGATTTGCCATGCAATTGTGTTCCTTCATGCTGCTAGTCTCTATATGTCCCTGGCTTTTAAAGATCATTGTCTGTTTTCCACTCTTCTCTATAAGAGTGCTTCTGTCAACTCTTTAAATGCTAAGCAAAGGTGTCTTTATGTTGGCTGCATCAGATGGACTGGAAACTTTTCTACATATCCCCTAGCATGCTCTTTTCTTTCTCTGTCTTACACTTTTGCGGTTGATGTTACATTAGTTCCTTATACTTATCTTGATTTCTTTTTACCCTTGATATTTCTTTCCCCTTGCATCTGATTTTGTCCCTCAGATTTCCGGTTTGTACGTTATTATTTTATGCTCACATTATTATTTTATGCCTTAGTATTCGTAGTCTAGTTTCTGGTTCCTGATCTGCTTCTTTCTCATGCTTAAAGTTAGTAGGAAACTCACGAACATAGCTGAGGTGGTGTCCATTGCTCTACCCCTGACTGATTTCTCCTTTATGCCTCGGACTCTTGAGAAGATCAGTGTTTTGATCCCATGCTTAGTTAAAAGCTGTCCCTGCAAGCTGAATCCCTTACCCATACGGTGGTGTGAAAATCTGGCACTGGGATCTGGCTCACTTAGAGCTGTGACCAGTTTCTCTGCATTTCATTCTCCAGCACGCCCAGCACCAGCTGGCGGCAGCAGCAGCAACATTGCCCTGGGGGCAGTGGGGTGGCAGTGGGGTCCTGGCCATCCCCACGGGGTTGGGATGTGGGCACACACAATGCTGCAGTGGGGAGGGACAAGTCTCTCCAGAAGGTCCTGAGTGTGGAGCCCATAGGAGTTACGAGCTGAGCCCACAGCTGCTGTCCCTGGCAGAGTGCATCTCATTTCCTTCCTACTTGGAGTTGAACACCATCAGTTTGGAGCAAGACCAGAATTAGTATTCACTTAGAAATGTGAAATCCGTGATAAATTATCTATTGTTACCTTTTGTTTTGTTTTCTTAAATTTTTTTACACTGGGATGGATATTCAGAAAATAATGCTTTTTTGAGAGATAATTGTGCTGTCCACAATGCAAATTTTAATGGATGTTTGTTTCTTTCTTTTGTGCTCAGCTCACTGTGTCTTGATGTGTTTCAACAGTTTCCTGTACCCAAGGTGGTGGAAACCCTTAGCAAGCTCATGACTTGCTATGGTAAAAGTGAACGAACAAACAGAAATCATAATTATTGTGTTAGTCCCTTTCTTATACACAACTTCAAAAACAATCACTTTCCTGATACAAGCTGTGGTCCATTATATATTTGTTGTTGATTCTCTTTAGTAATTCACCATTTCTTCTTTGATAGAAGATTTGGATAAAAAAACTAGGAGGGGAAACTTTTAAATAATGAACAGGTGTTCTCTTTGTTATTCTACAGTGAATTCTAGTAGTAATCATTATTTATGATATTTGTTTTTAACGGAATTTAGAAGAATTGATAGAAACTTCTTGTTGTTCATTCAACGTAGTGGGTTGCATGCTTTAGCCTACCTGATAGGCAAAAAACCCCACCAAACAAAAGCGTCAGCATCACTGTTTGAGTAATGCAGTAATGGAAGTCACAGGTCCTGAGCTGGTTTGGGTTTTTTGTTTGTTTCTACATGGCCATTGCTGTGATATCAAAATAAAATATTAGTTAGTACACATATTTTAGTAAAGGGGGAAAATTACTTTTTAATTTTATTAAAATGTTACAGCAGTGTGCTTTAAATTTTAGAATCTGACAGATTAACACCATTAGATTAATACCTGGTTACAGTAATTGGATATTGGTAACAGCGTTGTTAGCAGAGAGATCCTATTAACTTGTTTACGGAGCTGCCTTACATGGCTAATCCAATTTGGAGCTTAGCATTAATTATAGCAACGCAGAGATGAATGGATACTGGGTGCAGCACCTTTCTGCAGGGAAGGCAGTTCTGGTGGGATAGTACTGGCCAAGTTGCACAGATAGCTGAGAAACATCCGAGTTTGATAAGAGCATCTCCAGAGAAAGCTAATCTGGGTGATCATTGTGCCTGGAGATCAGGATTGTCTGTGCTTCTGGAAAGGAGCAGGCTCCATGGGGGTGCCCTTTTTCCTTGCCACAAGGTGAAAGAAGGTGTCCCGGTTTGAGATAAAAATCAGAGGAATGCTCTGGTAGGAAGGCAGGTTACAGCCACCCCTCCCCCACCAGGTTTGGGAAGAAATTCCTCGAAGGAAAGTGAAAGAAGGGGAAAAAACCTATTTATTTAACAAACACATGAGAGAAGAATAATGCTAAATAATAAAACTTCTCTCTGTGGAGAGAAAACCTGGGAAGATTTGAGAGTCCTTTCTGTGAGTGTGGTCTCTCTCCCTCTCCTCTTCGGAGCTGGGTCGGCTTGGGCCCCTCCGGGCAGAGGTGTAAGGCCTCCCAGTGAGGTTCTGGTGTTCTGAACAGCCCAGAAGAGAAGAAGGAAAAACCGAAGTCCCAGGGAAACAAAGGAGTTTAACTCTCCATCTCTCTCTTCCGAGAAAAGGAGCCAAGAGCCAGGGAAAGCAGGAAGGTGCTTTCCTCTGCTCTGCAGCAGCAGCAGCAGCTATCTCATCCCCTGTCCTTGAACACAAAAACTGTTTTGAAAAGTTTGTCTGACTTTTTTTTTCTTTGTCTTGCACCCAGTTTTAAAGACACAGAAAGGCACAGGAATCATGTCTGGGCATAGAGCCCATATAGGGGATACACATCATAAAGTCAGCCCAAGACAGAAGGGGTGGTTAGAATTTACACCTGTGAGAATGCAGTGCAGTGGTTTGTTTGCACAATTTCATTCTGTGTTTGCATACAGCGTGCTCTGGGTGTTTAGTTATCTATATGGGCACAAATATGTGCTGGCTCACAGCAATGGCTTGCCATTGGCGTGTGAGCATAATAGTTCAGATGAATTTGAGGACAGGAGGAAGGAAACAAGCACCTCAGTCTGTCGTACATGATACTTGCATATAGAATTTGATTGACCTTCTGCTAAGATTGCTAAACTGGTTGACATAGTGAAATCAGTACTTGTGTTTTTTCGGGATAAAAATATGGTTCTTTTTCTTGCTTAGTCATTTTTTGTCAGAGCCATTTTCTAGATGAAAATTTATAGCAAACTGATTATGCTTTGAAATATTTTGCTCACATATTATGTGACAAAATATTGCAATATTGTTTTTCCTGTAATTTTAGATGATCAGAAATGTGGTAGTAATTAAAGCTGTTTTTCTATGTTCTTTGTGGTTTTCCGTGAGGAAAAGAATCCTAACTAAATGCTAAATTTATAGACTTCTGTAGCAGAATTTACCAGCTCATGGAATGGTAGAGCTCCTCATATTCAGTGTGCTTACATCATATACATGAAGTCAATAGTCAAGTGAAGTGCTGGTGTTACAACCTTTCTATTTTCTCCCTTTTTTTTTTGGTCTACTCCCTAAATTTGGCCTTCCACTCAAGTCTTCCACGAAGATATGTTTCTGTCAAAACCAAGTGCTCCGTTTCTTCTCCTGTACTTTTCCTGCAGCATTCCCTTATACTTAGTGTTTCAGAGCTGACAGAATTGGGTATTCAAGGAAAACATACACTGGATTCACCAGGCAAGGAATTTAAATTTCACAAGGTGAAATTATAACACTTTTGAAGTCAGCGACAAAACTCACTTCAACTATAGCAGGACCTAGATTTTATCCTCAATTTTTAGGCCCAAATAAGCACTTCAGTCATGAGATTGCCCACTTTGGATTTCACAGTGAAGAAAAACCTGACAAACAGAGATATAATGGCTGTTCCAGAAAAAAGAGTACGCAGTTAGATAACACTGAATTAAGAACTGTGTTTGTATATTCCTACCTCCTTGTCAAGGTCATAGTATGCTTCCAGCTTCTGGGCTGGTACTGATACATTACAGACCTATGCAGAGGTATGTAACCTACTTTACATTGCAAAACGTAAAAGAGAGGGCAAAAATGGTGTCATTGTGTCCTCTATATCTAGTGCTAATGTGGAGTGACCAGATTATTGGAATTAAAATCAGTTTCTGTCCCTCTATAATCAGACAAGCAAGTTTAATGATTTCACGTAAATGTTGAGTGAAGCAGAAATGCAGGTTTTGGTCAAAGTGACTCGGAGGACACGCTTTCTTTCTCCGTTTTTTTCCCCTTTCTTCCTCTAAGACTGTGAAGCAAATGGAACAGACTACCAAGTATGCAGGCACATTTCAACCCACCCATGCCAAGCTCTCAACGCGTGGAAGCACAGACGCAGTTTAATTAAATTTATTCAAGAAATCCCCAGACTAAAAAATAAATAGATAAATATACAACACTAATTAGACTGTTCTTCTCTCCATTAATATCAGTGGAAGTGTGTGTTTAGAGGCATGGGAAGACACCCCCTGCCACTGTATGTAATGATCCGTTTGTATTCAGGACTCACAGTGATGTTTCAGCTGATTAATCTCTTGAAGTGTTCTTTTTGGAGGGATGAAATATTTGTCAGAAGTCTTCAAAGTCTGAATGACTCTGATATGCAATCCTCATAACACTTTAGTTTATTAAATTGAACCTGTCAGTATTGCTTAGTTCATGCTCTCCTGTTCTCCCTTTCAGACTTTTCTGTGAACTGGAGAAATAATGTGGTTTCAAATGAGATTGTGACGTATGATGTAGTGGTGTGTGTGAGCTGATCTCTGTCCAGGACAGAGGCAGCAAATAGCAATGTTTCCCTGCAGGCTCCCTCTCAAGTAACTGGGGAAGCTTGTTTGATGCCAGACTTTCTAGGAGGTGCTAACCACAACTCAGAGATTCTCAAGTCTTTTACTGGTATGCTTCATACCTTCCTAGGTGGAAAAATCAGTATTTCTCCTTCCTTCCCATTATATCCCAATCACAAATTTTGTGAAAGTTCTGGAATCAATCCTTCTTTATTTTAAATATCACGAGATATCTAAACAGAACAATCATTTGAACGTTTTCCATCATTCTGAGTCGTGTTGATGAAGATGTATTGTCATTCTTTCAGAGGCAGTGCCTGGTCCTATGACCAGTAATGACAGTAATCCCAATTTCACAGGAAAATTTGACAAAACTGAGTTGCCAGTTCAAATATTTTGGCATGCCCCTTGTTGTGCCAGAGAAAATATGCTTGTCCTGTGTGTAGGTGAATTGAAGCATGGGGAAGAAGTAATTTTTCAGGAAGCTGGTGGTGAAGAAATTTCATAACGATGGGGATTTGTACTGCTACTTGGATTCCCAAGTTTCCTTGTAACTCAGTTTAGTTCCAGTTGGACTTAACTATGTTGTAGGTGCATTCCTATCCTGGACCTGCTAGGAGGAAAATTAGGGTTTTGACCATAAACTTGTCAATTGGGACTGTTCAGTGCTGTGAATAAACTTTATGGTTTTCCAAAGGAAGGCTTACAGCCTTCTAAAACACAAAATATGATCTCATTGTCCTTTAGCTTGGAAAGGCAGAAGAACAAATCTTTTTTAAGGCTCAGAAAAATCCTTAAAAAACCCATACACCCCCACCCCCCAACACTCCAAATAAATCAAGACTCTCTTAAGAGGAAGAGCCGGTGTAATGCACCTTGTATCTGTGAAAATACATCTCCACTGTTTTAATGGGACAATTATTTCAAACCCGGACTTGTTGCAAAAATCCTGTCTGCTTTTGAGAAATTCATTCTCCCTGATTTTAGGGAGGCATGTAGCTTTCCATTTGGCTAATCTAGAGGCTGGCACAGACTTTCTGCCCCTCTCCTCTTTAGTCTGGGTCTAATGCTGGAGCTTCTGTTATGCCAATGGGCTTCTCTATGGCAGGGGTCAGTCTCAAATTGTATTGAAGGAGTTGTGTGGGTTTTTGGCTACAGTTTCTCTGTAGTTTTGGTGATAATCACATAGATAAAATATAAGAGCAAATTTTGCTATCACATTGGATTAAGTTTTGTACCTAATGGATATAATGTGCTAAGGTCACAGGAGACGTTGCAAATGCGTACAGTAATTATGGTCAGCAGAAGAAATACGGCAAAAGGGCTGTGCAGTTTTCAATTTGAAAAATTCAGCCAAGGTTTGTTTAATGAACATTAAGAGAGACTGAAGAAGACGCCTGGTATTGTGGTGTCTGCTTTAGGTTTATATCTTGGTTTCAGCTCCTGGGAGAGGGAACGGGTGCATTCCCTTGTTGGTCAGTCACGTTCATTCTTTCAGGATTCAGGTGTTTCTCAAGGGGCTTTGCCCTACAGATGTGGTTAATGGGCTCCTTCTGTGTTATAGAAGTTACAGTAAAATCTGTGCTGTTTCAGAAGGCTTCCTGTAAAGATCCTCCTCAACTAGAAATGCCCTGCTGTATACTAGGAAGAGACATGAAAAGATGCAAAGAATTATTTAAAAGGAGACAATAGAAAGAGAGCAGCTATACCATTCTCATTTGTATTTTGCCATTGTTTTCTTAACTGTTTGGGACTTTTTTATATTTTCTGTCCTTTTGTTCAAATATTTGTAGTTTTTTGGGAAAGAACCTTTTTATTTTGCCAATGCACACTGGTTTAGTGTTGCTGTGGTCTTGCTCCAGAACGATGGATTCTGGGATACAGTGGCAACAAATAATAATGATGCTGAGAGTTGGTCCAGATGTTTATCCTGAGGTTAAAATCATATCAACAATGCAACCAGACATGATTTGTTTTGTCTTCTTCCTCCTAAAGCAATGACATATTATGACAAGTCAGGATGGTGAGCAAAGGATGTTCTTAGCTATTCTCTTAACCCATTCAGCAGCCTTCTCATCCCTATAGCTTCATCTTACAAACTGGGATCATGCTTTGTTTCATAAAGCATCTCATGAATCGGAATTGAAAGCCTTTTCTAGGGAGTCTTCATATCTGAATTCATGAGATGTAGCAGATTTGGGTTTGGTTTGGTTTTTTTTTTTTTTTTCTTTTCCTTGAGATATTGGAAGTATTCATTAGAAAGCTTTCTGCAGAATTCTGTAGCTCATTTCATATACAAATTTTGGGGGTTTAGATGAAGAAAAATAAACCCCCCAAACTATCATGGCCCATTTACAAAACACAACTGATTTGAAATGTTTGTCCAGAGACAAACATGCCTGGCAGCTAGATGAGGCTTAATTACTTTTCCTGCAATTCACTGGCTGTTTATATTTTTGTGAGGAAAACGCCATTCCTACTTGCATAAACCGTCAGGAGAGCAGAATACGGTCGTAATGCTGCTTTGCTTCTCCACCCCTACCACTGACCCTGGGAAGTGGGTGCTACACAGAAAATCATCTTCCTACTTGCATGAAGACGCCACTCCTCAAAGGTGCTGATGCCCTCCTGGGTGGTGGTGAGTGGTAACAACATCCACGTGAGGATTGCTGAGGATTGCTGGCAGGATGCAGTTCTTGAGGCACTTGATGTCATCTCCTGCAGGAGAGCTCTAAGATGCACGAGGGATGAAATCCTTTCTCACTAATTTTAGCAGTGGCATATTTTTTCTCATGTTTCTCTTTTGTAGGCTGTAGGTTATGAGAGTGAAAACAAGTGAAGTGTTTAAAGGAGCACCTAGCTGTCAGAACAGTATCTTCCCTACCAAAATACCCTTGGTTTACTCTCATATGTAAATGACAGGTTTAGCAGGCCTCCCACCTGCTAAAAAAAGCATTTTCAAAGCTGGAGTGAATAAAAATGGTACTCTATTGAAATATTTATACAGCTTTTTCTGCTTTTGTCCATTATATCTTGTCATTAAATACTTAGAATGATCTGAAGTGTATTTAAGCAGACAAGAAACAACTACCCCTGCCATGTTCTGAGAAATAAAGGTATTGTAATTTGGTACACAGGAAGTGTATTACACACTATGAATCTTGACGTAAAGACTATTTAAAAACTGCAAACCCACATGTATCATGTTTTGGTTTTTTTCTGAGGTACACTTTGTCTTGCGCTAGTAAAGTAGGTCCTGTAGCAGGAAACACTTAAATGCATGTTTTTTTTTTTTTCTTTTCGTTGGAGGGATTAAAAAAGGAAAGGAAAAGGATTGGTAAATCATTAATGCTGTATGATAATGGCTACAGAATTTCCCAGATTTTTTTCTGTGTAGAGCGAAATAATTTAGGTTTTACAAAATCATAGTTTCCAATCCAGGTTTAAAGAAAAGCACAAATCCCTAACCTCTAGGAAGTTGTCACAATTATTATATGGTTCCAGTGAAACTGTAGAGCTTTAACACTGATATAGACTGGGCAATAAATATTTTTTTTTTCAATTGCTTTGGACCTCAAAGGACAGTCTGGTTTACAAGTGACAAATAAGAGGGAGACATGTTACATGGGTCATAGCTGAATTCATCTGTTGTTCAGACAACAGTGAAATTAAGAAATTCTTTCAAGTTCTTGTGAAACAGGTAGATTCTGTGGGACTGGGGTCTTTTTATACATGTTACTTACTTTTCACTTGTTGAATTTTCTTTGCTGTTTGGTATTCTCTGTGTTAGCTTGAAGATAAGCATCTTTTAGGCCTGAAGTATCTGCCTCTGTGAAAAAAGCAGTTTCTCAAAGAACAAGTCTAGTTCTCATGTGCTGTCATTTCAACTACTGTCAATCACTGCTTGAGGTGGTGTGTCCAGCAGCTGGTTGGTGATCATCAGCTTGGAACTCAAGGTTCTGTGCATTCACCTTTCAGAAGAATTCATGGGCAATTGGCCTGGCTTGCCTTAGGAAATCTTGCCCTGGATTCTCGTTTTGGGTTCACACGTCTCCTGTGTGAAGAGGGGAGAAGATATCAGAATAGAGAACAGAACACACAAGGGGTTTCCACACCTTCTAGTATGGGTTGTTTGTGGAGCCTTTGCACTGGTGTGTAGAGAGCTCAGATTGGCTGTGCTCCCCTGGGGAATGTGGAATTGCTGCAGCAGCAATGGGTCTTGGCTGGAGGCTGACCTGTGTCCCTCAGACAGCCGTGTGCCTCTCTCCCGTACAAAACCCTGAATCCCACTGGGACCACGAAGCTTGTGTAGTGCAGGGCTGTCTCATCAGCTCTCTATCCCATGCAGGAATGCTTTCCCCAAGGCTAAGTTCTAAGTTCTGCTTTTTATTCCTGGGCAGGAAGAGATACAGGATAGTGGTGGATGCAGAGCAATACACTATATTAGAAAGCGCAATGCTGCAAATGAGTGGAAAACAAGCTCTGGTACTATAAGTGCTAGAACTGAGCTTTTTCTGTTTCATCTGCCCAAGCTCATATAGTAAACAAGGATCATTATGGCCTGAGTAAATATCCAGCACAATTGTTGTTTCATGATAAACAGTGATGGTTTCTTGGATGCATGGAAATCATTTTCTATATATATTCTCTGTAAGGTTTTGGTGTTTTAAAATTTCTCGATCAGTTGTAAGCTTCTCATTTGATCCAGTCTTGGAAATCTATACTTGCAATTTCTCCCAAAAGAAAATTGATGTGATAAGAGGGTGATCCCTTTGTCTTATCTTCAGTTCCTTTTGGCTATCCCTGTATTTGCTATTGTCAGAAGGAATGGAAGAGATCCAGCAGAATGTGCGTGTGTGATTTCCAGATTAGCTTTAGCCCTCACCGTAACATCTGTAACCCTGGAGCTGCAGGCTCTATGTCACCAATTCCCCTCTTTTCACAGCTGGCCATATGCAACAGGCGTGTTTGTAAGCAGGCTTTTCTCTCAGCTGGCTGGGTTCCCTGGTGCAGAAAGCAGGGCAGGAAAACATCAAGAGGTCACTAAAGCACGCAACAGGGTCACTTGAGTTGGACACCAGTGGCCAGCCCTAAGAAGGGAGGGTGGGTTTGGATCTGTGATAAGAGGCTCTTTAATCAGTGGCTCTTACACCCTTGGTCAGCATAAGTGGGGTCTGAAAGTTGGATCCTTTGGGTTAGTTCAGACTGATTGCAAACTACAGTGAAGGTGGCAGAAATGTTTTAATATACAGTGTTTATTTACAAAACTGTTTTCAATTAAAAAACCCCCGAAAACATACAATCTCTTATTAATTATATTTTTTTTATGTTGGAAAAAGTCAAATTTATTAGCAGTTCTAGTGACTGAAATGCAGTATCATTCAGTTTCAAGTGAGGAGGAATATTTCTTTTTTCCCTTTCTTGCCTTTTTTCCTCACTACAGCAATAGATGAAAAAAAAAAAGAACTCCAGACTGACCTAGAATCACATACATAAAATGGTTTTAAGTATTTTTCACTTGTGCCATCAAAACAAATAAATATATTTGTTAATCTCTAGCTAGTTCCATGTTTCACAATAAGTCCTTGGGTACCTTTGTATAAGCTTTGACTTTTGTGCTTCAGTGTTCCCACTGAGAAGAAATAGAACAGTTTGTTGTTTATCACATGGGATGGTTTGGAGTCAGTTATGCCGGAAGAATATTTTAAAGACAAATGTACTGTTCAGCTGGGAAAAGACTGCTAAAAGAAAGACCTTGAGAACATGCTGACTTGTCTCGTCCCTTTTGCTCCTTGTGCACTTCCCTTTATGTCATGGGGATATTTCTTTCAGTGTTAAGAACAAATATAAATTTTACTTTGATTTTTTAAAAAAATATAGATATGTTCTGAAATTGCTCTGCAAAGCACAGTGTTGAGTGTTGAAGAGCAGGGATAGAGGAGCTGAGAGACTTGTGACCTTTGTCTCTCCTCCTCAGTCCTTCTTTGTAATCTGTGGTAAATAGCTTAATCTCAACACGTTAAGCTTCTGAATGTTGAAATGGGGATAATGTTCTCACACTTCGTGAGAGGTAACAAATGGAATTTATTTATGTGTCCAGAGTGTTTTGAAACTCCTATAAATTAGGTGTTATAAAAATGCAAAGTATTCTTTCTTGACAGAAATTTAAATATGAAAGCATTAAAATTTAGCTTTCTAACTTTTTTCTTTATGAAGAGGAGCTTTCCCTGCAGAGATCTTATTCATCCTTCCTATTCATGCTTTGCACTGGAGCACTTCCAGTTCTGTAAAACATTTCTCATGAGAATGATATTGGTAGCTGTTACCTGGCTTGAGTTGGTTGGCATATGGTTAGGAATTTAGGTGCTGCTTCACTTAGAGACAGCATAAATGCAGTGAGACTTCCTGTAATATTTCATGTGTTTTCCCCTTTCTATTTTGCATTTCAAAGGTCAGCACACCAATTTGGCAGAGAGTATCTAATTGATGTACAGACAAACAGATTAAGACTTCTTATGTTTAGTTTTACTTTTATTCTTTCAGCTTAAAAAAGTAGTTTGCAGGGAAATAGATGACCCGATAAAATTTTGTTGAGTAAATTCGTGATTATATATTCACTTATAAAGTGATCTTGGGACATGCGGGGGTTATTCTGGTGTAATGCAGAATTTGAAATCAAGTTTCACTCATTTGTCTATGATCCTAAGGAGTGATACAGCCTTGCTTCAAAATAGTGTTTTTACTTCATTTTATCACTTTTTTGGGAGGCATGAATAGCATATCTTCCAGTTAAGGCAGTCATGCTGTGCAAGTGCATGACTGTAGCCCAGTAGATAAAGCCCTGTCCCCAGAAAGAGGCCAGCTGGTCTCTTGCTGCTTCTGCCCTCCACAGAGGGGGCGTGAATGGCATGGACCCTGGGTTCTTCCTTTTCTTCATGTATCAAGTTCCCTTTTTCCTTCATTCTGTCCCCTTGAACTCTGCAGTGTTTCCAAGGCACTCCTTCCATGTGGAGAGAAAATGCACCGTGGGACCTGTGCAGACTTTTTATTGACCAGCAGTGAATAAACAGATGGTTTGAGCTACTTCTGTTAGGGAAAAGTTTTAGGCTGCAATCCTTCACCTGCTACCAGGAGGGTGTTATTGCAAAGATGTGTCCTTGTTTATTGTCCTACTGTGTTTGTGCTGCTCGACTTTGCACTTAATTGGCTTTTGGGAGCTTGTGTCAGGTGTGTGCTGAGCTACTCACTGGAAGTGCAGTGGCATATAATTTATGAATCCTAACTGGCCTTATGCAGTAACAGCACCATCCTGTTCAGGATGGCCAGTATGGAAGTGCCTGCAGTCCTGGGCAATAACAAAAATGTCTTGTAGTGCGGCATGATTTTTGTAGTAGTTTAGGGCATTTTTAGATGCTTTGGCATATAAGCATCTGGGCAGAAGTTTTCTTATAATCCTGTGTGTAAGACTTAATAAGACAACTAAAATCTGAGTGGATCTTCTGTGCATAGCTCTTTTGTCATTCTGTATGAGGAGATGGTGTGTCTGTGTGCTCATACAAATTGGGGTGCACTCTGAGAAAGCAGTAACACAGACACCCATGCAAGCACTGGGTTTGTGGCTCCTAAAGTCAGCTGCTGAAAATCAAACATAGTTAGCACGAAGAACTTGGCCCTCGTAGGGTCTACAGTCTCCTCAGAGTGGCACATGTAAAAATGTTGAAGCAACCAAGTGGGTTTTGATTTAAGGTTCTGGATTGATGGAGGCTCATTTACAGCTCATCAAGAGTTTTGTGTGATCTGTACTAGTCTTTGATTATGAGTTAAGCACTGAATATGATACAGACAAGAATGCCTTTATCCTAACTTAGCCAGGTGTGCCTCGTGCAAAATTGCTGCATTTTAAACAATATGGTAATTCACACTAATCTTAAAACACATAATTATAAAAATACTGGAAATGAAACATTTTAAAAAATAATTGGAAAATACCCCAGTAAAATAGTTTTTAAAACTAAAGATGAGCTTCCTATCACTTACAGGCTATGATAAAAAGGAAATACTGTGTACTGTCAGAAATCAACTGTTCCATTAAAAATGCTAAAGTCTACTTCGTACCATGTGATAAAACATCTCAAACTTCAAACTTGTTAGTAGTGTATCTACTGCTTGAAGGAAAAACAGTTTTATCTGCTAAAAAAATGTGGCAGAAATTGTGAAGCAGGGATAGATTTCTATGCCATCTTACTTTGGGTAACTTGTCAGTCTGGGAGTTCTGTTTTCCAAGTAATAAACTCCTTTCCTAACCAGTATTTTTGATGGGTTTTTAGCACCTTAAGGCCTTTAAATCTTACTAGCTCACCTCGACTGAAGCAAGCATGAATGTTTCACAGCTGGATGTGTAAGCATCTGGTCCATCTTCCAGTACTTGGAAAAAAAATGTTGTGGGACATTGCTTTTTGAGCAGAACACCTGCCTTCACTTGAGCTGTGCATTTGAAGAGTCAGCAAAGGCAAGCTTTCTTTTTCCAGAATCTCAGTCTATCAAAGGAAATAGAAGAGTTTCACTGTGGGAAGGAGATCTCCTGCTGCTATCCCCTAAAGATGCACTTTCTGACTTCTGTAGCTTCAATGAGAAACAGCTACGAGAATGCTGGCAACTGAGTGAGTGGTAAATATACTTGCTCCTGAACACGAGCTAGAATCTGAAGAAATATGCTGTAGCTCACACTTCTCCACAGTTTGCCCTGCTTATATTTTTTATAGGCATTCTAAAATTCCTATTTTTCTTAACTGTCTTTATCACACCTAGTGTTAATTTTGGCCCTAAATCACTTGCCAGTAGGAAACCTTCATCTCCAAAATGATCAGCAAAGGCTGTACAGTAAAAGTAGAGGATCCAACATAGAGTTTTCCCTTTTATTTTGTAAAAGCACGTATGTTGTGGGCATATGACGTCAAGTGAGAGTTTTAACTTGATTCTATGCAAATTTAATTATCTGTCCTTTCTGGTGTGATAGATTAATTTTGGTATAGTTCAGGTTGTTTGTGTAGCCTTCCTTTGCAGTACATAGTATTCTTGTCTACATGGGCAGGCAGTATGGGCTGTAATGGGATTAATATGGACTTTCCATTGTAAAATAATTGTTAATTCTCTGTGTGGGTGCATAAAGTAGAAAGAAACTCAGCTGGGTTAAGCCAACATGCTTGTGTATCAAACCCTGTGGTCTTCACCTGCCTGACTCTTTCTAGTGTTCATTTACATAATTAAGTCAAAGCAAAATCTGACTTTCACTCACGATCAATTTGAACATTAATTGTACATGAATGCAATCTTCTAATTATTTCTTTTGTGACTGGAGAGATTAGCTTGTAAGGCATACATGAAGAGTGATTAGAAAATTAAACAAAATGGGGCATATGCTGGTGGAGGGAAATTGTAAAATAGGTATTTCTCTTGCCAAGCTTCACTCTTCTTTGGTTCATGAGGTTAATGACTATATGCTAGAGATTTGCTTCGGGTTACCGAAATTACAGGCAAAAGTCTTGAGCGAAAGAAGGGTCAGGAAAGGAAACCTCTTCAAGCAAAAATGCTCTTTTATTTCAATCAATGCCAGAGGAGACATCTTTGCTCGGTGGTTGGAATATATTATCCTTTTCAAAAGGCCAGTTGAAAGAGATTCAATAGGTAAGCTAATTTTAAATCAAAAGCTGTGTGATAATACATTAATCTCTCCTTGTCTGACACTATCCACCCAAGGGACGGTAAAATACACAGGCTTGGGCTGACCCAGTGTAAGAAATGTGATCTAACTGCACAAGTTGAAAGGAGGGAGAACACCAGTATGTGCCCGAGGGCAAGATCATCAGGGAGAGCTGTGAAGAAATCGAAGGTTTGAGCCCGTGTTAAGTCCCATAAAGCAATAACAGATGTATTTCAAACAAAGATGCACTTAAAAGCAGCACCATGAGTATGCATGCCTTTGTGTTTCTAAAATCAGCCTTCCTCACACAGTGCTTTCCTCACTGGTTGAAATTCATTTCTTTGCGTCTACTTTTTTTCCTCTGGCCCTTGGTAAGGGAAATGGTGTGTACCATGTGAGATGTTCATGGCCATCCCCATTTTACTGTTGGGAATTGGACTTGAAGGCAAGTTGCTGGTTGTTTCTCACTTTTCAGGCAAGTCTTACTGGCACACAGAGTATCAAGGTTTACGGACCACAGCACACCCTGTTTGCCTTCTCTGGACACAACCTGCACTGCGTGTGTCTCAAACACAGCTGGTCCTTTGTTCCTGTCACTTGAATAAAACACACTGTATAAAGCCATCCTGTCTCTCAAAACTGATCAGTCCAGTTGGCTTAAAAGTAAAGAAGCCAAATGAAAACTACGCAGGTCTGCTTAAGTTTCACCTCTGGTACAGTAATGTGTCTCACTGGCGTCACTTGAATCCACAACTCACAGAAGTGTCTTAGCTTCTTCAATGTGCCTCTGGTAAAAGGGATGTGAAATATGTATTATTTTAACACATACAATATTCCCTTCTCGTTTCCTGAAAATAAACTAGATTTTTCTCCTGAATTTTAACTGAATTTTAGACTATCCATATGAGGAAAGCACTTGTATTTTTTTTGATCTTGCCTTTCTAGCATCCAGATGGAGAGGTGGGAAGGGCAGCTGTGAAGATGAGGTTAATGCTCTGCTGTTGCTCTGAAGGGAGGATCAAGGACATGTTTAGGAAGGCAGATGAATTATGGAATTCTACATCTGCTTTGTTTTGTTAAGCTACAATTTGTATGTGGCATTGGACACATTTTTTCTCATTCCTTGTCAGTTATTCCCAATGTGGGAATGAATATGTAGGGACCCCTTCCCTGGAGGTGTGTCAGGTAAATAGGGAATCCCTTTTTAGACATTTCTTTCTATATTATTTTTAAAAGGGCAGCTGTCTTGTTTTGTACCTGGTTTTGATGACTATCTCTGCATGTCAAGCTCAGCCACATTTGAAAAGCTGAATAGTAATCCCAAATTTAATGCAGGCATTAAAAAACACACAGTGTGCTTGTGACTCAGTAGTGTTACGTCTCAAATCTCCAACGCAGATCTTCTTCTAAGGCCCTGACTTGCTTTTGTATGAAAGATGAAACAGTGAAGCTATTACAGAAGTGGATCACCTATGAAACAGTTTCCAGAAAACAACATCTAAGAAAAATTGCAAGCACAAGCAGTGCTTAATGCAATCAACTGGATTGTTTTAACTTTTGAAAACATGTTCTCTCTTATTAATGCCTTTAGCACACTGGATGTTTCTGCATCTATTTACATAGTCTAGAAACAAGAAACCCTTTATTCCAAAAAGCAGTCATTAGACTTGTTGTTGTCTTAATCTGAGCAATAATTGGTAGTCATCATCAAATCTTTAATTAAGGCATATACCCAGCTTCTTAATGTCATCTGGCAAGAACTAGCATGAAATCCTGTCCAAGGTGCAATACTTTTCTAAAGATATATAGCATGTAAAATGCAGTGCTATTATATAGCATTAATCAAAATGTCACCAGTTCCTGAAATGGGCTTCTGTCAGGGAGCAAATATTGGTGTTCTGGCTGAGAATGGCCTCGCTAATTTACGTCAGACTACCGTGTCTGTAATAATAAAAAATCTTCTCCTTCTGCTCTTTTGATATTTTCCCATTGATGCATGTCATTTTTTGAACAGGATAAAACAGTTCTGTCATAACATATAATATCTTTGTTCTGTAAATGCAGAGTATGCTATTATGTAGAAGGAAAATGTTATACTGTGCTGTGTAGGCAAGATAATATAAATAGCTTTGTATTGTGTTTATTCTTGGGGAACGGAATCATTTATCCAGTCAATTCTTCCCCTCCTTTGTTTTGAAAGAGGCTTTTTGGAGAAACATACATAAGGTGTAGTTTATTTAAAATTCAGTTTTCTGACTTCAGGAGTGCACAAGGTTTAGTTTCGGGTCAGTAAACTGATCTTGCTAAAATCACCATTTTGCAAATCACAAATAACAGATTGCAGTAATGGCTTCTTGGCAGTGAATCTCTCTTCCAAGAATTCTTTATTTGAATCTTTAAGCTACCTTGTTCTCAGTTTAGAATTACCCGCTTTGAGGGGAGCCTTTTTTATCAGTGAAACAATTGCAAGAAACCCGCTGAATTGTCTGTTTCTGAAACTATAATTCATTATGCCTAAGCAGAAGGCATTTAATATAGTTTATTCCTAGTAGGCTCTACTGCTTGTAACTTGAGTGCTAGATTTTTGTGTAGATTTTAAAAAACAGGGTGTACTAATTTTGCAAAGTCAATAACTAGGTATTGGACAACATACGGAAATTCCCATTTGTATACTCAGACCGTGTATATTTTCAACATGCAAGTAGAAAAGTTTCCATCTCTGTTGAACACTGTAAGATGTTTAGAAGATGCTAAGATATAAACTATTGATGTATTTCATCTATTTTAAAGAGAAGGCAAAGGGTAATCCCAGAGAATTCTTGCCCAAAAAACTTGTGTTGCTTTTGAAGGCTGTTTCAGCGCCGGGAAGAGCGCAATGGAATGCACTGCTGTTGCTTCCTGTGAAAATGTAGACCAGCTCAGAAATTTTCATCTGCTCAAACACTTTGCTCTCTGCTCTCGGGTTAAAAAAGTCCCTGCAGTACACCCACCATTTCACACCAACTTCTGGTCTCATTTTAGGAGATCAAAACCACCCTTCTTAATACTGAAAAATGATAGCAAAAAGTTGGGGTTTTTACAATTTTTACATTGAATACTCTTGAACATAGATGTGTTGTGCCTCACTGCTTATGCATATAATATTACAACATGTGAAGATAAGGCACAGTGAAGTGAAAAGATTCATGGTAGATGAAAAATTCAAGAACCCATAACTATTTTGAATAAATAAGTGTCTGAAATACAGGGCCGTTTTTCTGTCTGCCTACCTCTCTGTTATGTTTCCTACCAGCTTTTTGAAAGTCATCAGAAATTTTAGGATGTCATCTAATAAACTAATCTAAAGAAGTCAGGGTTTCTGCAAGTTTTCCTTCTGTTCAGAGCTCTTTAAAGTAATCCTGAATACTATGGGAAATTGTCCCTTTGAAATAGCAAATACCAGCATTTCTTGTGTACCATGTTGGGCATTTGACCCATCTCTTGAATCATTACATTGAACCCCTGGCAACTATCATTTTCTAGTCGAATGGTGCCTTCATTTCTAACTCCAAAATTGAGAAGGACCTTGTCATGGTGGGCCAATAAATCTCATGCCCTGCAGGAAGCTTAGGCTGTCTATGGTAGGTGGAAGTCAGTAGAGTATCATGGTCACCTAGCCTGTAATGTCCATTAGTTTATTGGCATTAATAATGCATATTTGAATTTGAAGAGAGTAGTTTGTAAACTNAAACTCTTCAAATTCTAGTGGTACTGCATTGCTTGTTCTTATGTGATGGAAGTTTTCTTCTGAGCCTGAAAAAAATCTTTTGTGATAAAAGGTCCAGTGAAACTGACATGTTCCTGATGGGAAAGGGGTGGAGGTGTTGGTTTATTAAGCCTTTTCTGGGGTAAAATGACATAGGTGAATATTATACTTCTCTAGTTGCAATTAGAGGTTCTGGGAGATTACCTATGCTAGAGTAAAGGTGGTATTCCTGGAATGCTTCTTGCACCTTTTTTATTCCAAAAGTAAGCAGTGTTTACTACAGTTTTATATATTTTAATGATTGCTTTGGTGTGTGTGTGTATATATATATATATATATAAAATCATCTCTTTTTTTCATCTTTATACATAAGGGACAGACACACACAATTATGCATTGTCTTAATGGTATGTTGCCTATGGTCAACAACAGACACTGTTTTTATGAGTCCCTGAAGGTATTAGCATGAGGAAAAAAAACATTTTCTACTGCTACTTGCAGAAAGTGGTTCATGCTACCATTTCTAGTAATACACAGAGACACACATATATTTATGGTCATAACTTGAGTGAAATTCCAGCATAAGGATACAGGAAATGTAATGCTGGAAACATTATTCATGTCCAGCAGACGACAAAGACTCTCCTGAAACTGGGTAGTTCAAGAGACTACTGAGTGTTCTCACTGTCCTAATTAAAACTCCCTTATCTCCTGTTATCAGTGTAAGAACTATCCTCATCAACATTTTTGGTACGTACCCAATTTCAGTATGAACACTCCATGATCTTCTGTATGAGTACTATGGCCGAAAAATGCCTGTGCATTTGTGGAACATTCTTCTTCTTTAACATGAAAATTCTCATATAATAATGCTGTATAAGGCTGTTACTGCTCATGAAAGAAAATAGTTTATCAGGCTTACGTATAAAAACCAGCAGCTTAATTTTAAAGTTGTTTTAATTACAAAGTAGAATGCATAATGAAAGGAATTTAGTGTAAATGTTGTAGATTTCAAAGAAAACATTATTTTCCAGTAAGCTATTTCTAAAATATATTTAATAATTTCATCAAACTTCTGCTGGCAAAAAAAATGGGCATTGAGTAATGTCATTATTAAGAAGCTCCTGGAAAGTAAGCGTGGAACGGACTTCACTCAGAGCAGTGGAGAAGGGGCTTGGAGGGCTTTAGTGAAACTGGGGGGTGGAATGTTACTGTTGGTGGCATTTTGGCAGCTGTGTGATCAATCTGAAGACTTCAGACCATTTCTTGCTCAGTTTGTAGTGCCAGTGGGATCACAAAATCTGCCCATTTCCAGGTAGGGTACCCTGAATGCTGTTTGTGCTCTGTGATGCAGTCTTTGTCAATTTAGATAAAAGATGCGCATGTCTTTTATTGGATTTGTTTCCTCATTCCCAAAGGAAGCAATGCGTAGCCCTGGAGTTTGTTTTGCTTTCTCTTTGCTCTATCCTGCAGCTACTGATGAACGTTCAGCTCATTGCTGGTTAAAAGAACATGGAAGAAATTGCCTTAATGCAAAATGCATTGATTCACAGTGCAAGAATAAAATGCACAATAGGAAAGCACTGAAACTTTTTTTCTCTCTTCACATAAGGATTATGTACAGAGGGAAGGACTCAGATGAGTGATGAGAAAAAGGAATTAATGGTAACAAACAAGTTATACTAAAGCTCTTCAGAAAGGAATACACAGAGGTTTCACACCATGAGTGGGCTTTGGTGTTTCATCTCTCGGTGAACAGGTGCCCAAAGACAAATGAAGAGATCAAATCCGTGGTCACTCTAAAAGGAATGGAAGATGAATGGCTGACTTGCAGTCCCTTTACTTTAAAATATTCAAACCCACTTTTGTGATGAACAGTGTCAGTGGGAGAAACCAGGAGTACCTTAGCCAAGCCTATGAAATAGCCACATGGTTACAGTGGGAGCTACAGCTTCAACTCCGTCCAATCAAAAGGGAAGAACCTGAATTTCTTCATCTGTGCAAGCCCCCAAACTATCAGCAGTGGGAAATGGCACTGACCAATGTCATCTGCGACAGCTTTGGTATCAAACCTCGAACATTAAAATGTGAATATGCCTTCAGTTGGCACCTAATTTGAGAAGTGAAGTTTTTTTCAACAAATAACCGAAGTGACAAAAAGCACTTATTTTCACTAAGTTCCACAGTCTTCAAGGAAGGACAGTAGACACTTAGCTAATGCAGTGTCCCCTCTTGTCCAGGATATGAAGCTAGGTACTAATCAAACTAATCCTCTCTGGTGTCATACCATGAGAGGGATGCAAGAGGTCTGCATACTTCAGTATTCTTTAAATTTGATTTTGAGGACTTCACTGGGACATATACACAGAGAGATGCAGCTCAGCCTTCTTTTCTTAAAGAACCTGATCTCCTCTGTCCACCCAATTTGAACTGCTTTGGCATGACTTGTGTGGAGTGGATAGGTTACTCGGATCTTGAGACCTAAGAAGAAGATTATGTGGGGCAACAAAGTTCTGAAAGAGTCTCTTTTTGTAACTGGCGTTTTGAGGGTAATTTTTCTTCCTCTTCCTAGCTCTTAGCTAAGCAGTAGTGATGCAATTCTAGTTATTTTCTAAAAATATTTTTTTCTGTAAGCAAAAAGAAGTATTGTTAAGCCTTGGAAGTAGAAAAGATTAGTCCCTCCTTCCACAGCTGTGTCTTGTCCTGGATTGTTTTGAACCTTGTTTTTTCTTAGTAGATCGCTCTGAGACAATGGAGTACCTTCAAGCCAATAAAGATCAGCTGGTGTTGTCTTTTCTGCTTAAGACATATGAAGTTTGACAGGACCTCTATATGTGGATCAATAGTGGACGATTAAGAAGATTAAAATATGGTCTAGAAGTGGCAGCAACAGGTTGAGAATTGAAAATCTCTTTTCTACTCCTGGCTCTGCCTGTGGCTGGACAATTTACTTACTGTCTCATTGCCTTATTTCCATTACATGTAAAATGACTTTATTAGTGCTGTTGCAACAAGACTGACTATTAAGGTTATTCCTATGCCTGTGCAGCGCATAGAGAAATAGTTTGCTGTTTAATACCCAGCATCAGAGCAGCCCAGGCAGTACAGCTCCTTGCCTGCAGTCAAATTAGGTACCACATCCCAAACCAGGGGCTGGCATTTTCTGAGTAGAAATTGCTGGACTGCTCAGGGTGGGGTAGTATATTTCCCTATGGCACTGCATTGAAAGGACAATATTGGATGGGATGTACAGGATGTTAATAAGGATATAAACACCTTCCTCTCTCTTCCAGATCAGTGTGTATATGGCATTTCATTTCCAGAGAAAGGCACTCGTATTTTTAGTGAGTGCCAGTAGGTGCAAAGCTTAGTGGAGCTCAGGTGATTTACAAACACTGAATATTTATTTGGCCAGATATTTTCTTCTGCCTAATCCTAATTGAATGTAAGGCAGTGGTTTGATTCTTTTTCCTCACTGAATGCTGACTGATGCAGCAAAACCTATGTCTGATTTTATTGCTTCTGGCCTTTTCTGCCAGCAACTCTTTTCCAGATAAATGCAGAGAATTTTTATTGACGGCTTATTTTAACAGATCTTATGATGAAGGATGTTTCTGTTGCAGAGGTAGAGAGCAGCTGTGAGATGGGTTTTCCTGGCTATGATCCAATTTATCTAAGTTGTCTGTCTTGCTGTGATTCATCAAATACTATAAAAAGTAGTTGTGAAATGGGCAGGGAAAAAACCCCAACAAATCCATTTCTGAGGTAAAAGGCACTTTATGTCATGGTGTCGTGTATTAATGTAGGCCAAAAAGAGCAGACTCACCCTGGCAGTATCGGTTCTCTTCTAGGTCAAGCTGTAATGTGGTGAAGTTCCTCTCAGAAACAGCAGATGGATTGCTGCATTGAGCTCAGGTGTGGATTTTGGAAAAGGGTTGTAGTCTTAAAACCAAAGAGAGCTTTCAGAGCACTTGTCATATCGGGGTAGTGGTGGGTTCCATATGTGTACTATGTCTTCCTACCCAGAAAATGTCCCAGCACAAGTTTGGGCCAGCTGCCCCATTTTACACAGAGCCCGAACATTTCCAGATGGACTCAGACTCACCAGGTGTGTCTGATGGTTGGAGCTGTGCTCTGCTTTCCTGCCTTTTACCTTCCCGTCAGCTGCATGGCCAGAAAGGGAGACATTATTTAAACCCCCTAGAGAAGAATCCTGGATTTGCACTTTTGATAGATAGAGAGGGGCAGAAACAGATTATTTTGGAAGCTCCAGCCTTTGTGAGTATGTGTGCTTTGAAGGTGTTGTGTTGCTACAGGCAAAAATAAACAGAACAAGAAAAGTGGGGAGCAACAGTTTGACATACAGGTGCATAGGTAAAACTTTAGATAAACTTTATATAAAAGCATGATGGTTATGTCATGCCTATTTAATTTCTCAAGGGGATTTGAATTCCATATGGATGGATGCTGCCAGTGTTTATGAACTGTGCATATTGCCTAATGATTAATTTCTCAGTGAGTTGAAAACCTCTAATCTAATGCTTCCGAAGGAAGCAACCCAAGGCCTATTGGCATCATGAAAAAATAGGAACTTATGTGGGCTTCATGGCAATCCCTAAACAGTTAAATCTGGTCTTTGCTTTCTAGCTGGGGAACGTTGCTCTACTGAGAGGAAAATCCCAGATTAATGTTGTTTAAATTAAAGTTGTTTGCAATAGCAGTAGGATGGACTACTTTAAATAACTTATTTCTAACATCTGATGGGTTTTTTTCTACTTT